>CM074739.1:96317807-96907580 GCA_037367245.1 Phrynocephalus guinanensis | reverse complement strand
AAAAAAAAACACTGCAATATGTAGCATTTTAATTCCATGGAACTCAAATCATATGGTTTTTGTTAGTTGTTTCCTGCATTCCTACTCAGTGGATGCTGTTCCATCCCTTGAATGCTGCCTGGATGCTGTTCTGGGATGGATGAGGGCAAACAGACTGAGGTTGAATCCGGATAAGACAGCCGTCTTGCAGGTAGGGGTTCCTACTGTCAGCAGGTTGGAAAACTCCCTCTCATTTGGGTGCATGACTCTCCCTGCTCAGAATGAGGTGCACAGCTTGGGCTTTCTCTTGGACCCAGTGCTATCTATGGAATCTCAGGTAGCATTGGTGGTACATTCCACCCATTACTATCTGTGGTGGATTGCTCAGCTGCACCCCTATCTGGACACAGGGGCTCTTACCATGCTGGTCCATGCATTGGTAGTCTCGAGACTGGACTATTGCAACACTTTCTACATGGGGCTGCCTTTGAGGCTGATGTGGAGACTCCAGCTGATCCAGAACATGGTGGCCATATTGCTATGATCCAGATCGGTTCTGCATCAACTTCAAAGTTTTAACTATGACATACAAAGCCTTAAATGGTTTAGGACCTTGTTAACTGTCAGAGTGCCTTCTCTCAGCAAAAGTTGCTCATAGTACCCAATCTTCCCAGGCTAGGCATTTGAGGTAATTAACACTGTGAGAGGCCCAAAACAAAACAAAACATAACAAAACAGAAATAGGGCTTTTTCCACCATTGCCCCTCACCTGTGGAATAACCTTTCACAAGATATCTGTCTGGCCTCCTCTTTGGCTGTTTTCAAAAAATTATTGAAAACGTGGTTATTCAAGCAGTGAAGGTAAAGGTAAAGGTTCCCCTGCGCATGTGTGCTAGTCGTGTCCGACCCCAGGGGCGGTGCTCATCTCCGTACTCAAGCCAAAGAGCCAGTGTTGTGCAAGTCCATGACCACGTGGCCGGCATGGTTGCAAGGAAACAGTTTTACCTTCCTGCTTTTTATGGTGGTACCTATTTATCTATTTGCATTTACACGCTTTCATACTGCTAGTTTGGCAGGAGCTGGGGTTAACAGAGGGAGCTTGCTCCTATTCGAAGTGCTGAGCTGCTGACTTTGCAGCCGACAGTTTTCAGAAGCCTTAGTCCACTGAGCCACCATGCCCCTCCCATTCAAGCAGGCATTCCCTCAAATATAATATAAATCCAGTGTTCACCCACTAAAACATGATTTTAGCTTATCTGCCTTCCAGTAACATCATAGGTTCACAATTATATGCTATTTCATATCATTTTAAATTTATTTTCATTATATTTACTGTATTTTATTTATTTATTTTTAATGTATGAATTATATGTGTTTATTCTGTATTATATTGTATTGCGTTGATTAATTGTTGCCCACTGTGGCCTTGCTGTCAGACTGTATCACCCCAAATCTGGCCCGTCTCCAACGGCTACCCATTAACTTCCTCTGTTGCTTGTCCAATCTGGCAGTATTGACAAACATTTTAAAAATGTTTTCCAAAACATGCCTGGTTTTAGAAAATGCAGAAGAATACAGAAACTTTCAGATGAGAAAAATACCAGGGGAAACAAAGCAGATTCATTCTGAAATAAAAATAAAAACAAAAAAACAAAAACTAATATGTGCAAAACAAAGCTTGATAGGTTTTAAATTCATGAATAAAGTATATGTAGAAAGAACCATAGGGGTGTGGTGGCTCAGCGAGCTAGAGCGCTGAAACTGTCAGCTTCAAAATTGGCAGTTCGGCGGTTCGAATCCCAGGTGCCACGCAGCGGAGTGAGCTCCTGTTGCCAACTTAGCAGTCCGAAAATATGTAAATGCAAGTAGATAAATAGGTACCACTGTAAAAAGTGGGAAGGTAAGCAATGTTCTCTGCACAGAAATGCATTTAGCCATGCCAGCCACATGGCCACGGACTTGCACAACACTGGTTCTTTGGCTTAGAAACAGATATGAGCGCCGCTCCCAGAATTAGACATGACTAGTACTCATGTACAGGGGGAACCTTTACTTTTTTAGAAAGAACAATGCACATTACTTCTTATGCTTATGTTGGACTATATCAATACAATAATCACTTCTAATGCATGCTTCTATCTCTATGCCCAAAGTTAGAAATATTTAAACTTATTTGCAGTTGTAGAAAAACTACTAATAAATTTGTAGAGCATAATTACAAATTCTGAAGTGTCAATAGTTCACAAAATGGCTTTGCAACAGTGTAAAGGCTAAACAATTAAATGTGCATTAGCAAATATTTGCTTTATATGGTAATGCATTTGATTCTCCCATGTATCATGGTATTTTTGTATCTGCTTCTTTTTGCCAGCCTGCTACAGAATTTCTGGTCCATTTACATTTTGTTAATGTGTATCTAAATCAAAATCCCCACAAGCTATAAGAGAAAAGGGGACAATTCAGTTTGACTGAAATCCTCCGTTAGATTGTCTATTGGGGAAATTTTGTCTTAGAAAAGTGAAAGATTTCGCACCAATTATCTTGAGGTGGTGTCAGTGGAACTTCAGCCTTAGTTCAGCTCATTAACTGAATCATAATTTATAAGTTGGGGGCAATTAATAAGCCTATGCTATCTGACAAATCAAAATGTGGCCAACATTTTGATGCATTTGAAAGGCAAATGCTGAGCTTTATCTCAAGAGAAAAAAATGGATTCCTGCCATATTTAAGCTTCAGTGAATGTGAATATAATTTATTGTGCTAAGAATCCACACTTACAGCTGATGAGAAAATGGGACATCTCCTTTACACTGCCAGTTTGAACTTTACATTCACCTGTGAAAAATAGTGAAATGAGATTTGCAAAAGGCACATACATATTTTTGAAAAATCATGAACAGTAGCCATGTTAGGACTACTTTACATGGCAAGTCAGTAATCCGACCCATTGGCTTGGTGGTAGTTCAAATCTTTTTTTTCTTCTTTTTAGTATGCCTCTCTGATTTTACATTAGGAATGGGGACACCAGATACAGTAGGGCACAAATGAGCAAACATTTTTAGTAACTTAACAAGACTGAAATAAATATGCTAGCATCCAAGCTAAAATCTCTCTCACTAGTGAATCTCAGGTAAGAGCCTGGAAAATACATACCCCAGTGTCTAACTGTCATGGTGGTTTCTGTTTGGGTGTGAGCGATGAAAAGTTTTCAGGTTGATTAGTGCCGCCTCCTCGTTCTCGTTCTCCTCATCGTCGGTGTCGTTGGCATCGGCGTCGGCCTCCTCCTCCTCCTCCTCCTCCTCCTCCTCCTCCTCCTCCTCCTCCTCCTCCTCCTCCTTGGCAAATTCCTTAAATTTGTTTTGAGAAAGCAACTGATTCTTCTATGGTGGCAAAACTGGTCAATCACAGAGGTGATGAGATGAACAGACACCTAGGGTTGCCACACTAGAGATGGGTTAGGTAAATACACAATTGCCCTAAAATTATCTCACGGTGTTAATTATTGACATCCTCTGTCACCTAAATTCTACTCAGACTGAAATGGATAATCTTGTGCTGGAAACTAAAGGTGTGCAAGAGAATAGGCAACTACTTAAAGGTAGCACGGAGGAGAAGATGGGAGAGAGAGAGAGAGAGAGAGAGAGAGAGAGAGAGAGAGAGAGAGAGAGAGAGAGAGAGAGAGAGAGAGAGAGTTGATTAGCTTGTGTCTCCCTTTCAGTTAGCTGCATCAGCCTCCTCACTGCTGGCTTATTGACAATCTGAGAAACCATATGCATGTCTAAAAAAGAAGCAAATCCAGCAGCATTCAATAGGATTGATTTCCAGCTAAATGTGAATAGCTTAAACAGCAAAACTACATGTCACCTCAATTAACTTTTGGCAGCTGCAACAGTTCAGGAAGGTGCCCAAGTGCTGTGCCATATTATTTAGCCTTGACAACAAACCGGGCAGAGCACCCCTTCCCTTCCATTTAAAAGGAAAGATCTAGGAGTGAACAAGCAAGGCTAAGTAAGCATTTGAATTTGTGCTGTATCAGTTTAGTGCTATAGTGCTATACCAGGAGAGAGAGAAAAAATGCAATTTACAAATTATATTGTGGTTGTAGTCCTTACCAGTTGAATTAGTGGCAGGCAAAAAGCAGTAGAATCCATTTCCACAGTGTACAGTATAGAGCATTGTAGCCTTAATTCCTCAGGAGTAGTTAGCAAGAATAGGAGGGAACCGTTCTCCTCCTTAATGCAGCAATTTCCATAAAAGGCCCAGTTTCTGCAGTTTTTAAAAATCCTATGCATCGTATGCTTGATTACTGAGACTGGGGTTTGTTTCCAGCTATGTGGATGTAGTATCCAGTTCAGTTGGAATCTCATGAGTGGTTTTCCAGGTAATAAGACTCCCTGAAGAGCCTTCCTCACACTGAAGAAGCTACTTGGCTGAGTATTGAAACATTTCAGTCCCACAAGAACAATTCAGTTGCCATGAATCAACTCCCGGAAATGCCTCTGTATGTCCCACTGTATGTGGGAGCTTGGTGCATGTATAGAATACAAAACTGGCATATAAGCATACCACTCTCTGGGCTTTATGGGGCTATAGTCTTTATATGAGTATTGCAAATGTGATGTTTTTAAAAAAATGAGAATACAACAGCGATAGAAAGCCATCTCAAAATGTGATGCTACAAATTGTGCATCCCAATTTATTTCCATCAATACTGTACCAGTGCAAGAGTTACTTGGAACAGGAATGCAAATATCTCTTTGAAGCTAAGTAAGAGCACAGTCCAAGATATCCTAATTACACAATGCAGAAACTCCCCAGTACGAAGGAAGACCACTAAGCTCTAAATCAGGGGTCCTCAAACTACAGCCCGGGGCCTGGATACAGCCCCTCAAGGTCCTGAATCCAGCCTCCGGGACCAATTGAAGACCCCCCCACTCTCCCCCCCCCACTTCAAGAAGAAGCAAGCGAGCTGGCCTCCACAGCTGTTTCTATTGCTGAGGTGGGCTGTGTCACTTCCCTCATTCCCTCATCCACCGCATTGGCTATTGGGGCAGTTCAAAATGGGAAGGCTGCAGCAAGGTCCCTTGCTCCCCTACCTGCCACCCAGATGGTTGGGGCACCAGCTGCACCTGAGTAGGGCACTTTAAAATGGGAGGGCTGCAGCAAGGTCCCCCACTCCCTCCATGGCCCCAGGCCCCCACCCCTGCTCCTCTCCTCCACCCCGCCCACCTGCCTTCCTTGTGTGGCCACTGCAGCTGTGTTATTATGGTTGAGAGGAAGGAAGGGGGCAGGCAGAGGCAGTGCCATCCATCCATCCAAGCGGGAGCAGCTGCAGCAGTGGACCAACGGAGGAACGGATGGCAGGTGACCAAGGAGGAAAAGGAGCAACTTCCTGACCACCAAGCCCCCTCCGAGCTGCTGTCTTGCTCTATGGAGGGAGGGAGGGAGGGGAGGAGGGAGCCCAGTCATGGCCGGAGGTGGAGGCTGCTGCCACCACCGGGTTAGAGACCAGTGAGGAAGAGGAGGAGGTGGTGGAGAAAAAAAGAAAAGGGAAGGGAAGGCCAACAGTGGCCTGGACCTGGTTCCTGGGAGGCTGGTGGGGCTACATTTGTCCCTGGATGGTGACTGGCATGCTCGCAAGCCAACTGAGTGCTGCAGCCTGTCTGGTCTCGGCCACTGAATGGACACTGGGTGGCTTTGCGCAGGCCTTCCTGCTTTACCTCCCTCCTTCCCAGCCCTCGCTCCCTCCCTCGCTTGCAGCGCACCAAGCTGGGCTGGGCAAGGCCAGGAGAGGAAGCGGTTTTCCCTCCGGGGCACAGTGAGGGCCAGCCTTGCTGCCCCTGCTGCGGCTGCTGCTCTTCATCCCAAATGGCTGCCCAGGTAGCGAGGAGGGGCCCAAGTTTACCTGGGCTGCAAGCTCCTTCCTGGCACAAGGAAGGATGGAAGGAGATCCGCTCCAGCCACCACCACTGCAGGAGTTGGAGGAGGAGGTGCACCAGAGTGATCCCAGTGGTGGCACCTCAGGGAAGCAATTTGGAGCAGGAGGCATCGCTGGGGCCCTGGAGATGTGCCACTCATGGACTCTGGCCACTAGCCCCTCCCTCCCCCCTTTTTTCCATGTTAGGCTTTTTTTGGGGGGGGACTGTGGTCTGGCCCCCAGTACTGTCTGGGTGGTGGTGGACCAGCCCGCTGTTTGACAACTTTGAGGACCCCTGCTCTAAACCAAGGTGATGAGGTCTGTATCATCCTCCAGGGAAATAGCATATCCTGCCTCTCCACTCTCCTTCTCTTTCTTAACTGAAATCATGAATCATATCCCTTCATTAAGATTTCCCCACCTGCTGAACTGAGCCAAATAAGCGCACGTAAGCATGGGACTTCAATTTTGTAACACAATCAGTGCTACCACAATTCCAACCCAACCCAACACATCCAAACTTACTTGATTTTGGAAAATATGTAAGATTGCATCTAGTTAGTAGTTGAACGGAGGCTACAAGGAATACCAGGGATGATATGACTCCATATCAGGTAAGTTCTCATTTCAAAATCTAAGTTCTAGAAATATGGACAAACAGATGATGGATGTCACTAGCAAGTTCTGCTTCTGAGTTGTATTGAGGTTCCTAACTGGCTGATATTGTCAACCTTAATTCCATTAAACTTATCCTTGCATTCAGCAAGTCTATTTATACCATCTTGTGAAGTTATTAGCTGGAATCTATCTATCTATCTATCTATCTATCTATCTATCTATCTATCTATCTATCTATCTATCTATCTATCTATCTATCTATCTATCTATCTATCTTGGTGGCACTTTTTGCTGGAGGATGACCTACTTGTAGAACTGGCCTTCTCAACCTTTTGAAAGTTGTTGGCTGGCTCACTTGACAGTCCCTGTTGTTTGCAAAGCCTAAATGAGTATAACTTCTCAATTAAAAATGTGGTGAAGAGAGATGCAGATGTGTCCTTGCTTTTAACCCCCTTTAATGTAGATCAATCCAAATGCCAAAAGCTTACTTCTTACACCACTGTTTGCTCTTCTTGAGCAGAAGCTATAATTTGCTGATCTGCTCCACAGAGGTTTGTGTATGTAGCTACACAAGCTCTGTGTTTAATGACACTTGTATAATTAGAGACATATGGAAACTTAATGAAGAGTGGGGACTAATTGCCTGGAGTATGCTCTTTCTCCACTCAAGAATTTGTAAAGTGTATATTTTTCTTTTCTTTTTTCTCTCCTGTGAACTCTGGCTATAAAGCAGACCTTAGAAGAACCACTTCTGCTCAATGCACAATATGGCTATCTAATGCTTTCTGCTGACTGGCACAACACATTTTGTCCTGCTAAGATTTGCAATGAAAGCCTGGAAAACATTTTCAGGTGTATTGCAATTGGTGAAAGCAATCCAAACTGAGATCTGATGTATGCAAACATCCCTCGGAGGTAGTTACATATAGTGCACTAATAACAGTTCATTGTTTCTGATGAGTGACTCTTCTTCAAACAGATTCCCATTCATCTATATCAAGCCTGCCCAACAGGTAGACCGGGGGCTACCAGTAGCCCGTGAAGGGTTCAAAAAATTGTGAGGGGATACGTTCTGAACCTCTACCTTCCCCACACCAAGGACCACCACTGCCCCAGCAAAATTCATAAGTAGAGGTTTTAGTGTAGTAGCCCTCGGGCACTTTCGTTTGGCAAAAGTAGACCTTGGCCTGTTCAAAGTTGGACAGCCCTGATCTATATGCCATTGGATTCTCACCACTGAGCCAGCGGTCTGAGCCTTCTATCTGAAAGAACCCCAGAACTATTAGTACAGTGGTACCTTGTATAAAGGAATTAATTCGTTCCAAATGAAATTATGTTAAGCAAATTTTCCTTTATACAAATTTCCCATAGGAATGCATTGAAAGCAGAGTAATCCCATTTTTATGTTGTACAGATTCTCCCCATAGGCGATTATGTTAAGCGAATTTCTCCTATCTCCGGAATGTTTTATGTTGTACATATTTTATGTTATACAAACTGTTTGTTATACGAGGGTCCACTGTACTGTACTTTTCAGCTATTTCTTAGGTTATTGAAGTGCACAGCCTGGATGTCACTCAACTATAAAGGGTTAGCTTTATAACTGGAAGGTTCTCCTGGATCCATCTTTGTCACTTTATGGCTCACATTGCCTCAGTAACATGGCCTACCTTTTACCAGCTGGGACTGATTTGCCAGCTGTGGCCACATCCCAACAGGGCAATCTGGCCACAGCTTTTGTCTAAACTGTTGACCTCCCAATTAGATCAATTCAGTGCATTATATGTGATACTGCCTTTAAAGCTGTTTCAAAAACTTCAGCTGGTAAATGCCCCTAGCAAGGTTATATGGCCTGAGATGGACTGCAATTTATCTGTCTCGCTTCAGAGCTCTCAGAACTTGTCTCTTTAAAACACTGAGTTTGAAGCTCTAGCTATTCAACCAAATTAATGTTGCTTAATTAACACTGTCATTGCTTTTTCAGAGAGGAGACTCAACCTTAAGAGTTGCACAGTAGGTCAGTACTAGAGACAGGCACAAACACCAGTTTGGCCATCAGCCACACAGCTCTTCCACAGTGGGCTCCCACTGGGAGGCTTCCTTGCCCCATCTTCTTAAGGCACTGTCTCTGAGTGGCCGTCTACCACTGACGGTTCATCCCTATCTCCAATTGATACAACGTGGAGCTTAAGAATTAAGTTGCTGAGAAGTCCTTCTAGATTTTGACCAATACAGAAAGGGGAGAATTTAATTTTTCTTTGTTTTCATAATAATTTACCAAACTCATGATTTCCATTCTGAAAGAGAGGGAAATGAAGATTTTTTAAAAACCTGATTGATGTGAAAATTGAAACTATCTCTCCCAGAAAAAAAAGACCCCATGGTTTTTAACTCACATTTTCTTTTCAAACAGAAAAATAAATAATAATAAAAAGTAAAACACAATTACATTTATCTTGGCATCAGTTTGTGAATAGCTTTTTCTTTTCTTTTTTTCAAATAGTCATGGAAACCTCCATACATTCCTATTTGCATTTAGTTTACAAGAAAAATATAAACGTACTTGCCTCTTAATATATCTGTTTTGCTATATGCCTCAATCTCTGTGACTTAAATCTTTTTTCCAGTTTACACCTGCATATAAACGAAATTACATAAATCACAGCATAAATAATCATTGCCATTCTTTAACACAGTGCTGGGGTTTTTTCTTGTTTTTTTCCATAGCATGACAAGGCAAGATAAAATTATAGTACAATACCATCACCTTACTCATATATTCTATAGGCACATTATCTTTCTCTATACAGTATACTTCTGCTAATTCATATTCTAATATGGTTAATTAATCCTTTTAAAATATTACGTTCCAGCAGTCAAAATTATTTCCCATGGCACATTCTTCCTTTCTTGTACTAATCCCATATGTTAATAAAGATTTTCAAGTTTTCATGAAATTATTGTGTTTTATTTCCCCTTTATATAATTTTATATAGGGGAAATAAAACACAATAAATTCATGAAAACTACCAACCACTATGTCAGACTACACAGGGAACCCATTGAAATCCACTGATATAAGCATAGTCTCAACAAAAATCAGCAAAGCCTGGCTTCCAGTACTAAAAGCTACAGAGTGCTAAAGGTCAAAACTCAACGATTCCCCACCCAACCACAAGCAAAAGTGATCAGTCCACACAATAGAACAGCTAACGACACCCATTAAGGATTGTTGCTACCGGATTGCCTTGAAACTTCTTAATCCCCTCATCACAATACAATTACTAACACCTATTTTCCTGCATAGGACAAGTTTCCTCAACTTTAAAAACCCCAGTCTCCCTATCTTTATAACCCAGAGCACAGAGAAAACTCCCAGTTCCCTGAGCGCCTTGCCCTCTGAAGATGCCAGACACAGAGCCTGGCGAAACGTCAGGAAGAAAAACTTACAGAACACGGCCCAGCAGCCCAAAAAACTCACAGCAACTATCATAACTACATACTGTTCTATGGCACCAAAATTTAATGTCATTCCACCACAGTAAACATTGAAAAGTCACATCAAATTATAATGTGGCATATAGAGAGCATGGCATAATGAGATGTATAGGTGTTAAACCAGTGGCCAACCTTTGTTCCCCTTCCTTCCTAACTTTGCCCTTGGATGCACAGTTTAAAGAAAGGTGAATGAACTCTGCCACTCTTTAGTTAAACTAAGCATGGAGCTCTAATCCTGTAACCAATTGACTTCTAAAATATCTCTCAGTTCTAGGATGAGAACCTTGAACCTATCAGTCATACTCCCTAAATCTTTTTCTGGCCTGATAGTTTTCAATACTTTCACAGCAATATAAAATCCTTTACCTCCCCCCCTTTTTTTCTTTAAAAACTTGGGAGAGAAATGGCAATACAAAATATGGTTTATTCCTAAATATAGCTTCTATTCCCGATTGCGCAGAATAAATCTTGCTGCTACAGTTAATCATTTGTAGCGGCAAGCTTACTTTTTTTAATATGCTTGGCCAAAGATAACTCAGGACAGCAGTGTTTTTCAGATTTCCTCCCATCAGCCCAACCTTTTTACACATTTTTGGCTGCTGGGAAAACACCATACTTCTACTTTAAAGGTGCTGATAGACAAAATAAGACAAGGCTACTGCACTGTTAGTATTTAAATATAATAATGCATAAGTAAGAATACATGTAACTAGTGTGCCCGCAGCACTTATTCTCTCCATCAATGTAAGTATTAAATATACAGAAGATTTTAATTATAATGCACCAAACTAGAGTTAGGGTGGTGGTGGTGGGGAGAGAATAGACAAATTTTGAGGAGCACCACTCAAGATACATCAGAGAAATACCACTTAGGTGTCCTGTATTATACCCTCTGTTTTGTGTACCTCTACTTATCTCCTAGCAGAAAGACTTGGGTAATGCCTAGTGTACTGGCTTTACCCCACTGAAGTCTTTCATTAACTAGATTCACAGTATTTTTAATTATTCTTTGAAATTTATTTATTCTTTTTCAAGTGTCCTGTCCTCGTAGAACATTGGCAATCAGTAGCGTGAACTGGTTTCTATCTAAGGCCTAAACAGCTATGCTCACTGAGGACCATTTGCAATTTTCTTCCCCCTACAGTACTGAGGATTTCTAAATTAGTATTCATGTGCTGTAATATAGCCAAATTAGTGAGGCTGGCTGTCCAAGGTATCTTTAGAATCCATCTGTACATCCACATTCCGAATGCTTCCGGCTTCCTGCATAATGTGTCTATAAGGGTCCAAGTTTCAACACCATAGAGAAGTATGCTGAATACACAGGATCAATGTTTTCGAGTACGAAGTATGATAGATAAGCCCCAGTTTGTCAAGACTTTCCTCATTTCTTGGAAGGAAATTCTAGCTTGTTCAATTCTACAGCAAATTTCACATGAAGGATCCCAATTATTTTTGACAAAGCATTCTAAGTATTTTTATGATACTGTCTTAAAATTATATCACTGCCAATCTTGAGAAGGTTCTGTGAACCATTTTGTTTTTTATTGATAACCACCCATTTTGTCTTCTTCATGTTAAGTCTCAATCCCATGGCGCTGCTTTCTGCAGCAACAGAATCCAATAATCCTTTCAAATCTGCTAGACTTTTTGCAATCAGGACAGTGTCGTCAGTGTATCTGATGTTATTAACAAGAACTCCATTCACCTTCACACCTTGGTTCTTTCTTTCAAGAACATCCCGGAAAATTATTTCTGAATAGATATTAAAAAGTACAGGTGAGAACCTTAACAAACACCTTTCATAACTGACACCTCTTCTGATATCTGACCATCTATCTGGACACCAACACTCTGTATTTTATTATAATATAGAGACAATATAATGATATAATAGAATAATAAAAAACCCAAGGCAATGTATCTTATACAGTTTTACTTCCTTATCTTCCATCATCTTATTTTCCTTGCACCTTTAGTAGTTCCTTTCTTATTTTTATTTTTATTCATATTAACAATCTGCTTTACTTTTATTATCTATCTCTACCAATATCGGGAGCAAGTCTTCCACTAATTTATACCTTTCAAATTACAAACTTATAGAAAATATTAGTAATTTTGAGACCAAGTAGGACTAAGGATAAATGAAGAAATAACTAACATACTAACAAAAAAGACATGACAGGAAAAGAAGCGAAAGAAATAGAAATATAATAAGGTTATAAAGTAGTGGAAAAGTAAACTATCTGGGCATAATAATAACTAGAGATGGACACCAAACAAAAGACAAAATCTGTTTCATCGTTTCATTATGAAACAAATGAAAGAAGCAATTTCATCACAAAATGAAATAAACCACTTTTTTAGTTCAGAAAACGAATCAGAAGAGCTTCTATGGACTCTTCCCTGGAAGCCTCCCTAAATTTGGAGTGGTTTGGCATTCAGGGGGCTGAGTTATTAAACTCCAAAGTGTTTAATAACTCCTGGCCATATAAGGAGGAAGAAGCAATTATTCACCCTGCTTGAACCGGAGAATTAACTGCTTCCTCCTGTGCTAAGTGCTCTTACTACCATGTAATATACTTTCTGTGTTGAAGTTCAACCTGGAAAGTATAACATGGTGGTAAACTTTTGGAAGCTATTAATTCTTCAATCGGAGAATGCGCCAAGTGGCATTTTTTATTTTTGTATATTTTCCCCTCCCTGCCTGTTTTCACCTTCTATTGTATCTCTTTGATACCGTTATGTCTCACAGTGTAGAATGTAGATAGGGATTAAAAGGGAGTTGTGCCGAGGCTCTCTACTCTTTGCTAAGTTCTAGTTTTGCAAGCTATAATAAGCTTTGGCTGTAGGGTTCCTAACAACAGCATATACAGCTTTTTGCTTTCTCAGCATTGCCATGAATCCAGGAGTACCATCTTGACACACCACCCATTTATCTGCTCTAAGATGGCCTGACACTTAAAAGTGCCTGTGCAGCTTGCTGTGATACTGATTGCTCCATTTTGAATTTGCAATGAAAAGCTAAGAGACCAGATTGTAGCCAGTGCCTAGGGTGACTTTCTTATATCGATGTCCCAACAGGAAATCCTTAGTGTTCCACTCAGTCTGCAATAAAACAAACATAATGCTTCAACTCTGCATCCTTTTGTTTCTCCTGACAGTCCTCTCATTTGAGCATTTGGTCTCTTGAGTGGCCCACTCCATGTCCCTAGCATGACAGGTCCTCCATCTATTTCCTTCCCAATTCTGCCTTCCCATTTCCATCACAAAACCCACATTTGTTTTTCTCCATCTGTGTCCTGTTTTCTCTGTCTCTGTTAGGGAAATTCTACAGTTAAGTACCGGTATAATACTGATCCATGTGCTGGGGGGTGATTTACTAGCTAATTATATCATTCTGTTTCCTTCTTTAAAGTATTTTGTCCAGAAATATTATATGACAATTTCTAAAACTAACACATTTAGTTCCATGAGAGCTTTCATGGATTTGGTCTGAAGAGTCAGAGTTGTTGATTTTGCTGTTGATGCTAAAACAGAATAATGAAGCTGTGTATTCCCAAACCTTGGAACTACTTGATAGATACATTGCATCTAGTTCATGGGTGGCTTTTGCTTTGGAGATGTTTAATGTGAAATTAATGTCATGAGACTAAAATAATAGATCCCACTCTCAAGCTAAATGACTATGTGAATTGTCCTTTAATATTTTGTTATCAGTGTCTACCAGTTTCTTTTTTTATATGCTGAGATATTGATACTCAGTTTGTGTGGCTACCAGCAAACAAAAACGTCTTTGAAAAATCTTTGTTTAATTGATTAGTCCCTGTGTTCAAACAAAATGGGAATTTGATTAGTTGGATGCAACCTTAATTTGTATTGTGTGCTTTGACTTTGTCTAATTCATTGAGTTTGCCAGATTTAATTGAGCTAATTTGAGCACATTTAGACGTGGTTAAACAAGCAGATCAAACAAATTAAGGAAAGTCACATTTTCCATGTTCGTCCAAATTCAGATTTGAATGTTTGCTATAGAAAACCAGTCACCAACCTTGATTTCAAAATTAAATAGAAGAGAAAAGAGGAATAGACTACAGCCTTAATTGCCATCAAGCATGTTCCCCTTTAGCTTCTTCCCACCATGAGTTTTCTTTGTGCATTTTTTTGGGTGGGGGGAATCCTCTTCTTTACTCCCTTGTGATATATTACATTAATTGGGTAAAGTCACCAGAAGAACATTTTACTGTATGACTTTAGGAAGTATTAATTGGTGTTATTCACAAATATAATCTTATTCAAATAAAGGTCCAATTTATACATTTTGGAAGAATTTTTCCAGGTAAACAGGATGTCTTTGCAATGGATATCATGTTCGAATATGGACAAATGTAACCCATACACCTGTAATTTTGATCCCTCTCAAACTCACAATGACCAGTTGTCTAGAATTGAATTCCATTTCAGTAAGCTCCAATGTGAATTTAATTGTCAGCATAAGGGTGCAAATTTGCAGCCAAAACTAGGGAAAATCCACTCAAACTGTGGGTTGGGAGAGTGAGAACAGAAAAAAGAATTTATTTTTTTTACCCAGCATGTTGTTAGTCTGTGGAACTCCCTGCCACAAGATGTGGTGATGGCATCTAGCCTGGATGCCTTCAAAAGGGGATTGGACAGATTCCTGGAGGAGAAGTCCATCATAGAGATGTGCAATCTCCAGGCTTAAAACGAGGGTACTTCAAGGGCCAGATGCAGGGGAGTGGTAGCAGGAGACAGATATCTAGTGTCATGCACGCCCACAGGCATTTGGTGGGGCCACTATGAAATACAGGAAGCTGGACTAGATGGGCCTTTGGCCCGATCCAGCATGTCTCTTCTTATGTTTTTATGTTCTCAGCAAGAAACCACATCAAAAATCCCACTTTTCCCTTTACAGTGAGATCTCTCTGTGCAATTTTATTTTTCCTGATAAATCTTATGTGTCGCATGTGTTCTCCCTCTGTCCTTCTCTCCCCCCACGCCCCCGGAAGAAATGACAATCTGTACAGATCACAGTTCCTGTTCAGAATGCCATTTTTCCTGTACAGGATTCCTCAGCAAAGGCATTGAGCTGTGCTAAATTTGGCAGTTTCTTGCACTTAAGGAAAAAAGTACCGAGGAAAAATAAGAAGCTGGTGTATTATTTTTGTCAGAAGCCAAGAAAACTCGCAGATGCAGGAAGAACTCTTTGCAAAACGTCTTGGCACAGTGAGATTTAGAAAATTGCTGTGAACATTCCCCCCCCCCCAGAAATTCTTCACACCTGTAGCCAAAAGCATGCATGTTAAAGTGGGCTAAGAGAGTTCAGCAAGTGGGTGAGATCCCATTTTCCCACTTCTCATGGGAAATACATTGTCGATTTACAGGCACCTGTCATAGGAAAGATATAACAACAGGAAGTTGTGCATTATATACATATTTTATATATAGAGAGAGAGCAGTAACTATATACAACTATAAATAACTTTGATATGCTCTCTGGGTGAGGTTGGCTCCACAGGGCAAGAGAGATAGAATCCTCCTGGCCATCTCATCTTGCATAACTGGATTGCATCTAAAGAGTGTAATTGGGACATTTTGGTATCTATAGTGGTTTACGTGTTAAATAGAAATGCTTCTTTTCATGCTTCCTTAACAGATATGGCCAGGTTCTCAAACAACCTTTGTCCAGAAGAGATCATTTTAGAAATGTATAGGTAGACACCTTGGCCTAGTTTGGATGTAATACAAACTTTCATAACACAGAGAGTTTGGCTATTTATCACTACATGAACAATCCTTAGGGTTGTTGCTCCCCTTCTGTTCTCCTCCACAGCCAGGGAAAGGCTTTTCCTCCTGTTTCTCAATAAATGATGTTTAGAATAATGTCTCAGTTTCCAATTTAGAAGCATGTCTCAACTCTATGTTGTTAATCTTGACTAAGGTTTAGGCTCAACCCAGATAAGACCGAGGTTCTGTTCTGGGGGGGGGGGGCGGTGAATGGGTACAGTGGCCCTCTTTCCAGCTTGGGGGGAACTGTCCTCCAGCTGGTTGATAGGGTTAGGAGTCTGGGCATCATCCGGGATCTGGCATTGTCCTTTGAGTCACAGGTGGCAGCTGTGTCCAGGGCAGCCTTTTACCAACTTAGGCTTATTGCCCAGATTCACCCTTACCTTGATGATGACTCCCTGTGGACAATTGTGCAAGCGCTGGTGATGTTGAGGATCAGTTACTGTAACACTCTCTACATGAGGCTTCCCTTGACCCTTATTCGGCAATTGCAGTGGGTGCAGAATGTGGTGGCCAGGCTGGTGATTGGTGTGGGCAGATATGACTGCATCACCCCTATCCTGGCTCACGTGCATTGACTACCCGTTGCCTCGTGAATAAGGTTCAAGGTATTGGTTTTGGTTTACAAAACCCTCCATGGCTTTGGACCTGAGTATCTGGTGGAGCATATTTCCCAAACGTCAGCTTTGGGGAAAGTCAGCATGGTCAATAAACAAACAAACAAACAAACAAACAAACAAATAAATAAATAAATAAATAAATAAATAAGGCTTAGAACATGGATGAATCACCTTTTCATATCTGATGGCAGAGAAGAAGATGCATGAACACCCATACCCAAAAATATACTCATGTATTTAGATTTGTTCTAATTTGGCTTCCTATAGGATTGGCATAAAAATCTGTTTTGTTTTGCCTTTTAATTCAGTGCTGATCTGCCACCCAATGAACTAAACAAACAGTGAGATCTTAACTAGAGATGGACATGAACCAAAGGACAACCCTTGAGAAAACATAATATGGTATTTGCCAAAAGGAAATGATGCACTCCATTTCTTTTGGTCTAGCACTTTGATTTGCTTCGGCCCACCCCTCTCCCTCTTCCTGCTACCATCACCTCCCTACCCGCTCCTGTAGCTTCCTCCTCTTCCACTGTTGCCATCTTCAGATATTGTAGGCCAGCTCCTGGAAGGGAAGTGGGGCTATTGTCTCTGAAGATGATGGCAGCAGGGGGGAGGAGGAGGAGGTGGCAGGAGCAAGCAGGGAGTCGATAGGGGAAGGGACTGGTGGTGTTAGGTTCCCCTCCCCCAGGGCATGAAACAGAAAAAAAAAGAATCACAAGCTGGTTCTCTTTTTTCCCACGGTTGGGGGTTCTTCGTGGTTCATGATTTGTGGGTAGCCACAAACCATGACCCACCCTCATTCATAAGTTTTTTCTGGTTTGTGTACATTTCTTAGAGCATCATATGCTAGAATTCATTAAGAGGATGTTGCTGAGAGAGGAGTGCATCTGTATAAGTAGGTGTAACACCTATTTATGTAACATCGGATGGTTGCTTGTTTAACAAACTTTGTTAAAAGTAGAACAGTGTGTTGAGGGAGTAAGGAAAACTCCACACGGATCATGAATTCTGCCAAAGCATTTCATTTGTATGGCTCAAGAATTCATTGCCGAAGCGTTTCATTTGTATGGCTTGAGAATTCATTACCAAAGCCTACCACGATAATATGCAAACCCAATTGTATGACTGTTCCTCAAAGCAGGTTATTGATTGATTTATTGATTGCATTTTTATCCAACCCATCTGCCCCAAAGGCCATTCTGGGCAGGTAACATCATTCAAAATCAGAACACCTTTCAAAACAAACACAGCATAATAACAAAGTAAAAATTAACTGCACGACATAAATCAACAACATACCATCATAAATTAATAAACATCAGGATAACTATAATTAATCAGCCTTTAAATAACACTGAACAAATTAAACACATCAAAGTATTTATTAGTCAATCTATGTTGACTAATAATGGTCCTTGTGGCATTAGTAAATACTCTGACGTAACTGGCGTTTTTGGAATTAATGCCATCCTGGCAAGTAGTAGTGATAGCAAGAATGTCTTGTTAAAACTTCCTTCCATTTCATAAATATTTTTACTGCACTAACATTAAAATCACAGTGTCTGGCAGGCAGAGGATGTTTGCTCTCATTCCTGCCACCAGCCTTATTTTGTTTTATATTTTTGGTTGTTTTATGGTTTTGTCATTTGTTTATTTCTTTACCCTTATGTTTGTAGTTTTTTTCCCCCCCTCCCTCACTTTGAAGCTGCAGCTGAGAGGATGGGGTTGCTCACTCCTTAGCTCCCTTCTCCCAGGCTAGTTTTTTTGCATCCTTTCTCCCTTGCCCCCCCCTCATCTACCTCTTTCCATTCCTTGTTTCTTTTTGCCCCCCATTCATTCCTTGGCCCACGTCTATCTTTATGAAAGGGTACCCAGTTGATGTGGTGGGTCCCTGGCAGAGGGGGCAGAGGGGGCGGCTGCATTTGAGGGCTGTGGTGGTCCAGTGGCAATGGCAGCTTGAAGATTTGAAGATGAGGTGGTGGTGTCCATCAGCCGTGGCGGTGCTTAGCGGAGGAGTCATGGTGGTGTCCCATGGATGAGTCGCTGGTGTTTGGCAGTGTAGCCGAGATGAGGGCCTGAGTTTGTCCCAGCTGGCACCAGGATGGCGGCAGTTGGAGCTTCTGGGTGGAGTCCTAGAGACACCCCAGTGTGGACCCAAGGTGGTGGTGTTTGGATCTCCCAGGTGTACCTGGCACATGGTGGTTCCTCTGTCATCCAGTCTGGTGTCGGGGTTGCTGCCAAGGGCCCGGGTGGATGCTTGCCTGTGTGAGGGTTCCTTGCAGGGTGGTCCTTGTCAACATAATTGGGTGTTCATTGTGGACTCTCCTGTATTGGCTCTTTCCAGCTGGCATCATGGCAGGTGACTGTGATGGTCTATAAAATCTGGTGCCCGAAAACCAAGTCTGTTGCCTTGTGTTCTGAACTTCACTCTCCTGGTATTTAGGGTGTCCTGGTGGGGCGCCTGAAGTGGCCTTGGAGTGGGAGACTATCTTCGGAGGATTGAAGGCTGTTGGTGTGGACGGTGTCAATGTTTTAGCTATTGATGATCCTGGGAGATTCTGCTGGAGACAGCATGGAATATGGCTGGGAGTGGAGGGGCTCCCTATTCCCACTGGAAAGATCTGGCTGCCACTTCGGGGTCTGGCTTTATTTTTATTTTTTGTTAAACTTATCAGTTCCCAACAAACCTATTTAATTATTTCTGGCTGTTGTGTCTGTGGTGTGTGTGTGTGTGTGTGTGTGTGTGTGTGTGTGTGTGTGTGGTTGGTTGGTTGGAAGGGGTTCTTGTAGTATATGATTAGTCCTTTGTTTTGACTTTGTGGTTATTAATCTTCCCTCTCATTTGTCTGAATGGTTGGTATGTCTTTTGTTTCCCCCTATGGGTGCACTCAGCAATCATTGGGGCTAGCGGAGTCTAATCTGGTAGTGTTGGGGTGTGGGACATACGCTTTGGGCCTTGGAGTTGGTCAGATAAGAAGAACTACGGTCAGGCAGTTGATGTCTATCCCCGTTTTGACCCCAGGGCCCTCTGCCAAATAGCAGAGGTCCATTCTCATCTCACAAATCATGAGCTCAGGTTGTTGATTTATTTTTAAAAAAACTTGTGAATTCATGATTCATGATTTGTCAAGTTTGGTGACTCCTGAATCAAAATACATAATTCACCATTTTTATGATTCACGCTGCTCTCTAGTCCTGACTCATGTTGAGAGCCCTAATGAGTGGTGGAGACAATCCTCTTTAGACTCTGCACTGGAAACAGAAGGGATGAATTGGAGTGTTCTACTCAATGTAGTTTACTAACACACATCATGTCTTAGAACCTTTACTTTGATCAGGAACAGACACTCCCAAAACTTATGAAAATTTACTAGGGTTTATTGCTTCGCTCTAAAGGGGCAGGAGCAGTAGCTCAGTGTTACAAGATACATGATTCACAGATAAATTTCCATGTTCAATCCATTGCATGCTCAGATAAGTCTAAGAAGGACTGTTACTTGAAATTCTGGAGGACTTTTGTCAGCATATGTTGACAATACTGAGGCAGATGGGCCAAAAGTCTGAGTCAGCAGAACCATAATAAGCTTCTGAGGATGCTCAGAGTACAATTTCCTTACAGATAGCCTCTCCATTATGAAGTGGGATGATACTTGGTTTCACTTTTGGTCTACACACTACATCCCAGAGACTATTGAGCAGATAGATAATTACTTTTGTCTGCTCTACAGCTTGCTCTTAATTGAGTCAACTATCTTACACCAATTAAATTTAGACTACCGGTTCCTTTTTAAATTCAGTATCAAAAGCCTTACAGGGATAAGAATTTTTCAGTCACTGCTCACTAATTATATGTGTTTGGTTCTAAAAGAATGAAATACTGAATTGAATGGAGTCTACCTGATTCAGTTCTGAAACGAATACCCAGAAGATCAAATGTGTGTCTGGGGGGGTTGGGAGTGCTAGAACTACTTCTTTCAGGTAGCAGGGAAGTTTCTTTCATAATTCTTAGCAGCAAATATTTTGGCCACTAGCCAGAATATCCTGCTTGTTCCTCTCTTCTAGGGCACTTTAATAAATAGTAGTTGGCAGCATGAAACACAATTTTCAGGCATGATAACAATGACCATGGCAATGGAAAAAGGTAATGGAAAAATAGCAACTAAAAAGAAAGAAATGCAAGGAGACACCAAAATGCAAAGAAAGAACCCACCGACCCACCCATCCATCCACTCATTCAAGCCAGAAAATGCAGAAGAATACCAGAATGCTATGGTCACATAAGAAGAAAGAAAAAACACAGACTGTTATAACTGATAATTTAAGGTAAGCTAAATGAGGGGAAGAAGTGCAGGGAGAACAACAACATTATTGGCAAAATCTCTTATTAGTGTTTGTGTAGGATTTGTATGACTTACCATTATTAGTTGAGAGTAAATGACAATGGATCCATGTATATTGTGGTCACATCATGTTCTTCGTCACAGGCCTGACTGTGCTTCCTGGATATTCCTTGGTTCCTTGTCAATTAGCCACAAATAAGCATCTGAAGTTATGGAACACTTACACAAATTCCAACGGGGTTCCATCTCTTGACTCAAGCACCTTGAGGATTAGTTTGGATGCAGTACAATATCATTGTTTAGAGATGGCACATAACAGGTGGATTTGTTTATTTATTTAAAATATTTTTACTCTGTATTTTTCCCTAAAAAGGACCCAAGGCGGTTAAAGACAAACCTTTAAAACTAACAATAATGAGTATACAAATACTAAAAGGGATCAAACAAATACCATATTAAGAAACATAAACAACAGGAGGAAAAACATTCAGAGCAGTAAGATACAGCAGTTTGCCTCCTCACAGAAGGACAGCAAAGATGGGGCCAGACTGGCCTCCTGTAAGTGGGAACTCCAAGTCTGGGACCCTGTCCCATGTGACAACCAAATATACTTGCATCTAGCAAAAGGCCTCTCTGCATTATCTTAACATCCAGAGATAAACTCATGAAGGGAGATGCAGTCCTTGATAAAACCATGATAACATCCAACCTCTGATAGGAATAGAATGATGAAGATTATACATGAATAGTTTACAAAATTTATTTATACTATTTATTTTTGTAATTCTTGACTGCCCAACTTTCCCTTGGGAACTCTGGACACTGTATAACAAATTGCAAATAATAACTTGCCCCAGCAGAAACACGATCCCCTAACAAAACAAATCAATATAAAAATTAAAAACAGTAACAACAACAATAAAATGAAACAAACATGGAATCTGGGAAGAAAAGGTCTGGGACAAACAATACAACTGACTAACAACACACAATCATACACCCAATAATCACCAAAGCTTTCCCTGAAGAGCTAGGTCTTTAACGCTCTCCTGAAGGCTGGCAGAGACTCCACCAGCCTAATCTCCATTGGCAGTTTGGTCCAAAGTGCCGTGACAGCCACTGAAAAGGCACGATTATGGGTAGAAACCCTTTGGGCCTCCATCGGAATGGCCACCCGGAGTGAAAAGGCAAGCAACACTTTGGTCTGTTGGGATGAAGCTGACCTCTGGGAGATCCACTCCACGAGATACACAGATCCCAAGCCATGGAGGGTTTTGTAAACCAACACCAATACCTTTAACCTTATTCGGGGGGCAACAGGTAGCCAGTGCAGGCGAGCCAGGATGGGGGTGAAGCGGTCACCCCCATCCTTTGCTACACTCTGTTAATCATACCAAGGCTAAGAGTGAATGCTTCTTATAGGAACTGTAACAGAGACCCACTTCATACTTCCGTTGCCCCCATCCTCCACTTCACTGTAAAGATCTCTTTGTATGTGCATTAGAAATGGGGATGAACCACCAAAACAGGAGTTTGTCATGGTTCATGGTCTGTCACGGTTGATGAACCATGAACCACGAATGCCCCCCCCCCCAGGAACCGACAAATCTGATTGTTGCTCTGCAGCCCTTGGCTGTCTGAAAAAAATAATACTTTAAAATGAAGCCTTCCTGCTACTTCCAAATTCCCCCCACTACCTACCTATCTTAATTGCTGCTCCCACCAATTCAGGACCACCATCACCACCACCACCATTTTTCAAATAGGACCACTGGGTTTCCCTTAGGGCTTAGGCCTTAAGGGAAGTTGGCTTGTCCTTTGCAAATATGGTGCCAGTGGCATCTTTAGGAAAAAGGGAACCCTCCATCAACGTAACGGCAAAAGACACTCTGGGTTCCCTTAGACCACAAGGGCCTAATGGAACTGGCCTTAGTCAGTTAAGGCTATTAAGCCTTACAGAGTATATATCCAATGCATGACCATCACTGCTACATACAGTATCAAAACTGACTCACCTATTTTTACATGTGCTTTGTAGTATAGAACGATAAAAGCAGGTACAGAAACTATAGAGAAGGGTCATTTCCAAAGTTTCTAAAACAGTGATCAGTAGAGATGAGCACAAAATGAAGATATAGTGTTTTGTTTCATTTTTCCTTTTGTTTTATTTTATCTTGTTATTTACAGTTTTTAAAAGAATTTTCAGAATGAAACAAAAGAAAACAGAATGATTTGTTATGCTATAACATGGCTCCCCTGGGTCCTAGATTTTGTGGGAAGCTTCCTTGGACTTTTCCCTGTAAATCTTCCAAATTTGGAAAGCTTTAAGGTTCAGGGGGGCTGAGTTATTAACCTTCAAAGTGGGTCCCCCATGGAAAAAGAGGAAGAGGGGAAATGTGGCATTTTTAAACTCTATTTTCTCTTGTATTTCCTTACAGGAAGGAAAGAAGCACGGTCTCAGGGCCATAAATTTTTTCTTGTTCTTTCAGAGAGTGAAACTTGGGTTTTTGTTGCTTTATCACTTAGCAACTCTTCCAAGCAAGACCTATCAGTGCTTGCCTCAACCCCCCTCTTTCACATTCCATAGCACAGAGAATGAGGCTTGAGTTTAAAAACACCACATTTTTCTTCTCATGCTTTTTCCATGGGTGGACCCATTTTGGAGTTTAATAACTCAACTCCCTGAACCCTAACCCTCTCCAAATTTGGAGGATTTAAAGGGAAATGTACAAGGAAGCTTCCCACCAAATGTGGTGCTTCTAGGACAAATCATTTCATTTCTAGAGCCAAAAATGCGCTTTGCTTTGGTTTGTCACGAAACGCATTCCACCTTCCTCCCCCCAATTTATAACGAAATGATCCATCATGTAATGAAGCAATGAAACAATGTTTAATTTTTTGTGCCCTTCTCTAGTGATCAGTTTTCTCACACACACACACACACACACACACACACACACACACACACTTCCCCATGGGACACTTACCATAAGTGAAATGTAGTACTTCTAGTTTTCAATGGACAATATAGTTGTAATATATAGGAATTGGAAAATGCTTTCAGGATTTGAAGAAATTTAAAGGGAAAACAGCCTCCAGTTCAAAAGTGGGAAATGACACTGGGATAATTTGGATTCCTTATGGGAACTGTTCATTTTCAGAGCTATTCTGTGAAGTGGAAGCTCAAACACTATCGTAACATTTAAATCTCCATGGTAGACTGACTGGAGTGACCCTTGGGACTGAAATGCAACCTGTACCAACCCAAAGTTTCAAAAATGCCCACAGTCCTTTTATATTCTTTGAAGAGAATGAGAGGCAGTTTTACTTTGTTTTGGTTTTCCCTGTGTCTGGGGCATCCTTAATGAAAGTGTTTCTAAGCTTTTTAAATGGGCTGCTAGATGATGTAAGGGGGCTTTTAAATCAATTTTTTTAAAAAAGCTTTTAAAATGTAAAATAATTTAGGAGTATGCGAGTCACCAGAGCAGGTGCATCCTTACCTGATCCTTGGGTCCCTCAAACCCAACCAGCCCTGATTTAACACAATGAGGGGAATTTCCCACTAATCCTGTGTACCCTATGGGCACATACCAAAACAATAATATTACAGACGAATTCTGTACTCTATTTACACTTGGGAGTGGGTCCCATTTATTTTAATGAAATAATACATACATTTGGTTGGGCTCAAGCTGAATTACTGAGGTTCTACATCATACTCACACAGAATTGCATTTAATTCAAATCAGTGCAGTTTCCTTCCAGATAAAAATAATTCATCAAGACATAAGCTTCATTATAGTTTATGGCAGATTTTAAGAACCGTTTATACTCAGCATGAGGTGTATTTTTAAAAAGATCACTCGCAATTTGCCTGCCCTTTCAAAAGAAAAATGTTAAAGATAAAAATGGCCACCCACAATTGTACTGACATCATGTGTTGAAGGAAGGAGAGAGATTTAGACACTTTTTGCTCTCACAGCCAGATGTGAGATGGTTTTTAAGCCAAGATGAAAATACCTCCCTGACAATATGGTAGATGCTGGCTCTTTTGTGAAGAATATTACAAGCAGAGCTAGCGATAAATTTCTGCACTGAGAGCTGTGTAGTGTAAAAGAATACATGAAAGATGCCTGTTGGCTAGGTTACAGTGCCAAGTATATGTGTGTGGCTATTGTGTGCTTGAGTATGCTTCAATTGCCCATCTTTTGTGCTTCTTTACCAGTTCTAGCACACATTCAGAATACTTGGGTGAGCTGATGTGACATTTAGATCTCAGGGTCCTAGCATTCCTTTGGCAGTCTCTCCATGTGTCCACACTCAGAACTTTCACTTGGAAGGATGATCTTTTTTAGGGATCATACTCCCCTTCTCCAGTGATGATCACATTTCTCAAGACCTTAATTTTCCAGAGCCACAGAGTTGTTGTTGTCTTCTAAATAGGATGCCATTGTCATATTCACAAAGGCCTTCTCTATCAGCCTCTCAGCTTCTCCAGGCCAACTACACTGGCTTCATGAGAGTCAGTTTCTCATTCTGCTGAAAATGACATACCTACATGTGACCCTTGGTATGTTGTTCCTGTAAGTGGAAACCCTATCTGCCTCATATTGTGGCCTGTGGAATAAGCAAAGGACAGAGTTTATTAATGTGGCCTCTGTTTTCACAGTAATAGCTCTTGCTGAAGCAGCATGATCCCATGTCACCCCACCTGTAGGACTTTCTTCTCAGTGGAAGCTCAGTAGGATAGTGGCCTACAAATATAGCTTTTTGTTTTTTGTTTAATAATAAAAATATTTATTTATTATAAATAAATAAAAAATTATTATACTGGTTAAAATCACTTTACTAGAAAACACCATTTTTTAGTCAGCTGGCATAGAGTGCCAAGCACACAGCAGACATTCCCTCTATGGACAGCGATCGACAGGAATTCATTTGATGACCGCTGACTTAAGTTTAGGGTGGTTCAACGGCAGGGAGGGTGAATCCTCTACCTGGGTCGATCCGGGTTCAGCGACTGGCTCTGTTGTTAGCTGCGAAGTCACCACAGGAGAATAAACGGTCTGACTTACAGCTGGGCTGTGAGCATCTAGATGGAGGTGGGAGTGTGAACAATCCTCAGATGGTAGTGAATGGCTCCCCCGGCAGGTACAGCCATGTGGGCCGTGTACCCTCAATACGCCAGATGATTTGTTGACATTAATGCCATGGTGTAAACAGACCGGGCAAGTGCCTCACAGCCGTATGGTGCGAGGGGCTGATTGAGAGGCAGAATCCTGACTTGCAGCAGCAGCGGCCATCTCCTCTTCCTCCTCCGGAGGAGGAGTCCAGGCGAGGCTTCCTCTCAGCCTTAAGACCTGGTGTGGGTGTCCTGGCTCTCAGCAGCACGTGGGTGTGCCCATGACCAGTGGCGCTCCCTCTGCCTTGGCTGCGGGCACCCAACTCGGGCAGGCTCAGCCCATTGAGATGTGGTAGGGGAGGCAGTGGCGGCAGTGGTGGTGGCTGGAAGTGCGCAGTGGCGCAAGTGTTTTTGTTAGTGTTTTTGTTTTGTTTTGTTTTGTTTGTTGTTTTTGCAAAAGACTTTAAAAACCACATGCCAATTGGAACCAGAACAGAATGAAGTTACATTAGAGGTGGGGGGAGTGATTTTTTTCTATCAATACTAGATCCAAATGGTAATTTCTTCATGTATATTCTACCTGCCTCTAGTGATCTCAGGATAGAATTCTATTTTACATATCAAAAGTGTTCGGAAGCAGATTGAATTAGGAAATGACAGGTACAAGGCCAGATATGAAGATAATTTTTCAGATGCTAAAACTCTGTCTTCTCTCTGTTATTTCCTAGGATGCTGGATGTAGTTATCAACATTTTCTTCCTCCTGCCTGCAAGAGGTATCATGAACATCTTTCCCACAAGGGCTCATTGACCTTCAGCAACTACAAATAAGTGGAAATTCAGCACTAGCATTTCCATCTTAATAGATTTTGTTGATTTTCTGCCTCCATCTATCTGAGGTGTTTTGTCGTTAGTTGTTTCTTGAACACATGCAGGGACCTGACATTTTTTACATATTTTTTCTTTAAAAATAATGTTAGGGATAGCCATTGTTTGCCCTATACATGAAATAAGTATAGTTCGTAATACATAATTGCATATCAATTGTTTTAAATATTCAACATGGCATTTAGAGCTCAGGAAATAGCTCAAATAACAGCAAACCATCGAGTTATTGAAATTAAAACACCATCATTTTAACTGATACTGAAATAGCTAGTTTTCTACTAGGGATGGGCAGGAAATGAAAAATGAATTCCTGTTTCGTTGTTTCATTATGTAATGAAACAAAACAAAAACAAAACAAAATGAGGGAGCAGCATTTCATTATAGATAAAACAAATGGTCATTTTTGAATTGAAACAAACCGTTTCATTCCATCATTTTCTCAGGGCTCCTGCTGAGCTGTCAGTGTCTTGACCCCTTTGAACATGGTCCAGCCAGCACCAGGGGGGCCCTCAGGTACTGACCCGGCCAGGTTTAAAGGGGTCCAGCCATTGATAGCTCAGTAGGAGGCCTCAGAAAACGGTTGGGTAGGCTGTGCGATTGCTGTCTACCTGACATTTTTTCAGAGAGCTCCTGCCGAGCTATCAATGTTTGGACCCCTTTACACCTGGCCCAGTTGGCACCAGGAGAACCCCTGCTGCTGACTGGGGATGGTTTAAAGGGCTCCAGCCATTAACAGCTTGGCAGGAGACCTCTGAAAATGCTAGGGAGGGCAGTGTGATTGCCGTGAATTGCACTCCTGACCATTTCACAGGGCTCCTGCCGAGCTGTCAATGGCTGGACCACTTTAAAACCTGTTGCCAACTGGGCCAGTTTTAAAGGGGTCCAGCCAATAACAGCTTAGCAGGAGCCCTTTAAAAATGGCTCCCGGAGTCCAAATCTGTTGCCTCTAGGACCCAGGGTAGCCGTTTTGTTTCATTTTGTTTCATAAGATTTTTTTAATAAATCGTAAGAAACAAAAAACAAAACAAAAACAAAATGGGGGTGAGCATGAAATGAAATGAAATGAAACATTATTTTCTGTTTCGTGTCCATCCCTATTTTCTACCAGTATTGCGGGGGGAACCCTAACAAACTTGGGCCCAAACTATCTCAAGGACTACACCTCTGTTTATGAGCCAGCTCAGTTCTTAAGACCATCAGGAGAGGCCTTTTTCTCAATGTCATCACCTTCACAGGTATGTTTGAGAAATACAGGAGATGCTTGCTACTTCTAGATTTTGGTGTTTCCTCCCACAGGAAGCCAGTCTGTTCTGCAAGTAAAGCAAAATTCATTCTCTCCAAGCAAGCTTTAATAACTGGCTGCCTGAATGTGGTTTTTAAATTCATGGGTGTGCCTTACTGCTTTGGATGTGTTTTTGTTGTTGCTCTTGCTAACTCGTTTAGTATTTGTTTTTTTTTAAATAAAACATTTAAATACTTATTGATTTTAGCATTCTATATTGTCTTTTAATGATTTAAGCTGCCTTAGACATTTCGTAAGGAGATAAAATATTTTTAATAAATAACAAACAATCAAATAGAGCAGGCCTGCACAACATGTCGACTGCAGGCGACAGGTAGCCCATGAAGGGTTGAAAAGTAGCTCACCAGCTGGCCGAAGCGTGGTGCCCCACTCCCCACCCCGGTCAGATCATCAGTGCCTGTGCTGAAGAAGCCACACACTGGTTGAGGAAGCAACTGGAGCGAACTGCCCCATTCCCCCCTCCCCAGCCAGCTGATGAGTGCCCCGGTGGCACACCAGTTGAGGAATCAGCTGGGAGGGTCGTGGCAAAGTCTCCCGTTCCCCCCTCTCTGGCTAGCTGATGAGCACCCTGACTGCATCCCTGAAGAAGCCGCTGGGAGGGCTGTGGCGCATTTCCCCACTCCCTCCCCCAGCTGGCCAGATGAGTAGCCCTCAGGTACTTTGGGGTGGAAAAAGTAGACTTTGGCCTGTTCAAAGTTGGACATCCCTGAAACAGAGCACTGAAAAGACCCTTGAGTTTTCATCTCCAAAGGAAGCCTTTATTCAGCAGCAATTTGGGGCTGCTTCTGCTGTTGTGCATGTGGAGCTGCACACTTCGATTTCAGCCAATATCTTCCTTTACCATTGGCTTTGCAGGCTAGATGGCATTTATAGACTCAGAATGATTGAGTCAAAAGGGTGCTAAAAGACCATGAAATCCAACTCCCAGATCAATGCAGGAAACCCAATCAAAGCAGATCTGACACATGCATGTCCAATTTTCTCTTGTATGCCACCCGTACTGGAGTGCTCGCTACCTCTTGAGGTAATTGGTACCTCTGTCATATTGCTCAAACAGTTAAGAAGTCTTTCCTGATACATCTAAAACACCATGATTTATGTAGTATATTTTAAAATATGCACATTAAGTACTTGCTTGTGTAGTATTTGACACAGCCCTATGTTCCTTATAGTATCTTGTTGCTTCTACTGCTAGATGTGGTAAAAGTGTAGAGAATTATAATATAAATGGAAGCAGCCTAAGGAAGATTTGTTAAAATCGAATAAAAAAATCTCCTAGAAATGCTAAGAGGTAAAAATAAAAGTTTGAAAAGCAAGAGATTCAAACGAGCTTCATTTACATGAGTTCCTAGGTAGGTAATTACATATCTGAATAAGATGAAAGCCATATATCTTATCAGTTTTATTAAGCATTTGCATTCTGTGAAAGAAGGCCTAGTACAGAGAAGTTGCATTTCTCAATAAAGTTGTAACCATTATTTGTAATTTGAAAGCCCAAGTTCTCAACTTTTGAGCTTGACAGGTTGAAGAGTATGTATGATTGAGGCCATATCATAATAGATCATCTTCTACTTGCCCGGACAGAGCAGGCAAGGCAGCAGAGATGGCAGAAGGGGAGATTAATTACTGCTATATTTTGTAATTAAACTGCCTACAGACTGTTCCAGACAGCACACAAATATGAATTTAATAATGTTGTAGAATGCCTTATTAATTCACATTCAGGAAGAAAAGTGACAGAAAATCGCATGCAGAATGCCAGGGAAAGCACACCTTGTTGATATGTTCTGAAGCAAGAAATCTGAGAAGAAATGTTTTCCAAGATATTTTAAATTAAGGGAAATATGACCCAAGAAAACCTAGCAAAAGTTTAGGGTATAAGCTTCTTCTGGGATATTCTTTTTTAATTATTTTTCTAGACTTGTTTGTTCTCCTTAAAGCCCTAGTTTCAAGTAACTATTCTGAATTGCATCGCTCAAAATCCTCAACCCACCATAAGCACTGATTCTACTGACGGGGTGATTGCAGAACCAACCATCTTTCAAAAAACATTTTTTCCAACTTTTAATTACAGTCAGTTCCATGGAGGCAAATTACAAGTACTATGGCACACCATGGTTCTTATATTTTACTCCTACATTTCCGAACAGCTATCAGGAATGTTATATCATGGGTTCACTGCTTTCTCTCCAACTTCTTTCAACATTCATAGGTTGTAGGAGAAGATATTATCAATCTAATCATAATACAGAATTACTAGAAAGGTCAAACTATTCTATTATCCTTTCATAATGTAATTTATATTCCTCATTTGTTAAATAGGTAATAAAAGGAATGAAAATAAGTTTGCCACTTCTGCAATATATCAGGGCAATTCATTCAGTCACAGATTGCATTTACTCTGGGCTTTCATCCTGCTGAATTCCATTGCAGCCTTGTAGAAGAGATGCGTGCTGACTGAATGTATTGGCATAAACCAGTTCACCATACTATCTGCTATTCAGATTTCTTTGAACCATTTATGCCTTCTGCCACAAGTATCCAGTTATTAGCTGTGGCTATGCTGTTTTCTGGCTGTGTGTCAATTTCAAACTCTCAGAAACCACTTTTGCTTAGAAGAAAGAGGCAAAGGAGACGACAGTAGTCCTATGGACTTCATTTCCAATCTGGATCCCATAATTTAACTCGTACAAACAGTAATCATTATCCATCCTTTGGCATAGCACGTTATTTATTTTTATATATATTTAATATATTTAGCTGGTTGAGATGTTGTTGTGGCATCTTAGGTGAGTGAATGTACCAACTCATTCACAAGTGTGCCAAAGTGGAATATGCTGACTGAATGCCAGGCCACCTACACATGCTGGTTGGGAATTCACAAAAAAATTCCATTGTGGTTCCAATGTCCATTCAGTTTCCCTAAAATCAATGATTTTGAAGACACTGAAATGTGTGTGTAGTTCTGGACCCATGAACCTGAAAAGCAGGACACTCTAAAAGAAAATTACACATGCCATACTGTATATCAAGAAAATTATTTTCCTTAGTTATGGATTCTAGTTTCTACCCTATTATCCCCCTGCTTTGAAATTAATTGTTATTACGCACAATATTGCCCCTGTGTTGCCTGCAGGATAAAAGGATGCAAAGTTTTACATAGCAAAGGGCAGCCTGAATGTTGACAACATCATTGGCAGTAGTCATGGTGGTCTAAAGGATACCATCTTCTGTTCATGACCTTTCATTTCTGTCAAAAAACAGCTCTGAACATTGCTCTGTGTTTGGGTGAGAAGTGAGAAACTGATGAAAAAGGAATCAACTTCAGGGATTTTTTTCCTTGTGTTGTGTAACTTTGTGAATGGCAGTGGTGCTGGGTGATTCCTGTTCAGCATCTTGACCATTAGCCTGTTGAGTGTCTCAGGGGTCCATCCTATTTCACATACACATGGAAAAGCAGAAGGAGGTTGCTTGGATTTTTGTGGCATGGTACACCAAACACCATCTGCTTTTTAAATCCTTCCAGGAGGCTCTTCCGACTATAATATTTTTGTTTGAAGTGACAACCTTTTTAGAATTACCTGGTAGAATATGTTTTTTTCTCAGCTGCACAAATATCACAACCAGGCTCTTTCCTAGTCATAATGTTGCATCAGTGCAGACTCTTCATATAACAAAACCAAAGTCTGAAAAGGAATCAACAGTCTGGTAGCTTTACTCCAATACTCTCCCCAGTTTCAAAAACATCAGAGTATGCAAGAGAGGTGTTAGGCTTCACTGGGATTGAATACGTTAGTGTCCTTTTCTGGTGATATCTTCTCAGTGTCTTCCTTATAAGGTAAGGTGCTGATAGTACTGATTTTCCTTTCCCCTCTTTTAATGTCTGTCATGCTTCTTTTATTTTAACATTTTTAACTTCTCCACAAAAGTTTCATGAAAATATTGCTCCACCCCATGTATGCCCCTGGACTACAAACACACAACACACACACACACACACACACACAGAGAGAGAGAGAGAGAGAGAGAGAGAGAGAGAGAGAGAGAGAGAGAGAGAGAGAGAGAGAGAGAGAGAGAGAGAGAGAGAGCATGTTTGCAATTTGATCTCTAGTTCCTCTGCCCCTTTGAAATCCAGATTGCATTTCTGGGAGTTCTCTGTCCACATAGTGCTGAAGCCTCCCTTGTAGAATTTTGAGCATAACCTTCTTAGTGTGTGAAATGAGTGCAATTGTATGGTAGTTGGAGCATTCTTTGGTGTTGCCCTTCTTTGGGATTGGGATGTAGACCAATCTTTTCCAGTCCTCTGGCCACTGCTGAGTTTTCCAAATTTGTTGGCATATTGAGTGTAGCACCTTAACAGGATCATGGAGCAGTATGGGGCGGTATATAAGCAGAATGCTTTGCTTTTTAAATATAAAGAAAAATAAAATGCTAACCTACACTCCTCTTTGAAAATGTTCCTGACTGGTACAAGGGAGACCTGCATTCTGAACTCCTGCCCTGGCTTTTGAGGCTGCCATAGTTGGAACATTACAGATAATCACCCACAATCTAGCAGTGGGGGAGGGGGGGAGAGAGAGGAGAGAGAGAGAGAGAGAGAGAGAGAGAGAGAGAGAGACCATTGGCTCACTTGAGATCACGACCTGCTCCAGTGCTTGTATATAGACATGGGCACGACTTGGCGAAATTCTCATTTCCATTTGGAAACGGAAATGACAATTAAGACGTCAGAACTCGAACTTGAACCGATAAACGATAAATTGGGTCTGATTTGTCGTTGTCGTTCATGGCATCGTGCGGCGATTGCGCGATGCCAAGCGGCACAGAAAAAAGTTTTAAAAATAAAAAAATTCCTGATTTCCGGCCAAAAAAGCAAGCGAAAATATGCCTGTCTGAGGGCAACTACCAGAGGGGTGGTTTTTTGGGGGGGGGGTCCCCGGCCTCCCCCCCTCTCCTGTCCTGGGCTGCTGGACGTGGTACCAGGCTGGGGGGGCATCAGTCTCGTCGTCTCCATTTGCCATGCAGTGCGGGGGGATCCAAAATGGCGACTGCAATATTTTTTTTGAAATTGTGGTCCAAAAACCCACCAAAGCACCACAGAAACATCCGAAAATTAGCTATTTTAAATGCTTGAATTTTTACAGTAGCAGCAGTGGGTTTTTCTAGCAATAAAACGTCTCCATTGATTTTATTATATATTTTTTATTTTTATTTTTTTTTACACCTGCACAATGATGGGCTGGCCATGGGATGGGACCATGCAATTTTTTGGAGCCATTCCACCAATCGCATGGCCACTTGGCCAGGTTTTGACTGAGACTTCTGGGATGTGCCAGTTGGGCATAAAAAGCGCACTATAACCCTAGCCCTAGCCCTAACCCTAACCCTAACCCTAACCCATACACCAGTACACTGTCCTTCTTAGTGGGTCAGAGGCACCCAGAGGTGCAGCCCACTAACTCACCCTAACCTTACCCGTAATACCCCTAAGCCTAGCCCTTGCCCTAACCCCAACCCTAAGTCAGATCTGTGCTCGCATTGCACTACACGCAAGTACACTGTCCTTCTTGTCAGAGGGCGCCCAGCAGAGGCATTCTTCTCTCACCTCGCTCACAGTCCAAAGTTCCAAAAAAACTCCAAACCTGTATGCCAGTATGCTGTCCTTCTTGGTGAGCTAGAGGCACCCAAAAGAGAGGTGCCTCTGCCAGTGCCACTTGGTACGCAATGGCTACACGGTCATGTACCTTTCCTTTTTCCTTTGTAGGGGGCCAGAGGAGGCATCCACCCCAGAGAGGTGCCTCCAGGAGCCTGCTACCCTACCCCCCTAAACAAGTACTAACGACAAACGACAAACAAAATGACAAATTTTTGAAAAATTTCGCGACAAACGGAAACGAGCCGAAACGGGCTGGCTCCGACACATGACAACTCGAAACGTCATTTTTCCTGGTCGTGCCCATCTCTACTTGTATATCAAGACACTGCTTGTTGAACATTTAAAATTTAGAAGAAATGTTTGTCTTGCAAAATGCTCTTAAACCATGGTACTCTTAAACCAAGGTCCTATTGGATGCTCTTACACTCTTGTCATTTCTAGATTGGAAGGAATTGCAGATGCTGAAGTTACAGGCTTTCCATGTCAATCTCTACCTTTAATAGATGAATTATTGAGCTCATTTTAACCTACTGTCAAACTCAAAGTAATCGTATTTATATTTGCAAAGCAAAAATAAATAGGCTGTACTGAACGGAGAAGGTTGGAGAGCAGCTGGAGAAGAAGCCGGACGGCAATTAATAAGACTGCTGTTGTTATCCAGACTAGGCGCTATTCCCGAGCGATCAGGGAGGCTAAGTCATCCTATTACTCCCTGAGAATTGGTGAGGCCTCGAACCGCCAGGCGGAGCTCTTCCAGGTGGTTCGGGACCTCACCAATCCTAGTCTGGCCAGGCCTCCTCCTACTGATTTCAGTAGTGAGAACTTTGCAGTCTATTTTCGATCAAAAATAGAGGCCATCCGGGCCGGCTTTGACTCCGGTTGTACTAGCCCTTCCCCACCATCCCCAGTTGCTGGGCCACCTCACTCTCCTTGGCTGGATGAGCTTGGGCCTGTTTCCTCTTTGGTGGCCTCCAGGGCGATTGCCCACTGCCGGCCCACATCCACCCCCTTCGATCCTTGCCCTGCCTGGCTGATAAAAGCTGTCGGCGGGAGCATGCCAGAATGGGCTTCTGCCATTGCCACCGCCTCCTTCAGTGAGGGTTTTTTTCCCTCTCATCTGAAGGAGACGGTGATCAAGCCCATTCTTAAAAAACCTGGCCTGGCATCGGACGAATTGGCAAATTTCCGTCCGATTGCCAATGTCCTGTTTTTGGGCAAGGTTACTGAGCGGGTGGCCGCGATCCGGATCCAGTCATATCTGGAGGAACATCAGTGCCTTGACCCATGCCAATCCGGGTTCAGGCCCTGCAGGGGGACCGAAACAGCTTTGGTTGCCCTGCAAGATGACCTAATCCGGGCGGCCGACAGGGGTTGCTCTACCCTGTTGGTTCTCCTGGATTTGTCAGTGGCCTTCGATACCGTCGACCACGGTATCCTACTGGATCGGCTCTCTGAGGTGGGGATCGGGGGCACTGCTCGCAGTTGGCTCCGGTCCTTCCTGGAGGGCCGTCCCCAGTATGTGCAGCATGGGGGGGAGTTGTTGGCCCCGTGGATACTCCCTTGTGGGGTTCCACAGGGGTCGTCTCTCTCTCTCCCATGTTGTTCAACATCTATGCAAGGCCACTGGCTGGGGTCATTAGGAGATTTGGAGTCTGCTGTCATCAGTACGCTGATGACACACAGCTCTATCTCTCCTTTTCCACCGCTGCAGTGGAAGCTGTCCGGACTCTCGACCAGTGCCTGGAGGCGGTCATGGCTTGGACCAGGGCCAAGAGGCTCAAACTCAACCCTGAGAAGACTGAGGTGATGTTCTTTGGGAGTTCTCCATCTGGATACGGAGGCCCTCTCCCCAGTCTGGAGGGAGTTTCTCTCCAGCTGGCAGATAGGGTTCGGAATCTGGGTGTGGTTCTGGATCCGGCGCTTGCCTTGGAATCCCAGGTGGCTGCTGTGACCAGATCCGCATTTTACCATCTTCGTCAAATTGCCCAGGTCCGCCCATACCTGGATGGTGACTCTCTGAGAACTGTGGTTCAAGCACTGGTAATCTCAAGGTTGGACTACTGCAACGCTCTTTACATGGTGTTGCCCTTGACTCTCCTCCGACGTCTGCAGTGGGTACAAAATGCGGCAGCCAGACTGGTGTTGGGTGCGCGCCATTACGACCGCATCACTGCGGTTCTGGCTCGCCTGCATTGGTTGCCTGTTGCATCCCGGATCAGATTCAAGGTCCTGGTATTAGTTTATAGAACCCTCCATGGCTTGGGCCCAAACTACCTGTCAGAGTGGATCATCCAGATCAACTTCGGCCTGTCCAGTCCGGCAGTCGCGAGCGCACTCACTTCGGATTGCCACCCCTAGAGAGGCCCGGAAAACATCAACACATAACTGGGCCTTCTCGGTGGCAGCCCCGTCTCTATGGAACAGCCTTCCAAGCGAAGTGCGCTCTGCAGAGTCCCTGCTGGCCCTCCATAAAGCTTTAAAAACTCTGCTTTTTCGGGAGGCCTTCGGCGAGTTTCTGTATCCCCCCCCCCGCCATCCTCATTTGCACTTGCCAGAGGGCTTGTTGCTGGGTTTTGTATGTGATGCCAGGGCACAAACTCTTTTATAGTTCAAATTGTATAGTCTCTGCATTATTATGTTGTTATTGTCTTTTATTGTGTGGTTAGTTGCTTTGTCAATTTTGTAAGCCGCCCAGAGTTCCTACGGGAAGATGGGAGGGGTATAAATCTAAATAAAAAATAAAATAAAAAATATCCCACCCCACCCCCACTCCCAGTGAGTTGGGTACTCAATTTACCAACCTTGAAAGGACAGAAGGTTGAGTCAACCTCGAGCTGCCTATCTGAACCCAGGATTGAGCTCAGGTTGTCAGCAGAGTCTTCACCGTGGCACAGTAATTCATTTTAACCACAATGTCATGAGGTTTCTAAGTGTCACCTGAGATAAGTATGTCTTAGAACTGAGGCCTAAAACAGCATGTAGTTCTGAAACATATACACCACACAGAGGTTTCCACAACAAAAATACAATTCTTTGTCCATTGCTTCTTTGGGGCTTAAATGCAAGGCTGGGTGTTTCTTCTATGACCGTCAATGCCGTTTTCTTCATAAACTTTACTGGAACTCCACATTTTTTTCTTCCTTCATAATTGTTTTGAATACCAAATTTTGTTGTAGATAGTTGGATTTTATGGCTGTGTATTACTTTGTTCAGCAGACATTTGCAATGCGATATTCTTTCATGTATGCTTAGTCCATACCTACACATACTTGAAAAGAGTAAGTATGGAGCAGGCTTTATCGAAAGCTTACTAATGAGGTCTTTTGATACAATACTCCAGATGTTATACATTTTGAAGTAGTTCAAAGAACTCATTAAGTCACGCCAATTAGTAGGAAAAAAACACAGTGAATGTGAGATAACTGAATAGAAATAAACTGCCATTTTTCTATATTAAGTTACTAGACTTTTCTGTTCACTGGCCTATCAGTAAGTGCAAGTAACAAGAAAATGAGAATACAGTACAGCATTTCCAGATTCTTTCATTAAGGCCACAAAGACCACATAACTATGCCTGTTTATCTGAGAGAAAATACCATGAATCCCATGGCTAAAATCCTGTTGTTTGTTGTAATACAATTGCTACAAAAGCCTACCTTATTGGATTAATGGAAGGTATGGATGAGTTGCCTCACCAAATCTTCACTGATGCACTGGGTCTACTCTAGTTACACCTTACTATGAAAAGCAACAAGATTTCGGCCAATATAACTTTCTTCTCAATATATCTTCACATGTGGCAGCTTATCAGCTGGACAGTGGGTTCATGTGCATAAGAGGTTGGCATAGGTCCTGAAAGGGAAGCCAGCCCGCTATGTCTGATAAGGTGGCCAGGTAGGGAGACAACAGGGGCAGTGGGAGGAGGCAAGTGGGCATGTTTTGCTAAAGCACTGGTGGTGTTGGGGGATTGTTGCTTTGTATTGCTTCATCAAAACAGGAGCCGTTAACTGTGTTGCAAAGTGAATCACAAACCTGCCTGATTTGTTGCTGAGTTCATATCCATCTCTAATCCCTATTAGTTCCTCAAACAGATAACTATTTCCAATTGTGTTTTTATGTCCCAACTAGAACAAAATAGTAGTTGCTTCGGAGCAAAGCTTTGGTTAACTGGACTTTTTGTGTGACAACAGATACCTATGCTGACTTCTTATGCAGTGCCAATTTGTTGCCATTCCAGTCCACTTTAGCTCACTGATGCCAAGCACTTGAGGTTTATATTTTCCCTGTCTTGCTTTACAGATTCCAATTTACCTGGATTCACACCTATCACAATCCATGCGCTAACTGCATGTGTTTTACAATACTGGACTTCCATTTCACTTCTGTGCCTATCAGCCACAATATATCCTTTCAATTTTAATCTAGTTATGTGCTCAGTGACAGAACTAGAGGACAGAAGTTGCTTGAGGATGCTGAACGATGGGAACAGTGTGCTAAGGCAATGCAAGTTTAAGAATGGAAACCAATACTGCAACACAGAATGATAACAATGAAGATCTTCATAGCATCTGTGAACATTCAACTAAGAAGGAGTCATGTGTAACAATGTCATTTCTCATGAAGCATCTCCAGAGGGATTCCTTCTTGATTATGACTAATATACAATAGTCAGAATCCTACTGGTTAGTTATGCTGGTTGAATTACAGTGATGTGAAGTATAGCTGCTGGTTAATAAGTCACTGCTAGCATCCTTTTTATCCCTTATTGTGTGCCAGTTGTGTGAGTTGGTGTGTGATGAGGGATACAAGTGGAAACTCATTAAAAAGTGGTAATTGTTAAGTGTAGTTTAAGCTCTTATTCTGCTCAGTATTAAAATCAAGATCTGTTGTTGTGTCGTTACAGTCATGACCAACTTTTTGTGACCCCATGTCCATGGAGTTTTCTTGGCAGGAATACTGGAGTGGCTTGCCAGTTCCTACTCCAGGCACCTACAGCACCTAGTATTCCCTGGTGGTCTCCCATCCAAATACTAGCCAGGCCTGGCTTTGCTTAGCTTCCAAAATCAGGTGAGATCAGATGTGCTTAGGGCATCTAAGCAGCTAAAAATAAAACATTTTAAAATCTCTCAATTAAATAAAGTCCATGTTCCTTCACTTCCAACTTATTACTGAAAAAAATGCCTGAGAAGTAAAGTTATAGAAGTTAAGTGTCTAAAATGTTTAAATATGTTCAATCTAGCTAATATTATGAAAGGATTAACTAGATGACGTGGGAGAAAATATCTTTTAGAGAGCGCATGGAATGGGATACAGAAGAGACACACTGGTTGATACATTTTGGTTTGCTGTTAGACTGTAACTAGCGGTTAGGAAGGCTAATTTCAGATATTTATCTTTAAAAAATATCAATTGGCAGATGTTGTTTCTCAACTGTCAAATAGATATTATTGATGTCGAACTTCACACAAACTGATATGATAGAAGCCATGTCTTCATGTGCAATGAAGGAAATCATGACTCCTTCCTGTTGCCTCTTTTGGCTAGTGAAAGCTACTGTTTGAAGATCAGGAGATTATTTTATTTGTGCAATTTGTAATCCTGAAGCTCACTCTTTTCATGTCTGGCTCATGTGGGGAGCAGAAACTGGTGGAGGCATTCTCTTCTTCAAACTGTTCTTTCACATATAGAAAATATTGACAGATGGTGGAGAGCTGTGAGGGTTCGAATACAGGGCATCCCGGTTCCAAGTGTAAATGAAGATTGTCGAAGTCGTTTATATTATATTGAAACGAAGTTTTATTGTCAAACATAAATTTCTCTTTTCTTCTCACAACATTAACATGGTCAGCATTTGCTTTGTTTCCATTTTCATCACTTTCGGCAAAAGAATTTTAATGTCCAAACTATTAAACAGGGTGATGGGAACATTCTCCTCAGGAGAGCTCAATGAAGGCCTGGGGTACCCTGGCTGTAGCACTGGCTCCCACAACACAGGTGCCGAGCCCATTGCACCACCGGGTTCTCCTTCTGTGGTCCCCTCCATCTCTCCCGCATTCTCTCGGTATTCCACGGCCATATCACCAGTCACACCTGGATTGACCAAGAGACTGGGTCCATCAATCTCCATTCACCTCCTCTCCCCTGTTCCAACTGCAGGTCCCTCTCCGTCTGAACCCCAATGCTGCTTCCTAACAGTTTTTCTCCCCTTTTTGACTGACAGCTTACCCCCGCGCGCTCCTCTTCCTTCTCCCCACTATCTGTTACCCAATACCCTTCTGCTATATATCCTGTTTCTTCCACTTTCCTTTCAACTATTTTTATATCTGTCATCTCCTGTATTATTGTCTTATTTTGGGTTTCCTGCTCTGCTTCGTCCATCCTTTTGTCCACAGATGGCACACTCCTCAGGTTTTCCTCCTTCTCTTTTGCGTACTCACAAGAGCACAAGCTTTACTGAATACAGCTAGAATGTTGGAAACATCGACCTTGATTGGTTGATTGTGTGGCCAAGATGTTGACTGAAGAGCACCTCATAGGAAGCAGTAAAGGGAGCTGAGAAGTTTCTGACAGTTAGATCAGTAAGAATGAAGACAAAAAGGAAGTGAAGAACTCAAGACCTCAGGAAGAGATAGCAATTGAGACAGGTACAGCAATGAGATTGAGAAAAACAGCCATGGACCTGAAATCAGTTCGAGTACAGCTAAGGAATATATGAGAAGGAAAAGAAGAACAATAATTGTGACAACATTGGAAAAAATGGAAGCTTGTAAAGTAGTTGCTGGGTTTGGTCTGAAAAAACAGTTGATAGATGAAAGAGAAGACTTCAGGGAGAAGTCACAGAGAAACATTGCAAAATTCCAGGGTTAAACTAAACTTCCTTGCAGTGAAAACCTTCAATATGTGTATCAGGACCTCAGTACATAGGTTGTCAGTTTACTGGAGGGGAGGTTGGTAGGGCAACCAGGAAATTGTTTAGAAAAGACATTGAATCTATAGCCCTTCTAAGTTACCTGAAAAAGTACTTCCAATGGGAATGCTATTCCTTAAATGTCATTTATGGAATAAAAGGACTAGATAGATATGCAACCTATGCCAGGTTTCCAATAACAGCAAGAGCTTAAATTATGGGATAGCTGTGGGAAGCTGATAATATATATAATTCTGTGCAAATGTTTTGGGTCACCATTAGATTTTGTTTGTTTGTTTTAGCAATGGTATAATGGCCATATATAACTTATCAGTCTCTTTATTAGAATACAACCAGAAAATACAGGGAAATTGTATGCCATATTAAAAAATGGGAAAGGAAGGAAAGAATGGAGGGAGGGTGTGACAGAGGGAGGGGGAGGGGGAAATCAGCTTCTATTTTGTCAAGACCTACCCTTAAACTTGAGCGGGAGCATGCACCTGGGACTTGTAAATCTGAATTGAATGGAATTCTTATTACTGCCATTGCTAATGCTTGTAGTTGTTCCATTATTTCATGTTGAAAGGACTGTTGTGGAAAAGGTCGACTAAACCAGGTTTTGCAAGACATACTTGAACATCACATATACATGTTGAATGACTTTAATGCATAGAAGCTGACAAATATGACCAACTTTCAATCACATCATTCCATTCAGAATGCCAAGGATCACATAATTGGAGAGATATAAAAATCATAATTTTGCATCAGCAAGGCCACTCTCAAGGGGGTACTCTAGATATGGTATTTATGTTGTTATAAAGAAATTTGAAGAAGTGGGAATGGTCAAGTGAAATAAAAAGAACTGGAAGGCCAAGAACACATTCAACATCCGATAGAACTTTCTTAAGAATTTCTTCTTTGAGAAAGAAGATAGAAGAAACCCTAATCCTAATCCTAACCCTAACCCTAACCCTAACCATTCTGCAGCCTGAAGAAGCTTGATCAGGAATAGTTCATGAAAGCAGCCAAAAACAAAAGCAAACAAAAACAAAACAAAACAAACCACTTTTTCTGAAGAGGGAATAGGGTGAAGCAGCTAAGATATGTTACTACTCACAAATATTGAAATGAAAATCAGTGAAAGAAAGTATTATGGAGTGATTAATAGAGATGGGCACGACTTAGCGGTATTCCCCGTTTCCGTTACTCGTATCCGTTACTCTACGGAAACGGTAACGGGAATTACTCCGCCAGACTTCGAGCTCGAACCGACGAACGAACAATTTGGTCTGATTTGTCGTGCTCGTTACTTGCATCGCAGCGACCGCGCAATGCCAAGCGGCACAGAAAAAAAGTTTTTAAAAGTTAAAAAAAACCCCGATTCCCGGCCCTAAAAGTAGGCGAAAACTGTCTGAGGGCACCTACCAGGCCAGAAGGGTGTTTTATTTTGGGGGGGTTTCCCCGCCCCCCTCTCCTTGGCTATTGCTAATGCTGCGCTGCTGGTACCAGGCTGGGAGGGCGCATCCATTTGCCATGCAGTGCGGGGGATCCAAAATGGTGACCGCAATATTTTTTTTGAAATCGTTGCCCAAAACCCCACCAAAGCACCACAGAAACGTGCGAAAATTAGCTATTTTAAATGCTTGAATTTTTACAGTAGCAGCAGTGGGTTTTTCTTGCAAAAAAAGTCTCCGTTGATTTTATTTTATTTTATTTTATTTTATTTTATTTTTTTACACCTGCGCATTCGCAATGATGGGCTCGCCCATGGGAGTGGACCATGCAAAGTTTTGGAGCCATTCCACCAATCGCATGGCCAGGTTTTGCTGACTGTACCAGGCTGGGAGGGCGCATCCATTTGCCATGCAGTGCGGGGGATCCAAAATGGCGACCACAATATTTTTTTTTTGAAATTGTTGCCCAAAACCCCACCAAAGCACCACAGAAACATGCGAAAATTAGCTATTTTAAATGCTTGAATTTTTACAGTAGCAGCAGTGGGTTTTTCTTGCAAAAAAAGTCTCCGTTGATTTTATTTTATTTTATTTTATTTTATTTTATTTTTTTACACCTGCACATTCGCAATGATGGGCTCGCCCATGGGAGTGGACAATGCAAATTTTCCACCAATTGCATGGCCACTTGGCCAGGTTGACCACAGAGACTTCTGGGATGTGCCAATCGGGCATAAACAGCCCACTAATCGTAGCCCAAACCCGAACCCTAAGCCTAACCCATATGCCAGTACACTGTCCTTCTAAGTGGGTCAGAGAGGCACCCAGATGCACCCCAATACTCACCCTAACCTCACCCGTAACTAGCCTAACCCTAGCCCTTGCGCTAACCCGTCTTAACCCTAAGCCAGATCTACTTGCATTGCACTACATGCAAGTACGTGAGACACAGCGGGTGCAAAGAGTCTGCCAGTCCGTCACTTGTGGCTCTGGCTGACTCCTGCAGCTCCCTCCAGGAGCCCGCTACCCCCCAAACCAGTACTAAAGACAACAAAAAAACGAAAAAACGAACCGACTAATTGTTGCGAAATTTCACGAAAAACGGAAACGAGCCGAAACGGACTGCCTCCGACACACGACAACTCGAAAACGTCATTTTCCCTAGTCGTGCCCATCTCTAGTGATTAATCCAAATTTGATTTTTTGGGGTTTGATTCTTGACAGTACCTGTATGTGAGAAGAGATGATGAGAGATGGAAAAATCAGAGCTTGATTTTGTTTCCTGGTTTGTAGCTTGAGATTTGTTTGGTCTTATAAATTTAATATTTTGTGTGCTCAGTGTTCTTAGCTTAAATAGTGTCTTTTAATGATGGGTCCCATGCAGAATTTCACATAGCTGTGCTCTAACTGTTCATGAAATACAGCCACCCCCAGAACACACTGCTGGAGTGCGAAGGAGCAGTTATCTCCCCACCCCCCTCCACAGCCATAAAAGTGGAACACCCACAAAACCAGCATGCAATTAACCTGTGGAACTCCTTGCTGCTGGTGGTCAGTGAAACATTGCCCCCTTGCGCTGGTGGTCTGGAAATTCAAAAGGAGCCCCAGCTGAGAGTCACTGTGTTGACTCTGGGAATATCCGTGTTTTTTTTAGTGTTAAATAATTGTGTTAGTTATTTTTTGGTATAGATTTGAATTGGGTACTTCACATATTTGTGTGTGTGTGTGTGTGTGTGTGTGTGTGTGTGTGTGTGTGTGTGTGTGTGTGTGTGTGTGTGTTTCAAGTCTTGAACACTCAAAAATACGTACAGCAAAAAAAAAAAGATAGTGGAAGATCATTCCAAGAGGCCTGGACAAAGTCATTTTGAATAATTGAACAGAACAAGAAAGTATTATGTATTCTCTGGAATGAAAGTGTTGTGTGTTGAATGTCAAGTGTCAGCTGGCACTTTCAAACCAACCACAAAAGTGTTTCACCCCATTCTACCCTTTGGAAAAGCGAGGATTGAAGATCAGGTTTTTGAATTTCCTACAGCTACGGTGAGTGTGCTGTGGCCATGGGATTAATTCAAATGCCTGCTCTTTGATTGTCGTTTTCCCAAAGGGTAGCATCTTAAGCATTTGTAACCTGGAGTACCACTGTATTCAGGTTAAATTGCCGTATTGGCACTTTGTGAATCAAAGTTTGGGCACTTGGTGTCTAAAAGGTTCACCATCACTGATATATAGCATGGTAAAAGAGCGGAAAGAAAAAAGAGAAAAAAAAACCCACATGCTTTGCCAGAAGTGGCCACTAGAGACCATGTTATGCATGCATCACTTACAAGTAGAGATGGGCACGAAACAGAAAAATGGTGTTTCAGTTTTTCGTTTGTCGTTGAGAGGTCTGTTTCGGTTCATTTCCGTTTGTCATGAATTTTTGGAAAAATTTCGTTACCGTTTTTCATTTTTTCATTTCTCGTTTCTACCTGCTTTTTGCGCGATTTTTAAAGCATTTCCGTGTGCAGGCATCCCCCAACACACCAGACCAGAGGGAAAACACTAAAAAAATGGATGCTGGCAGAGACACAGTATAGACTAGGTATGCAGGGAGGCTGCAAAGGCAGCGGCAGGTGTTGCCCAGGGTGCAAGGCAGCCACAGAGTGACTGCACTGCGGGGCAAGGGAGGGTACTCACAGAGAGGTACGCAGCACGCACGCACACAGGGAGGCTGCAGGACTGAAGCTAGAGGCACAGCAGAGACAGCAATCCCACCCTAACTCCCACCAGAGACTGCAAGGAGGACAGGGGCTGCCAGACTTTTTTATGCCCTCTGTGGCTGCCACATGTTATTGGTTGAACATGATCCCATCACATGGCTTGCCTCCATTTTAAAGGGAAAAGAAAAACACATTGTGATGGAAGAAGACTAAAACAAACATTTTAAGGACTCGAACCCCCCTGGTAGGTATTATCAGACAATATAAATAATTATCGCTGCATTTTTACGGATGTCCAGGGCATTTTTTAACATTTTAAACAGCTAATTTCATTGCTATTGTCTGATTCATACTGTCCAGAGGCGCCATTAACGGAAACGAAACGTAACGACCACAATTTTCGTGGTTCTGTTCGTTTCGTTGCATTTTCATCACAATTCTCGTTTGTCGTTTTGTTACATAATGGAAACGACAAACGGTAACGGAAACGAAAAAATGTTCGTTCCGTGCCCTTCTCTACTTACAAGTATTCATAACATGTTGTCTGATTCCCTCTATTGGCAGGTCCTGGTAACACATATGATAATACTTTTTTCCTGGAATCCATTTCAGTTTTTAATTTTTTTCAGTGCAAAGAACTTGTGCTTTTTTGTTTGTTTTCACTTTATTTCATATTCAAACAATATAAATAAAACTTAACAGCAAAAACATAAACTAAGTTACAATCCTAATTTGAAATATACAGTGTTCTCCACCACCCTTGGAGTTTATTAGTAGTAGTAATATATCCCTGCTTGAGAGGGTCTGGACTCCATGATCCATGGGGTCCCTTCCAGCTCTACAATTCAAATTCTTCATATTAAACTATTGTTTTTCCAGTTCTTTGAAAATATCAATCTTGCCACTGATGACATAAAAATAATTAATTCCACCCCCAATTCTCTTTGAATATTTCCAAAACTACTTAACAAAGATGTCATTAGAAACCTTTGCATCCATACCCATAATTTCCATATTTTTAATGGAAAAGTAACATTCCTCATAGTTTGAATTCATGCTGAGCAACAAATCCCTACCACATCTTTTCAGAACACATTTAGCTCTGCTCAGTAACTTATTCGTATTCTAGGAACTGGTGTTTCAGGAAAGCAAAATTCTAACTTCATCCATATGCAGGGATGCATGGTTCTTGTATTAAAGAGAGTAGCATGGAAATTGTCTGACTAGGAGATATTCTAACAAATTGTTTTGTTATTAAACGGTATTAATTTAACAAGAAAGAGAGCTCTGTCTTTTGGGGCAGAACTTGTACACACCTCTGACTTCCATGTTGTGATCACTGATTCTCTTTGGTACAAGTACTTTGATTTATTCCCTTCCATTTTAGACAATTCTGCTAGTAGAACATCTGTACATTCAATTTTGAAATTATAATATGAATCTTGCTTTAAGAAAAGATCATGAAATTTCTAGTTTCATCTTAGACTGTGTGTGTGTGTTTGTGTGTGTGAGTGAATTATTGATGCATCAAATGAGAATCCTGACATAACTTAGAATGTCTTCTGATTTTTTTCTGTTTGTTTTTAATTGTTAGTGGTCAAACCCTAGTTTGCATAATGCAACTGATATCCATCTTGTTGGCGAACTGCTGCAAGTTGAGAAGTTAGTGTAAGTATTTCCTGTTGAAAGCCCAGTTGACCATTCAGCACAAAACAGCAAATGCCTATCTATAAGTTCTTAATTTGCAGCAATTAGCTTAAGAGGTTTATGCCAATGCTGTTACATGTGTGTGTGTGTGTGTGTGTGTGTGTGTGTGTGTGTGTGTGTGTGTGTGTGTGTGTGTGTGTGTGTGTGTTGTGTTGTGACATTACAGTCGTGACCGACTCTTTGTAGGCAGCTGTAACTTATGTCTCCCATTGTTCTGAAAGAGAAGAATAGAGATAAATTTGGAACCTCAATGTTTCTGCTGTTGTAAGAAAAATGACATCACAGCTCTACATAGAATCATAGACTCAAAGGCCATCCAGTCCAACCCTCTGCCATGCAGGAATCCCAGGCAAAGTACTCCCAACATATGGCCATCCATCCTGTGCTTAAAAACCTCAAAAGAAGGAGAATCCACCACCTTCCATGGCAGCATATTCCACTGTTGAACAGTTCTAACTGTCATGAAGTTCTTCCTAATGTTCAAATAGAATCTCTTTTCCTGTTGTTTGAAACCATTGCTCCAAGTCCTAGTCCCTGAAGCCATGTAAAACAAGCCAGCCCCCTCTTCGATATGACATCCTTTCAAATATTTAAATACAGCTATTTATTTATTTATTTATTTATTTATTTATTTATACCCCGCCCATCTTCCCACAGGAACTCTGGGCGGCTAACAAAGTGGCGACTAAGCGCAATATCCCCTCTCAACTATCTTTTTGTAAGGCTAAACATTCCCAGATCCCTAAGCTGCTTCTCATAAGACATATGTTCCAGACCTTTAACCATCCTGCTCACTCTCCTCTGGATCCACTTGAGATTGTCAACATCCTTTTTAAATTAAGGAACACAGAACTATAGACAGTACTCCAGGCGGGGTCTGACCAGAGCAGAATAGAATGGTACGATCACTTCCCTTGCTCTAGAAACTATGTTTTTGTTGATGCAACTAAGAATCACATTGACTTTCTTGGCCACCATGTCACACTGCTGACTCATGTTCAATTTGTGGTCCAGCAAGACTCCCAGACCCCTTTGATAGGTATTGTTCTCCAGCCAGGTGTTTCCCATCCTATATCTATGCAGTTCATTTTTTCTGCCTAGATGCATGGTCCTACATTTTCTCTTTTGGAACTCATTGTATTTTCTTTGGCCCAGCACTCTAATCTGTCTAGGTCATTTTGGATTTTTATCCTCTCCTCTAGGGAATTAACCACCACTCCCAATTTGGTTTCATCTACAAATTTAATCAGTCTACTCTCGATTCCTTTGTCCAAGTAATTAATAAATATGTTGATTAACACCGGACCCAGAACATAACCCTGGATACCACACTGGTCACCCCTCTCCATGCTGAGGAGAAGCCATTTACAATCACCCTTTGCATGCAATCAGTCAACCAATTACAGATCCACTTAACAGTAGCATGATCTATCCCACATTTGACTAACTTCTTTGTAAATATGTCATGGGGAACCTTACTGAAGGCTTTACTGAAATCAAGATAAACAACATCCACAACATTTCCATGCACTAGGCCTGTAACTCTATCAAAGAAAGAGATCAAATTAGTCTGGCATGACTTGTTTTTTTGAAACCCGTGTTGACTTCTAGTAATGTCAGCATTGCTTGTTAAATAATTACAGACTGTCTGCTTAATAATCTGTTCTAGAATTTTTCCACGAATAGATGTCATGCTGACTGGGTGGAAATTATTTGTTCCTCTTTTTTCCCCTTTTTGAAGATGGGGACAACATTTTCTCTCCTCCAATCTATGGGAACTTCCCCTGTTCACCAGGAATTCTCAAAGATTATTCCCAATGGTTCTGAAAGTACTTCTGCCAGTTCTTTTAATATCCTTGGGTGTAATTCATCAGGACCCGGAGACTTAAATTCATTTAGAGTTCCCAGGTACTACCTTCCTATCTCTTCTATGCTGCAGTTTCCACCCTACCTCATTTATTCTTCAAACCCACTGAATTCTTTTTTTCCTTTCTGGAGAAAACAGTGTTGAGTATTCTGCCTTGTTCCTTTCTCCTGTTAGTAGTTGGTTATCTTTGGTTATTTTCTTTCTCCCCTGCAACCTCCTCCTACCAGGGGGGTGTTCTGGGCAGTTGGGCCTTCCACCCCTCCCCCACCTACTAGTTGGGTTTTTTTGACAGGTCAGGGTGTGTGGGGGGAAGTGTGCCCCACTCTCCAAACCCCAGCCTGTCAAAAAGTCCCAGATGGGAGGTGAAGGAGGGGGCAAAAGGCAGAACAGAGCATGGAGGGGGAAAAACTCTGCTCTGTTCAGCCTTTTGCCCCTCCCCCCACTTCTCAGCTGGGGCTTTTTGACAGGTTATGGTTTGGAGAGGGGGCACCCCGACTGCTCCTTTCTGCCTTTCACCCCTCCTTCCACCTACCAGCTGGGTTTTTTGACAGGCTGGGGCTGGGAGGAAGGGTCCCCCCTCTCCAAAACCTGTCCTGTGAAAAAGCCCCAACTGGGAGGTGGGGGGAGGGCGGGAATGCAGAAAGGAACGGGGGTTTTCCCGTCACTGCTCCTGTGGTTGGAGAATGGGGGCAATTAGGGAGTTACAAAACCATAGAGTAAACTCCCTGATTGCCTCCATGCTTCCAGCACACTTTGCCAAGTAACTACCTCCAGCCATTTAGAAATTCATAATTAAGACCCCTTATCCCCAAATCTTTCCAGATTTGGGGGGGGGTCTCTAAAATTTATTCAGGAAGGTACCCATGCTACTTTGGAGCCTCAGGGTAAGTAAATTTTGATTGCATACTTTTAAAAGTTTTAAAAGTTCACATTTACCCTTAGAAAACAATTGTAGAGAACCCCTGAATTTTAGAAACATATGGGGGTAAGGTGGTTGAGTTATGAAGCTCCAAATGTGGTGCACCTAACAAAAAAAACCTTCTAATTGGAATTATATGGGAAGTGGAGGCAGCGGTACTGCTGGCCTCATCAGCTTCTGATTCCAATTAGAAGTTTTTTTTTATTTCCTGGGGGGTACCCCCTTTGGAGCTTCATAACTCCTGACCCCAAAATCTTTCCAAATTTTGGGGGCTTTCAGGGAAGAGCTTGAGGAAGCTTATCTGCCATTTACTCTAGAATGGATTGTTTTGTTCTAGAGGTAAAAGAATGGTGTTTCATTTTGTTTGTAATGAAATGCTCTTTCCCCATTTTGTTTTGTTTCATTTTGTTTCGTTAGCTAACAAAATGCCAAAACAGTGTGCCATTTTTATATGGTGCTCATCCCTATTGCCTATATATATATTGGGATAGTTAAAATCTCCTATTAGTACTACATCCCTCTCTTGACTATGTGGCCATCTGCTCACAGAAGGCATCATCCAACTCCTCTGGCTGGTTTAGGGGTCTATAATATACCCCAACAGTGACATCCCCCCATTATTCTCACCCTTAATTCTCACCCAAATACTCTCAAGCTGACTTCCCAGTTATGTATCTTGGATTTCTTCAGCAGCTTAAACATCCTTAATATATAAGGCTACTCCACCTCTTTTATAGGCCTGCTCCTCTGAAACAGGTTATACCCTCCAATAACTACATTCCAATCATAAGTCTCATCCCATCAGGTTTCAGAAATACAAATTATATATTATTTATTTTGCTGTATTAGGAGTCCCAGCTCTTCCTGTTTGTTTCCCATGCACTGCACATTGGTGTAGAGACATTTAAGGCTGTGTGTCCTTCTTAGAATCCCTTTGGTTAACCTATTTTTCCTCAAAATGTTGGACTATAATATTCCTCCTGTTCCTACTGCATCATTTGTGCCATTCCCCACCACCACATCTGGATTCTTACCCTTAAGAAGATTTTCTCCCTGCCCCTGAGAACTCAGTTTAAAGCTCTCCTTATCAAATTTTCAATCTTCTTGGCAAAAATATTCCTACTATTAATGGTGAGGCGTACCCCATACTTACCCAATAGCCCACCTGAATGAAATCTATCCTTGGTTAAATCCAAAACTTGCATTGTAGTTATGTGATCTCCTGAACCTGCCTCAGGTCAGAGCCTGGGAGAGTAATGTATCATGGAACACATTGAAAAGACCAAGTAAATAGTTTGCTACCATTTCAAACAAAATTTTAGGGGCTTTGCTTTGTTGTTGTTGTTGTTATTGTTGTTGTTGCTGTTGTTGTTGTTGTTGTTGTTATTGTTGTTAATTGCTGTAGAGGGCAGGGACCATAGGATTGGCAGGACACCAGCATAACACTTGAAGAATTCCTATTTAGAATGTTCTAGGGTACCAGCAAAGTCATTGCCCAAGGAAAAATGAATAATGGCTGAAATGTCGAGCTATGTGGGTATAACCTGACATTATTCCTGTGGTTGCCAACAATCTTGCCAAGGCAGAAGTGCTATTCATGAAGCACTTCCATTGGCAAATTGCACAATGAATCAAAATAGGGACCATGTGACCAACTGCACAGTCAGCTTGCAAAGTCCTTGATCTTGGGGCCAAAATGCCTGGCATATTGCAAAAGTTTGATTTCATATTATGCCTGGACAAACACATTTCCAGCCAATGGGATGCACCGGACCAAAACACTAACATTGCTCTCCCTTCTTATTGTTTTTGGGAATGTAACTTTGTAACTTTTAATCATGCTCCTTCACAAAAAAAAAAAACAGGGCCTAGAGCAGGCCTGCCCAAAGTCCGGCCCGGGGGGCAAATCCGGCCATTCTGAGTGGCCCGCAGCTGGCTGGCCTGCCCCTCCCTCCCCATCCTTCACCCCATTTTTTTTAAATCTTCCACCAACACTGACACCGCTGGGAAGCTTGAGGGGCTGGGCCAGCCGGCCGGCCGGCCGGTGATCAGAAGCTTGTGGGGATGGGTGGGCGGGCAAGGGGGTGGGCCACCACCAGCAGCCCCGCCGGGAAGCTTGTGGGGATGGGCATGCACGCGGGGGTGGCGTGCGGGCAGGCCGCCACCTCCGGCATCACCGGGAACCTTGTGAAGCTAGGTGTGTGCGCGCAGGGCAGCGTGTGGGTGGGCCGCCTGCCACCAGCATAGCCGGGAACATTGTGAGGTTGGGCGCACACGCAGGACAGTGATCGGGTGGGCCGCGCCACTAGCACCGCTTGGAAGCTTGGGCAGACGGGCGGTCTGCCACCACCGGCACCGCAGAGGAATGTGTGGGGGTGGGCAGACCTGTGGGCCTCTGCCACCGCCAAGGAGCTTTGGGGTGCGCTGGCGGGCAAGCCATTGCCACCGCTGGGGAGCTTGGTGAGGTGCAACGTTGCACAGATCGCCTCTTCGAAGGGGCGACCTGTGGCTGCGGCTCCCTGTGCTTCCTTTGGTCCCCACCTTCCTTCCTCCCTCCCTTGTTCCCCACCTCCCTCCCTCCCTCCCTTGGTCCCCGCCTTCCTTCCTGCGGGTGGGGTTGCAAGGGGTCAGTGGGTGGGGCTTGCAGTGGGGTGGCAGGGTCGGTGAGCAACCAGCCCCTGACACATTCTCAGCCACCAAATCTGGCCCTCCTTACAAAAAGTTTGGGCACCCCTGGCCTAGAGGTACAGATAAACACATTATTTGCCAGTTTGTTATATCAGAGCTAGCTTTGCCTGCCCTATAAATATTTAGGAATAAAGGAGGATGCAAAAGCACTCACAATCTTCTGAACTAGAGTGCAGCCCCATTGTGGGTCACCATGTTAGACCATATGCAGAATTCATTGAGACATCAAAGTCCCCACTTCTTCCATGGCATCAGATGGAAAGAAAATATGAAGTTGCCTGTCACTAGCATACAAAATGCAGCCAGCCTCAAAGTCCTCAATAACCTCTCCCAATAATTTCATAGTGGCATTGAATAGAAGTAGTGATAGGGTAGAAACAATTGGCCAAAAGGCAAAGGTTTTTGAGCAGAAATTCTCCAGGACCACTGTTCAGATCAGCTTGACAGATCAAACCAGAACCCTCTCAAAGTCTAGACAACTCCTATTAAATATAGAGGCTCCAAGAACATCAACAGAACGCAAATGAAATGAGGACACACATTCTCTATCCATTGCAGGGCAAAGGCCATTCAGCACAAAAGTCATTGCTCAGGAAGAAGAAATTGATCTTTAAAAAGTGGTGTTGTTTGCATGCCCTGTTAATGTTTAAAATAATTGCACACAAAGCACAGCAGGAGTCAAATGAATGCTTTAGATGGAGCCCAAATGACAAGGGGACAGGGACTGAGCTGGCTGTTGCTATGGGCATGCTTTTATATGAGATATTTCATAATCACTTTGATTGCTGGTACATGTACAAAAGCAGCATTTGAGTGCTTTCTGATGATGTGGGTTTTTTAGGAAGAAAGGAACACATGACTCCGGTTTGAAAGATGTTTTATCCTCCACAGATTTTCCTCCATTTAATTAGCTAGTTATGACTTCTCAGTTGGTAAAATAATTCAATAATTAGAACAGCATTTAAAATGCATGCTTTTAGGACCTTGAGACAGATGCCTTACAATTTAGTTGTTATTTAGTTCCAGAAGACAGGGGTGTATGTCAGATCTAGGGCCTTTAAACATCTTCTCTGTGTCTGAATAAAGGATGTACAGATGATGACTTGAGAGATATTCTGACCCTCTCCATCCCAAGATCTGTGATGTTACCTGTGTGTTCCTGGATCTCAATATAAACTCCAAACAGAGTGCCCTCAGTTAAAAAAAAATTTGGTAATTTTAAATTACTTGAAAATACTGATCCCAGGTACCTAGCAGCTTGGAAATTGCTGTGGAGCATCATTTCATTTCGTATTTTAAAAATTTCATTAGTAATGAAACAAAACAAAACAAGGGGACCAACAAAATAAAATGAAATGAAACACAAATTTTCCATTTCGTGCCCATCCCTATTCAAGGAATCAATAGCTGTTAGAGCTTGCACTTCCCCCTCTACTAAAAACACTAAGATTTCTTGGGCTAGCACAGCCACTCTTATGAAAAGTTTCTCTCTCTCTCTCTCTCTCTCTCTCTCTCTCTCTCTCTCTCTCTCTCTCTCTCTCTCTCTCTCTCTCTCTGACGGTTACTTCACATCCACTCTTGTCCCGGGAGGAAGTTTGTTGTGTGTTGATGTCAGTTGCAGTCACATGGTATTCTTGCAGTTCTGTCCCTGTTCCCGTGTACGCACGGGTGTGAGGCATGATACCAGCATGACTGTTACCACACGTCCTCATTCTGTGATGACATGTGAAATTCCATTCCTTTGTTCTCCGTTTTTTGTTCAGCCCGACCTTCCATTTTTCGATGTTTTGATTCTCCGAAGCCTTGCCTTCAATGCGTTACAGATCTGAGTTTGAGGCATTTGTCTTTTAATATCTCTGCACTGCGTTGCTGACTCCATAGGGAATGTACTGGTGAATGACAGTTCGCATTCCTGCCACTAGATGGAGAATGGCACATTGCAGGAGACTGACCTCTCAGGCTCTTGTATTGGAACAAGAAGTGAGATGAGGAGATTCCCCAGGCCAGGGAGGGGAATCTCTCATCCCGCTTAGATCGCAGTTCAGGGGGCGTGGTCGGGACAAACTCCCTTCGTCCTGCAATGGACGTGTGGTTAGTTTTCTTCGTACCGGTCCCCAGTGGGACCACAAACAGCGATGAGATGGATGTGAAGTATCAGCCTCAGCCTCTGTCTCTGTCTCTGTCTCTCTCTCCCTCTCTCTCTCCCTCTGTGAGTTACTAAATAAGCAGTAAGGGGAAAAAGTAGTTCATCTTCGGAACTTCCATGCCATTTGCCAATCAAATGCATGGTTCATAGCAAATAAAAGTAAAGTGTGCGTTGTTGCACACAAAGGTTCATTTGAATGGTATTGATCCTTTAGACCTTCAACTTCTGTTTGAGCAACAGATAAGCCAGCATCAGGATACTGTCTAGCAGCGGCCTGGCAGTTTTCTGTGAAGCTATTGTCTGATTCAAACTGTCCAGAGGCACCATGAAGTGACACAAACTTTGAAAGACTTCTTGCTCAAGGCTAAACAACAGCCACAAAGAACAGTTTAGTATAAAGGATTGAAATCCTGCTCCTAAACACTTGCTGGAAAGACAATCCACTCAGTGTGCTTTTGTGCTGCCAGTACTGCATGTCGCAGAGGTGAGGGTAACACTTGGTAAGATGTACTAGGTATCTTTCTTCTGAAGGACAAAGCCTATGGGTACCCTGCTGCTCATGATGCAGCCTTTGTACTCAGCTCATCACAGCTCTTTGATACTTGTGAACAGATCATTATAGCCATTCACCACCAGCAGAAACAGGCAGTGTTTGCTACAGACAAACATTTCCGATTGGGCATCTAGGAAGGGGAATAAGAGCTTTCATTGATTGATTTCTTATCAGACCCTCTGCCCCTCCCTCTTATTTTGTAATACTATACTACAATCTGCCACCGCTGTCTTTTAGATCATAAAATCCAGAGACAAGTACAGTGTGCCTGGATTGTGCTCAGTAAACACATTGCTCTTGATAGTTCCCAGTCCCTGGTTGAACTTCCAAAGAGGAAAGGAGAAATTATTCTACCAACACACACACACACACACACACACACACACAGAGAGAGAGAGAGAGAGAGAGAGAGAGAGAGAGAGAGAGAGAGAGAGAGAGAGAGAGAGAGAGAGAGCTCTTCTCCCTCCCTCTGTTAGTACTATTCTATTTTCCCTCATCCCTACTCCTTCCTTGCCTTCCCCCATTCTCCCTCCACTGTCTCTCTCCTCCCTCAGAATCTGCAGAACCTGAATGTGAAAGGCCACTGGAGGCTCCTATCTCTAGGCTAAACAACCAATGTGCCAAAAAGAATGCATGCACCAACTGGAGAGGTGTGCAACAGCTCTTAAAGGAGAAGGGTGGATTATTCTAAGTAGAAGCACTTCCAGAAAATGTATGTTCCCCAATCCAAACCATCTCATCTGTGATTAAACTAGTATATCACTTATTAAGATCTTTCTTTTGTGATACAGAAAGATTTGTTGTTGGTATAATAGGTTTTTATTAACCTATTATAGGTCAAATTATATTATATTTATTGTTGGTATAATAGGTTTTTTTAAAAAATACTTTCCAGCAAATGTTTTGGAGCAGGATTTCAATTTTATGTTACTAAGGTGGCAAAAATGCCTTACAGAAATGCTAATTACATTTGAATAATTAGAATGACTGATAGTATCAGCATCACTTCAAAGCTAATGCTTCCTTAGAAGAAAATAAAAGAAAGTGCCACAGTTCTGACAGAGATTGTACAGGCTGTTTATGATGGCAATTGCTGCCTCTTAAACACTGGAATCTCTCCAGGTTATAAATAACCTTTAAAATGCTGAAGTATAATACAGAAAGTGTGAAAGATAGCTATGAAAGCTAACCTGGAATTATTTTAGGTACTTTAAAAAAAAAAAAGAACACAACTTTTAAAAATGCCTAGGAAAAAGATCTCTTGAAATATCTGTTTCCAACTACATTATATTGAACAGAGTTTCCCCCTCCTCAGCAATCAATGAGATCTTTGTATACCTGAGTGGAGCTTGGAAATCAGAACTCTGAAATGTTTTTATTAGAGATGGGCACGAATAGAAAAAAAACGGAGTTTCGTTTGTCGTTTGTCATTTGGAGGGTCCGTTTCGGTTTGTTTCCGTTTTTTGCGAATTTTTTCAAAAAATTCATTTTCATTTCGTTACCGTTTTGTTACTGTTTCGTTACTATTTATTTCATTTTTGGGGATTTTTTCAGCATTTTAAGCAGTTCACTGTATAGCAGTAACGGAAATGAAACAGACGACAAGGTTTCTGGTGTTTCTGTTCGTTTTGTTTCATTTTGTGGGCAAAATTTCTTTGTCATTTTGTTATGTAACGAAACGAAAAAAACAAAAAGGGAAACGAAAAATTGTTCGTTTCGTGCCCATCTCTAGTTTTTATCATGGGTGAGTACTGGCAAACCGGAGATCGTGGCTGGATGACTGGTTAAGCCTATTGAGGTGGAACTGACCAGCTCACTTTATGTAGCTATCCATATTAAAAGTGAATAAAAATCTCTAATGCATTTTTATTTCAAGGAAAGCATGCTTCTGGACCATAGTCTCAAGTGAGTACTACTCCCTTCCAAGCAAATGTGTTTTTACATTAAAACCCCTTTTGGAATCTGCAGGAAATTTGCTGCTACTCTTGATGCAGAAGCAGATATTATAGGAAATGTAGTTGGTATAAGAAGAAAATAGTTTGTGAGTGCCATATGAAAAACGTAGTCCACTCCAAGTTATCTATATGATTATTTCAGTGCCCTTCCTTTTTGTGGGGGTTGTAGGTTGTATGTGTGTGTTTGAATCCTCACTTCATCATGACAACTCACCGGGGTGTGTGGAACTGATAAAGCCGCTCCTTAAATAGCTCATTTACCTTGAAAGGCCTACTGGGGTCACTATAAATTGGCTCTGATTTGATGGCAAAGCACTAAATAATTAAATAGATGCAGATGCAGATGCATACAGTATATGAGCAGGTTGGATAATAGAATGAATGGATTGACTAGTGAGTGCTGGATGAGTGACAGGCTGGTTACGGAAGGGGGGAGAGGGACCCATCCATCTGTAGAACTGTGTTGTGATTGGCTTTATTTCCCGGGTCCAAGTGCAAGAGGAGTAATAATATGTAAGTGTGTGTGAGTGCTCTGGATGTTAGAAATTTAGAATTTTTAAAGATTGATGGGATGCAGGATTGTGAAATTTTGTTAAGATAGAGGTAACACTTTGCAGTTTGTTAGCACAAGGCTTAGATCAGGACTAGATGCAGAAAAGTGAAGATACAGACTATGACGAATGAGAACAGGGACAAATAAAATGTGATTCAAAGAAGCAAATAAACAAATGGGCTGGATTGGAATTTGTTACATTGGTGAAAAGGTAGAATTCATTTCTTCAAAAAACTTTCTGGTTTAAGAATTGTTTTTCTGTATCTGCAATTAAAAATGCCAGGAAATGGGCTTGCAACCAGTCACACGTGTCAAAAAAATTGAGGCCATAGCTTTGGGTTTGGGTGAGAAGTGGTTAAATGATGAAAGAAAGGTTCCCCGCTCCCCCCACTTGATGTCTCTTTGTGAATGGTAGTGAGTAGAGAGGGGCATGAATCAAAAAAATGGTGGTTTTTTTTTTTTGTTTTTTGTTGAGGGGTCCATTTCGGTCCATTTTTGTTTTTTGCAAATTTTTTGGAAAAAAAATGTTTTTGTTTATTTGTTTTTCATTTTTCATTTTTACCAGCTTTTTGTGTGATTTTTAAAGCATTTCCATACGCGGGCGTCCCCCAACACCCCAGAACAGAGGGAAAACACTAAAAAAATTGATGCTGGCAGAGACACAGTATAGACTAGGTACGCAGGGAGGCTGAAAAGGCAGCAGCGGGCGTTGCCCAGGGTGCAAGGCAGCCGCAGAGTGACTGCACGGTGGGGCAGGGGAGGGTACTCACCGAGAGGTATGCACACATGCACACAGGGAGGCTGCAGGACTGAAGCTAGAGAGAAATCTCTTCTTTCTCTCCCCTAAGAGCCAGGCTGCAGCTGGCAGAAACACAGAAACACACACCTGCCTGGTTGGCCTAAAGTGAAAATAACAAGTTGCAGAGACAGCAATCCCACCTTAAATCCCACTGGAGACTGCAAGGAGGACGGGGGCTGCCAGAGATTTTTGTGCCCTCTGTGGCTGCCAGACCTGCCCATTCTGCAACCTGGGCATGCTATTGGTTGAAGTTGTCCAAGAATTTACATGATCCCATCATATGGTTTGCCTCCATTTTGTGGCTGGCGACATCCATTTTGTCATCCTTAAAGGGAAAAGAAAAATACATTGCAATATGGGAGAAGACAAAAAACAAACGTTTTAAGTACCCCAACCCCACCTGGTAGGTATTATCGGACAGTATAAATAATTATCGCTGCATTTTTATGGATGTCCAAGGCGTTTTTTAACATTTAAAACAGCTCATTTCATTGTGCGTCGCCATTAACGAAAAATGAAACATAATGAACCTAATTTTTGTGGTTCTGTTCGGTTCGTTCCAAGTTAATCACAATGTTTATTATTCATTTTGTTATGTAACAAAACAAATAACAAATAACAGAAATGAAAAAAAGTTCATTTCGTGCCCATCTCTAATAGTGAGCACAAGAGAGTATGCTATGGACCATCTTGACAGCTGATATGGGTGTTGTCAACATTTTAAGCTGCATAGTAAAATGAAGAATTAAGATTACATAGGCTATCTTAATACCGTTGGCTCCGCTGCCGCTCGTCGGCTTGCGGGGCTTCTTTGCCTCCCCCCGTGAAGCCTCGCGAGAGGGAGGCCGAGAACTCCGGGCCTGGGCGGGGCAGCACGATAAAGGCTGCACCCGCCCAGGCCCAAGCCTCTTTTGTCGTTGAGCGTCCCCCGCCCACCCACCGCTTTGGTAGTACCAGCATGAGTTTATCTGGTCGCAATTTGGGCCGGATAGGAATTTTTGCCTCCTTCCTAGATTAGCTGTGTGGAAGGGGGATTTTTCGCCTATCCCATGCTGGTGCTTGGGGGGTTGGGTTAGTAGGGCAACCCTGGTTATTGGTCACACTGGCGGTATCGCTGAGGGGTTAGAGCCGGTGAGTTAAATTCTAAGATCCCCTGTCAGGCATTCTACTCTGTTCGCTGCAGATTGAGAGGTCACAGCGTGGGGGATGGATGCCCTAACAGGCCTTGCTTGGGCCGTGGGGAGCAGGTAAAGCTCCCTTGGGGACCCAGGCAAGGGGTGGGAATTTGCCAGCCCTGCAGATCTGCTGGTGTAGCAGATCTGCAGGGGGTATGACTCGCCCTGATGCTCTTGAGTCAGAAGGGTCCTGGGTGACCCTCTGGTGCCGACTCTAACCTGCGCCTCAGCAGGCCCCTCAAAGGTTATGTTGTTGTTATGCATTACTGTTTGTGGTGTTAAATAAAAGTGTGGCCCTAGTTCAACCCATACAATTGTCTCGCATGGTCTTTCGCTGTGGGGGACGGCAATGTACTTTGTCATTTTCATTCTTTGTACTATATGAAGATGGAGATAAGTAACAATTAATATAATGATGGAAAAGAAACATGTAAATTTGGAATATACCAAATATTTGGGCTTAAATATTGGGAAAATATTTGTATTTGAACTATGTAACATGGCAACACACAAGCAATGTATTTGTTTTAATCTGTTATATTTAGAAAATTCAATAAAATATTTTAAAAAAAACATTCAAGCTGTCCCAACCTTGTGGAACCAGTCTCAGGAGAAGGTTTGCCTGGCCCCCTTCCTGAGAAGATTCAGGAGGCAAGTGAAGATGTGACTTTTTCCAGGAAGCTTTACACACTGACCCTAGCGGACCACTTTTTGTCTGCCATTTTGTTTGGCAAATATGTTTAGCCTCCATTTCCTGCTAACAACATGGACTTGGTTTTAAGTAGCAATATTAGGTCATTTACTTGAATTTTCAGTCATGGTTCCAAAAGCACAATATCCCATAGATACAGAGCAAAGGGCTTTTAAAGAATTCAGTTTCTTGGCTTTTTAAAATGGAAGTTTAAGTATACATAAACTCCACAGAAATCCCAACAGCAAAATTCTTCAGGTAGAATTGACCAGGGCTAGAAGATCCCAGAAGATGTGCACATGATCTGTAGCATGGTTCCTGGGGGAGCATGGTCCATTTCTTGGAAGGCTTTTAAACAAGACTGCATTGTGATGGGGCCTCTTCATAGTTCATGCTGACCTTTGCTTATCTTTGTATTTGATAACTTCATTAAACCTCAAGCTTCTAGAAATCAGAATAGAAACATGTGCCCCACAATTAATCTACAAGCAAAATATTCTGGTTTACAGAAAATTAATTCCGTGAATGATTTTGTTTTCCTGGAAATAATTACCTTTCACAGAATGTGCTTGGCTTCCTTCTGATCTTTACTTTCTCCCTGCATTGCTCTTCATATTCCTTCTTCAATTCTTTCTCACTCCCTACGGTTTCTCACACATCTGTGCATTTTCTGTAGTCTCCTCTGGCTTTCCCCTGCCAACACTTGGGGGGGGGGAGTGTGTTCATATACTGAGTTTCACTCTCTCTCTCTCTCTCTCCACATAACTTTCATTTCCATTTGAAAGGTCAAAAGCAGAAATGAAGGCAGCTGTGAACCATGGGAAAAGGGAAGCTCTATGAAACAAAAGGGCTCTGGTAACTGCCTTGTTGGCCTTGCAGACTATGATTTCCATCATCACACAGTGCTAATGGTTATGTTCCTTTGGTCCCAGGCGGACCCAAAGCAAATAGGTCTTATATTGTAATGTTTGGGCTGTGCCAATAGGAACAAGGCAAAGAGTTGCTTTGCTGCCTTTGTCGCTTCAGTGGCAGGAGGATAAATAAATCTTCCAGTGCATTTATGTTCGTCCATAGATTCCTATGGCATATCTGCAAAAGTGGCCTGTCTGTTCCTCCTACCAGCCCTAAATGATTTTATTTCCATCTCCTTGATACCAAAATATCAGGGTGGTATAACAGCATTGGAGGCTGTGACTTGAATGTTATGAAAGCAGGGAATCTGTTTTGGATTTCAGTGACATTTACAGGAGCTATCCCACAGTGCTGACCCCTAGTCTTTTCCTTCTGACAAGCAGGACCACTCGTCTATCAGGTTCTGCTAAAAACCAAACTGCATTCAAATTTAGGTGTACATGTGAGGTTTGTGCACATAACAAAGTAGTGTGCCAGCAGTTTTTCTGCTCCTTCTCCTTCTTGAGAAGATTTCCTGTGTTTTAAATACTTCAAACTTGTATGTCCTTATAAGTCAAAGTAGACTTCTACTCACAGAACAACCTTTCCTTCTTCTTCCTTCTTCCTGAAGCAAAGCATGATCCAAAATATGTTTTACAGGATTTCTATAATTTTGAGTGTGTTTTATGGGTAGGGGATCACTCCCCTCCACACATGTACACATATTAGGTTGATATATTATGTTTATGGAAGCCATTCTATTAGCAGGAGGAGCTATGGCCCATATGCCTTGCTGAGTAGGGGTTAGTCTATCTTCCCTTAGATGTGATTGGGAAGGGGAAAACCTAGTATTGTTACTGCAGAAACAAGCAGCAGATCCTGAGATGCTCAAGCATTTGTACATACGGCAGGAATCCCTTCCCCACCTCCCTGTCTGAGTGGGTGGTTGCCGAAGAAGGTGCAGGAGGGAAGCAGTCACTCCTGCTTGGAGTGGACTGTCACATAATGATGAGGAGATGAGCTGTGTAGGCTGAGTAGTGAATGTGAGAAGGGAATGCACAACATTCATAGTGCCACATCAATGACAGTGATTCGTGCCCATCTGTAGTACTAATATATTATATCTAAGATGACAAGAGAGGCAGCAATAAACCTCTCCAAGTGTTATAATATGTAGTTAACAATGGCCAGGCATTCAAAAGGAAGGATGCCAGATAGAGAGGAAGTGTTTGCAAATTATAACAAGAGACTAACAAGGTGAAAGGGCATGTCAGAAGTCACAGTGGAACTTCTTTTCAATCAGCATGGCCATAAAATATTATTCTAATGTCCAAAACATTGCCAACTAATCTCATTTGTTTTATTCCTTGGAATACTTTTAATTTTTATCTTGATATAGGTTTTTTTTTTTGCATGCATACAAAAATACTATTGTACTAGAAAAAGAATAAATGTTTGTTCCCACACTTTGAGAGAAGGGTAGCTCTGATCCCCACTTGTTGGGGGAAGGGCGCGTTTGCCCTCCCAGCCCGGTTTTGGCGCGCTACTTTCGCGCCCATCCGGGGCTTTTTTCCCGGGGACGGGAGCCTATATGAAGGCTCCCGGCCCTCGCCACCATTTTGTCGGCGGTTTGAGTTTCGGCCCCACCCTCCCCCCCTATGGTTGGAGAATGAGTATATCTGGTCGCCTTTTGGGGCCGGATGGGAATTTTTGGTGGTTACTCTGATTGGCCGTGAGTAGCCATGCGTTTTCGCCCATCCCATTCTCTTCACCGCGGGGGTGGGCTCCCTACTTTGGCCACTAACTTGGCGGGTAGTGCAGCTGGTAACCGTATTCTTGTTGAGAGCTATTTTACGCCATCATGGCGCTTCACAGCCCTCGTTTTTCCACATTGGCTATGCATACAAAAATATGACTAGGCCTCCCGAGGGCTGTGCTGTGCTCCAGGTTTAAGTTTATCTATTTGAATACCGAGAATCCCAAATGTTTGTGTCAGGTCCCCTTCAGTGACACCTTTATTAGAAGTTGAGAGAAAGCGTTTGTACCATATTCGCAGTTGTCGCCTCTTTATTTCGGGGCTTGGGGGGCAAAGCTTTTTATGTTGAATAATAAATTGAGGGAATCAATTACTCCGAAAGGCATGAGAACATAATTTTTGCCTTTGCAGATAATGAACTGAATAGAGATGAAACTGAAAATGAATCCATTACTAATATTGAAGATGAGAATGCAGCAGAACTATAGACCTCCCTTTTTGGTGACACATTGCGTAAATCATAGACTAGAAAAACAGAGTATCAAGGACGTAGCACAACACGAACCATATCTCACTGAGTAATATATGTAGACATTATTTGAAAGCTGACATTGTTAATATTACTTATGTAGTTGTAAAAAGAAATTAAACAGCCCACTCTGCACTGTGAAGGACCTTGACACAAGTAACAATTTGTGAAATGCTGTATTTAAAATGCTGCAAAATGCATCCATTAAATTACATTGGCACAAGTACACTTCCTATTAAAATGTCAATAGACAATACTCTTAATACTACTGCACTATGGAGAATACGCAAGTCCAACTACAGGATTTTCAAATGACATTTATTAATTCTGATTTTCTAACTCATCCTAAGCCTATTTATTTAATCATTGCCTCATGGAGCCCTAATTCCTGCACATGGTGAAGCACAGAGTGTATAGTCCAACATTCCACAGATGAAAATAGGGAACATAAATAAGCAACATAAAATTTAGAGGCAAGTTCCTGTTAGTCAGGAGATCTCTGTAGACTTTATCTGTTGCACCTTGATTTGCATTGTTCAGTATGCAACATATGAGGTCTATGGAGATTTCTTAAAGAACAGCAACTCGCTTCCCTAAGTTATAACATTTCCGTAACTGCGCAACAGGATTGTTGCTGCTATTTGAGGCTGTTGGGGAAGAGGTTACATAATGTAGGCACAATTTATTCCAGTTTCCTTCCAATGTGAAGTTCTTTTAAAAATTAAAGAACCCACCACACAACCTTTTCAAAATAATCATTTTTTTTCTGGAGAGGGGCTTCTCCGGCAACTAGTCAGCATACATCTTTCACTTGACAACAGTAAAGGTAAAGGTAAAGGTTCCCCCTGCACATGTGTGCTAGTCATGTCCAACTCTAGGGGCAGTGCTCATCTCCATATTCAAGCCGAAGAGCCAGTGTTGTACAAGTCCATGGCCACATGGCTGGCATGGCTGCAAGGAACCACTGTTTTACCTTCCCTCCTTTTATGGCAATACCTATTTGTCTACTTGCATTTACATGCTAGGTTGGCAGGAGCTGGAGTTATCAGCGGGAGCTAGCTCCTCTGTGTGGCACCTGGGATTTGAACCACCGAGCTGCTGAGTTTGTAGCCAACAGTTTTTGGAAGCCTTAGTCCACTGAGCCACCATGCTCCCTTTTGACAAACAGAGATACTGGCAAATAAATACTGGGAGTTCAATTCCCTCACTAGGCCTCCTGAGAGTAGAGCCAGCCTGTGTGGCCTTGGGCATGCTGCACAGTCCAAGCACATCCCCAGGACAAGGGAATAGTAAACTACTTCTAAGTATTCTCTATGTGGAAAAAAAAGCAGAAAGTGGTTACTATAAATCAGAATTTTCTTATGACGATGACTAGAGATGGGCACGGAACGAACATTTTTTCGTTTCTGTTACCGTTTGTCGTTTCAGTTACGTAATGAAATGACAAACGAAAATTGTGGTGAAAATGAAACGAAACGAACAGAACCACGAAAATTGTGGTCATTACGTTTCGTTTCTGTTAATGGTGACGCGCAATGAAATGAGCTGTTTTAAATGTTAAAAAATGCCCTGGACATCCGTAAAAACACAGCGATAATTATTTATATTGTCTGATATTACCTACCAGGGGGGTTTGGGTCCTTAAAACATTTGTTTTTGTCTTCTCCCCTTTATTTTTCTTTCCCCTTTAAAATGGATGTCACCACCAGCCACAAAATGGAGGCAAGCCATGTGATGGGATCATGTTCAACCAATAGCATGCCCAGGTTGCAGACTGGGTGGGCAGGTCTGGCAGCCACAGAGGGCATAAAAAGCTCTGGCAGCCCCCGTCATCCTTGCAGTCTCTGGTGGGAGTTAGGGTGGGATTGCTGTCTCTGCAACTCTAGCTTCAGTCCTGCAGCCTCCCTGTGTGTGTGCATGCTGCGTACCTCTCGGTGAGTACCCTCCGTTGCCCCACAGTGCAGTCACTCTGCGGCTGCCTTGCACCCTGGGCAACGCTCGCCGCTGCCTTTGCAGCCTCCCTGCATACCTAGTCTATACTGTGTCTCTGCCAGCATCCATTTTTATAGTGTTTTCCCTCTGGTCTGGGGCATTGGGTGATGCCTGCACACGGAAATGCTTTAAAAATCGTGCAAAAGTGGGTAGAAACGACAAATGAAAAAACAAAAAACGGTAACAAAATTTTTCCAAAAATTCGTGACAAACGGAAACGAACCGAAACAGACCTCTCAATGACAAACGAAAAACTGAAACGCCATTTTTTGTTTCATGCCCATCTCTAATGATGACATATTAATCTGCCTATTTATGTACATTTGCATATATTTCATTCTCCCCTACACCTCCCTCCCCCAATATCCATGCTTGGATGTACCTCTCATCCTCTGCTGACCGATAAACCACCACCACAAATTAGATCTCTTGCCCATGTGGATTGTCAAAGTCTGATTGGCCAGCCACATGTCAGATCCCTTGCAATTCATCCTCTCAGCTCCCAACTGCTGCTTGAATGCCTATATACTGAGAATACACTCCATGCAGCTGGGGGGAAACTGGTCCGCACTCTATGAAAACTTATGCTAAATAAACCTGTTAGGCTTTGCACAAAGGCTGGGCAGGGAATGTGCCTTAAAATTGCTGCAGGACTATTTGTTGCTTTCAAGGTGCCACAAGGCTCTTGGGTTTTTCGGGGCAGCTGGTTTGCTGTCATAGCCTAGCACAGCTAACCCCACCCACACCCCCATAAAAATCCCTATGAAATATGTTGTTTGTGTAATTAAATATATATTGATTTCACATCACTATCCATATTTTATTTTCACATCGTCACAATATAAATCCTTTATGCATCCCCACCCAAGCAGCCGGTGTCTTGTTGCATTGCCGAGAGTGACACTGCCATCAATAATGGGCTTCTTTATAAATACAAATATATCACTCTGCTCTACACGTATCCTAGGAAGCCCTGACTCAAAATCCCTGCAAGCTATAGCTAGCCTACAAAAGGTAGAAGCCTTTTCATTTGAAGGAAGTACCCTCATGCACTGGACATCATCACTAGGGATCATTGACTCAGGAGAGTGAGGAAAATTCTCAGGGATGATTCACACCCTGGTCAGCACTTCTTTACTCTTCTACCATTGGGCAGGAGATATAGGAGTATAGCCAGCCACACCTGTTGTCTGTCAGACCATTGAATGGAAAATAATTTTAAGACAATTATAGCATGATAGACTTGTTGTGCAACCAAGTACACAGGGTATAATAAGACTGAGTGGTTGTTAGTAGAACGATGTTGGGGGTGGAGAGGGAGGCTCAGTCAATTTCATTGTACACATGTTCTACAATGACAATAAAGGTATCATCATCATCATCATCATCATCATCATCATCATCATCATCATCATCATCATCATCATCATCATCATCATTGCTTTGTGATATTGTTTAATTTTTTCATTTATCTATTTTTTTAAATCCCTTTTACTTTTTCCCTTGGTTGCCATGTTTACAGGGATGCTATTCTGGTGGTGTCTGATAGTGGGAGGTATGCTAGGAGCTGGGGAATTAGTCGGGTAAGAAGAACTAGAGACAGGCAATTGCTCCCTGTCCCCAGTTCTGACCCCTCACCTCACTGCCATGTGCCAGGGAGCCACACCATCAGTGCCTCCTATCTGTCCTGCCTGCTGTTCAATGCCAGGTGGATCCATAATAAAATCCCCATCTTTAATGATGTCATCATGAATGGGTGGGCTGACCTGGCTTGTTTCACAGAGACCTGGGTAGGGGCAGAGGGAAGTGTGTCCCTCTCCCAGCTGTGCCATCCCGGGTTTCTGGTCCAGTACATGGGCAGGTCATAGGGTTGGGGGCTGGCCATCCTTTACATGGAATCCCTTTCTGTCAGCAGACCCACGGCATTCGTGTGTCCTGGGTTAGAATGTCTTCATCTATTGGTGGGTCAGCGGGACAGGTTTGGCATTGTGCTCCCTGCAATCCTAAACAATCCCTACCAGAGCTCACTGCCTTGCACAGTCCCTGTCAGCCTTCAAAAAAGTGTGGAAGACTTTGCTTTTCAGAGAGGCATTTGACGACCATTAGGGTTTTTTTTAATTCCACCATCTTGCTGAGTATATTACTTGTTTTATTTTGTTGTTTATTATTGGTTTGATGTATTTGATATCTGTTCATTATTGTTATATATTGTTGTTGTTCACTGCCCAGAGTTCCTTCAGGAAGACAGGGTAAATAAATAAATAAATAAATAAATAAATAAATAAATAAATAAATAAATAAATAAATAATCAATGCCCCTGTGCTGACAGTATCCCCTTTGCTGGCTGAGATAAGTGAGCAGAGCAATCTATGTCTGCTAGCAAAGTGTTTTGGTCTAAAAAAGAAAGGGATGAGGCAGGAGAGAGAAGAACACAAAAAGAGGAAGAGAAATCCTTAGTCAACTGGTCAGTCACTGGCTGTGGAAAATAAGGAACTTGATCTTTTTCCAGAAGCCTCCAAAGATCCATAGTATTTCCATGTCATATATTGCAGCAAAAAATAAGAGTCCACAGTGCCTTTAATACTAACATATATTACTAGCCAGTGTGGTGCAGTGGAAATAGTGATGGACCTGAATTCAAACTCCCTGCTCAGCTATGGAAACTTACTGGGAGGTGACACTTGTTCAACTGTTCCTGAAATATTTCACATGAATTGAAAACCCCTTTAAATGCACTGTGAGTCAGAAGTGACTTAATGGGATAGAAGAGCATTAACCTTACTTTCCATGAGGGTTTCATTATTGTCAGCTTTTATACCTACAGTATAATGCCACTTTGTTGTACACACACAGTCTGCAGGGAGCTCTGCAAAACAGACATCAGCTGCCTACAGAGAAAACCCCCAACCCCACCACAATACCACAATACCACAATTTATCATTATGGTGTTGGGTGTGCTTGTTCCCTCTTCAGGCATTACAAATGCCTTGTTAGCTCTGCATTCAGCTCCTGGATTCCCCTCGTGCCTGTTTTTCCAAAAGGAGTTTCAGAATCATTCTCAACCTTTGCCAACTCTTTAGATGTGGGCACTGACCCCGTGACCTGGTCTATGCCCAAACAAGTAGGCACATCTTGAGGCCGAACTGACTCTGCACCCTTTTGGAGATATTCTAGCCTGATCCTTCTCCAGTATTTATGTTTTTGGCTCTCTCTCTGGAAAATAAACCCAAATTGGGAGGGGTGGTTAATTCCCTAGAATACAGGATAAAAATCCAAAACAACCTTGACAGATTAGAGTGGTCCAAAGCTAACAGAATGGATTTCAACACTGAGAAATGTAGGGTGCTGCATCTAGGTGAAAAAAAATGAATTGCACAGATATACGATAGGAGACACCTGGCTGAAGAATAGAATATGTGAAAGGGATCTTGTAGTCTTGGTGACCCAAAAAATTAACATGAGTCAGCAGTGTGACATGGTGGCCAAGAAAGCTATTGGGATTCTTGGTTGCTTCAACAGAAGCATAGTGTCTAGATCAAGAGAAGTGGTCGTACCACTCTATTCTGCTCTGCTCAGACCCCACCTGGAGTACTGTGTCCAGTTCTGCACACCACAATTTAAAAAGGATATTGACAACCTCAAATGGATCCAGAGGAGTGTGACCAGGATGGTTAAAGGTTTGGAAGAAATTTCTTATGAGTAGCAGCTTAGGGACATGGGGATATTTAGCCTTACAAAAAGAAGGCTGAGTGGGGATATGATGCCCATGTTTAAATATATGAAAGGATGTCATATTTAAGAAGGGACTGGTTTGTTTTCTATATGGCTTCAGAGACTTGAACTTGGGGCAATGATTTCAAACTACAAGAAAAGAGATTCCATTTAAACATTAGGAAGAACATCCTGATGGTTACAGCTGTTCGGCAGTGGAATAAGCTTCCATGGAGGGCGGTAGAGTCTCCTTCTTTGGAGGTTTTTAAGCACAGGCTGGATGGCCACCTTTCAGGAGTACTGTGATGCGGGTTCCTGCATGGCAGGTGGTTGGACTGGAAGGCCTTTGTGGTCTCTTCCAACATTATGATTCTATTATTCTATGATTCTATGATCTACAGTGGGACTCCTAGTGGTGGTCTGATCAGATCACTGATTCACTTACCAATGGCATGCAGAAGAAAAAATTAAATAAACAATTCAGCAGCCGTAAAGCAACCTACTGTCACAAAACAGCAATTTTGAGGACTGTTCCATTCATAATCCCCAGTTTACATTATCCACAGGAAGGTTTGGAATCAATCCCCAGTGGATAACTGGGTCCTAGTGTAATAATTTCTGGGACTTTTTTCCAAGAAGGTATGCATAATCACTTTTAAAACACAACAGTTAACATTCCGTTCAATATCACAAGTCCAACTGTATGAACTATTGGAGCAGCCTGGCCCAGAATCCAAATAGCATCTCATCAGAACACCACCACAGCAGATTCCTCCATTGGACTTCTGAATGCATAAATATCGAACAGGATATGGGCTTAAATTGGAATGCCTTTTCTCAAGTAAAAAGCCATATAGACTGTGAAGAATATACTGCTCAAAGCCATAGCGCTCAAAGGATCTTGTCGGTTATGTCTTTAGATGTTTCAGCTCCAGCAAGTTACAGCAGCTTAGTATTGAGGACAACTGGTTCTGCACATCATCTCTCTGTTTCACTGGTAAGCCTGAGGGAGTAAGTCAAGGTGCTGTTGTTGTCTCTTAAAACTATTGTCTCTTTGCTCATACATGGCACCTGTAGGAAGTTACCACCACCTTCTGAGAAGTGTTTTTCCTCCCTCCACCATCAGAGAGGAGATCCATGATTCTGTGGTATTGTCCACTCTTCCTTCTGGCTTCCTATTTTGGAATACCTACAATCTGTAAAGTTACTCAACAACCTCCATATAGGTAAGAAAGATGATATAAGAAAGGACTTAACATTGAGTCTTACAAGAATCTTTAGTGGTGATCTGATCAGATCTAGCTTGTATGCAGAGATAAATGTAGCGTCCGAAGTGCAGACTTGTTTTGTATATGTTTGTGTGTCAAAAAGACTTCTAGTCATGACACAATCAATATGTGTTATCTTTTAGATTCCAGGTGAGCTTCTCAGACTTTATACGCCATGTCAGCAGATTGATGAAATCAGACAATATTCTGGTTTCACCGCTTATTTTTACTGTGTAACCAACCGATCAATGACTGTTCATTGTAAATGTGGTTTAATTGCTTTTTGGAAACTCAGCTGGGACCTTCTATAGGAAATACATTGCTAGTAAAAAAGAACCTCTGCTCAGAAATAGAGGAAACACTACAGTCACATAGCATCTATGTTGTGTATCTTTCAGTGTTTTTGTTCAAACATCTGTTTAGCAAGAATGGAAAGTTATAGTGTTTTCATTTAAGACACCAGATTTCATATAATGTGATTTATTTTCATTTCTTTTAAAGTGGTTTGTTTTGTCCTTGGGGAACAAAGTTCCACAAAACTTAACTTCATATAAATTTGAAGACTGCTTTCACCATCATTCTAGGTCATTGTTCAGAGAGCTTAATGATAGGTACAGACTAAATTAATTTGCAACTATTTCTATAGGAATTTATTTCTTTCTTTCTTTCTTTCTTTCTTTCTTTCTTTCTTTCTTTCTTTCTTTCTTTCTTTCTTTCTTTCTTTCTTTCATAGCACTGCATAATTTAAGTTTATTGGTGTACTGTATATGAAATATAGGTAAAATTAAAAACAAATCAAACTGTTGAGATAATTAGAATATTTTTGTCAAGAAGTTTGCTATTTGTTAGGACTAGAGGATAGGCATGAAATGAAATAAATAGTGTTTTGCTTCATTTTGTTTCTTTAGTATATTTGTTTCATTCTCTTTGTAGTTTTGCTATGAAATGAAACAAAATGAAACAAAATAAAACACTATGATCCTCTGGGGCTTAAAGGACCAAAATGACAGGGGAGCGTCTTCAAGCTGTTCCCTGTAAGCCCCTGAAATTTGGAAAGGCTTACGGGTCAGGAGGCAGAGTTATTTACTAGGGTGCTCCTAGTAAAAAAAAAATCTAATCGGAATCAGAACTTTGGAAGCCAAGCCATGGGCGAGCATAGTACCACTGTAGCTTGGCTTCCAAGTCTAATTAGAAAGAAAATACTGATCCCAGGCATGTTTTGGCATCAAAGTGGCAGGGTTAACTTCCTAAGGTGATTCTAGGTAAGCCCCTGAAATTTGGAATGATTTGGGGGTCAGGGGGCTGAGTGATGAAGCTCCAAAGTGGGTGCCCACAGCTTTGCTTCCGAAGTTCTGATTCCAATTAGAAAGATTTTTTTCCCTAGGGGCACTCCTTTGGTGCTTCATAACGTAACCCCCTGATCCCCAAACCTTTCCAAATTTCAGGGGCTTACAAAGAAGAGCTTGAGGAAGCTCCCCTGCCATTTCCTCTAGGACAAATTGCTTTGTTCTAGAACAGTGATGGTGAACCTTTTAGAGACCGAGTGCCCAAACTACAATTCAAAACCCACTAATTTTTTTTGCAAGGTTCCAATACAGTAATTTAACCTGTATGCAGATGGCTATTAAGGGGCGATGTCGGATGCCCACAGAAAGGGCTCTGAGTGCCACCTTTGGCACCCGTGCCATAGGTTCGCCATCACTGTTCTAGAGGAAAAATAGTGTTTCATTACAAAACAAAAAGAAATGTGTCCTACCATTTTGTTACCTAACAAAGTAATTTGTTACTTAATGAAATGACAAAACAGTGTTTTTCGTTTCATGCCCATCTCTAGTTAGGACTTCTTTTGTATAAGGGTTGGGGCAAAATTTGACTGTACATAAGTGCTGGATTGATTGAGTTTCTGCACAGTCACATAAAATTTGTCTTACATATTATCCTATGATACCCATACTATTAATGTAGAACTGTAAATATAATTAGCTACAGGGTGACATATTCATATTAACATACTCATCTGAGATGGTACAATGAAGCAATCTATACAATCACATGGGTTTTCTCTTTGTGCATATTAGCTTTCAGGAGGGATGAATTAGAGGCCAAAGCTAGCTGAGATCACAATTTGGAGATACTTGGTAGGCATACTGCTCACTGCTCCCCCTATTCAGATTTACAACTGCAGCAACCAGCCTTTTCTCTGCATGCTTAAAATACGCTGCCCTTGAAGGAGAGATAATTTCCACCATGAATACTCAGATCCACGCTACGCCTCCAGGAAATGGTAAGCTGCAGCAGCATTTATCAGTTGAATTGCATGCTGTGATAATTATGCATTTATGATATAAAGAAAAAGTGATATGAGCACAGGGGGGAGAATTGGAATCCTAGGCAGATTATGTTTTCAAATTGAAATACTGTCTACATGGACAGCTGCTGTGGATCACAAGGCCCAAGTTGTGGCCTTATGCTAAACTATGTAACTTGAATCAAATTCAAGTGTTATAAATAGAAATGAGGATGTGAGGCAGTAGTTTTGTACGGTTTATACCCAGAACTTAATAAATTAATATGAAAATTGTCAGTGCATAAGAGGTCTGTTTCCAATTTGTAAGGCAGCAGTTAAAACGGCAATGGTTTTCTGCTCTTAAGTCAAATTGCTTGTAAGTAGAGCAGTTTGTAAGCAGAGATACTACTGTATAAACTATTCAGAATGGTTTATTTAAAATATACCTACAAATTTTACTCTAAAGAGTTCATAAACTTGTTCCTTGAGCTCTATGTTTGTATTTGAGTTCTCTGTTTGTAATTGGTGATGATAACCATTTACTAACAGGAGACAGGGACAAAGCAGAACTACTCAACACCTTCTTTGCCTCGGTTTTCTCCAAAAAGGAAAAAAAAATTCTGTTGGGACAAAGAGTAGATGAGGTAGGATGGGAATTGCAAGATAGAATAAATAGAGAGGTAGTCCAGTAACACCTGGAAACATTAAATGAATTTAAGTCCCTTGGGCCAGAAGAATTACACCCAAGGATATTAAAACAACTGGCAGAAGTAATTTCAAAATCATTGGCAATAATATTTGAGAAGTCCTGGAGAACAGGGGAATTTGCCATAGATTGGAGGATGGTGAATATTGTTCCCATCCTTTCAAGAAAAAAAATAAATAAAAGGGGGGGGAAAGGACCCAAATGACTTCAATTCCTGGACAGATCCTAGAACAAATTATTAATCAGACAGTCTATAATTATTTAACAAGCAATGCTGTCATTATGAAAATTCAACAAGGGCTTCTTAAAAACAAAGTCCTGCCAGACTAATTTGATCTCTCTTTTTTAATAGAATTACAGGTCTGGTGGATATTGCTTATCTAGATTTCAGTAAGGCCTTCAATAAGTTTCCCCATGGTATACTTGCAAAGATGTTAGTAGAATGTGGGATAAATAGCACCACTGTTAGAGGGTTTTGCAATTTGTTGACTGATTGCACCCAAAGGGTGATCATAAATGGCTTCTCATCAGCATGGAGAGATGTGACCAGTGGGGTGCTGCAGGATTCTGTTCTGGGTCCCATGCTATTCAATATCTTTATTAATGACTTGGAGGAAGGTATAGAGAGTATGCTGATTAAATATGAAGATGATATGGAATTGGGAGGGGTTGCTAATTCCTTAGAGGATAGGGTAAAAATCCAAAATGACCTTGACAGATTAGAGTGCTGCCAAAGCTAACGGAATGGGTTTCAACACAGAGAATGTGATGTGGTGGCCAAGAAAGCCAATGTGATTCTTGGTTGCATCAACTGAAGCATAGTGTCTAGATCAAGGAAACTGATAGTAATCTGGTCTGTTCAGATCCCACCTGGAGTACTGAGTCCAGTTCTGTGCAACCCAATTTAAAAAGGATGTTGACAACCTTGAATGGGTCCAGAGAAGGGCAACCAGGATGCTTAAAGGTTTGGAAGGAATGTCTTATTCATTCATTCATTCATTCATTCATTCATTCATTCATTCATATACCCCCCCCCCCCCATCTGGCAGTGAGGTCACTCTGTGTGGTTATGAGGAGCAGCTTAGGGAGCTGGGAATGTTTAGCTTTATAAAAAGAAGGCTGAGTGGGGATATGATAGCTATGTTTAAATATTTGAAAGGATATCATATTGAAGAGGGGCTGGTTTGTCTTCTATGGCTTCAGAAACTAGAACTTGGGGCAATGGTTTCAAAGTACAGGATTAGGAAGAACATCCTGATGGTTAGAGCTGTTCAGCAGTGGAATAAGCTTCCATGGTGGGTGATGGAGTCTCCTTCTTTGGAGGTTTTTAAGCAGAGGCTGGATGGCCATCTGTTGGGAGTACTGTGATGGGGATTCCTGCATGGCAGGGGGTTGGACTGGGTAACCCCTGAGTTCTCTTCCAACTCTATGATTCTATGATTCCACAATTCTCTTTTATATCCAGTGAAAATATGTGGGAGAAACCAAGAGGCATATTGAAATGGGAGTGAGAGTGAGACTTAGTGATTACCAGGAAGATGGAAAAGATTATGGATGAGATCCAGCCTACTATACCACAGAGACAAACCTTTTCTGAAGAAATCTGAAAAAATGCCCTGGCCAGAAAGATTGTCATCTTGTCAGTAAAAGGTGAACATTAGACATGAGCACGACTTGGCGAAATTCTCGTTTCCGTTTCTGTTTCTCGTTTCCGTTACGGAACGGAAATGGCAATGACAATTACTCTGCCAGAACTCGAACTCGAACCGACTAAAGAAAAATTGGGTCTGATTTTTCGTGTTGTCGTTTCTGGCATCGCAGCGATCACGCGATGCCAAGCGGCACAGGAAAAAAGTTTTAAAAATAAAAAAACCCGATTCCCGGCCAAAAAAGCAGGCGAAAATATGCCTGCCTGAGTGAGGGCACCTACCAGATGGGTGGTTTCTGGGGGGGGATCCCCGTCCTCCCTCCCGTCCTCTCCTGCACTGCGCAAAGTGCGCATCCTCGTTGTCGAGTCGCACTCGCCCACACCAACTCGCCAAGCGGCGCGGCACAGGAAAAAAGTTTTAAAAATAAAAAAAACAAAACCCCGATTCCCGGCCAAAAAAGCAGGCGAAAATATGCCTGCCTGAGTGAGGGCACCTACCAGAAGGGTGGTTTCTGGGGGGGGGGGTCCCGGCCTCCCCCCCTCTCTTCTCCTGGGCTGCGCATCCTCGTTGTCTCGCCAACTCGCCATGGCATGCGGTGTGGGCGGGGGATCCAAAATGGGGTGACCGCAATATTTATTTTGAAATTGTGGTCCAAAAACACACCAAAGCATCACAGAAACATGCGAAAATAGCTATTTTAAAACTGCCTGAATTTTTACAGTAGCAGCAGTGGGTTTTTCTTGCAACAAAACATCTCCATTGATTTTATTTTATTTTATTTTATTTTATTTTTTTACACCTGCACAATTAATGATGGGCTGTCCATGGGAGTGGACCATGCAAATTTTTGGAGCCATATCCACCAATTGCATGGCCACTTGGCCAGGTTTTGACCGAGACTTCTGGGATGTGCCAGTCGGGCATAAAAAGCCACTAACCCTAGCCCGAACCTGAACCCGAACCCTAACCCTAACCCATATGCCAGTACACTGTCCTTCTTAGTGGGTCAGAGAGGCACCCAGAGGTGCACCCCAGTAACTCACCCTAACCTTACCAGTAACCCTAATCCTAGCCCTTGTGCTAATCCCTAACCCCAAGCCAGGTCTGTGTACTCGCATTGCACTACAGCAAGTACACTTCCCTTCTTAGTGAGTCACAGCGGGCGCCCGTAGGGGTCCAGTGACTCACTCCAGTCCTCTTTCACTTCGCTCTCCAGCAGGCAGTGAGGCACCCGAAAGAGGTGGCTCTGCCTGGTACTGCTGCTGCAACTTAATGGTATGCATATCCAATTGGCTATGCATGACATTTTGTAGCGGGTGAGGAGAGGAGGCACCCACAAGCTGCCTCCAGGAGCCCGCTTTCCCTTCATGGCGGGCCAGAGGAGGCACCCACCCAAAGGTGCCTCCAGGAGCCCCCCCAAAACCAGTACTAACGACAGACGAAAAACCGACAAACGAAATGACAAATTTTTGAAAAAAATTCATGAAAAACGGAAACGAGCTGAAACGGGCCGGCTCCGACACACGACAACTCAAAACGTAATTTTTCCTGGTCGTGCCCATCTCTAGTGAACATTTTTTTAAATTATATTGCTTCATTTATGCTACTGTGGTTGCTCCTGGTTGTCTCTATATTTCCTTTTCATCCAAAATTGTTGCAGTAGCATTAAAAAAATATGTAATACAGAATTTGTGTTATTCAGAGATAGTAACTCAAATTAACAGGACTCACTGACAAGTTGGACTTAAGTCACAACCATTACTCAACTCAAACTCAACTTGGGTCATTGTCCCCCCCCCCAGTGATTCAGATTTGATTCACAGTTCTGAACCCATGCTCTCCTCTTTTTTAATGGTAGGGGGAGAAGCTTGTTTTTAATACACTTAAGACTTGTGGATTCTGGACTTGGTAGCAAAGACTAGGAGTTGTACTTGGGTCTTGGACCCAAAGACTTGCCAACATGTCTGGTAGCATTAATAAAATAAAAGCTATCCTTTTTCTTCAAAAATGTCTAGAGTGGCAATTTTTCAGACAGAACCCTTATTAGTACAGTTTGAACACATATACACAACAGACATGCGTACACATTGGAAATATTGTCAAGCTACTTTCATGGTCAACAATGGCACGTAATGGATGGATAAGTGAATTATGCAACTTTTTACTGCATGAAAGTAATTATGGCAAAGAGAAATTAGATATACTGTAAATATAAAACCATAAGATCTCAGCACATCCTTTATCTTATTTATCATGTTGCCCTTTCATCTCTCTGCATAAAAATCAGAACCACCTCATACATCCATAATAACATAATAACTAGAAATGAGCACAAAATGAAAAAAGAGAATTTTGTTTGTTTTGTTTCTTATGTAGTTTTGTTTCATTTCGTTACTAATGAATGTATAATGTAATGTTGTAATGAAACAAAATGAAACACTATGCCCCCTGCATCCTAGAGGTGCCAAAATCACCTGAAATTTGGAAAGGTTTTTTTTGGGGGGGGGGTCAAAGGACTGAGTTATTAAGTTCCAAAGGGATGCCCTTAAACTCTTTCTAATGAGGAAACTGCATGGGGCTCCAGAGGTAGCGACCCGATGGGGGTGGTGGATGGTGTGGCGGATCAGTCCTTGGGGAGGGGGCCCAAGGGAGTGCAGTGCTTGGCAGTGCTCCGGGGGTGGCGGCTGTTGGGGGTGGTGACCGGAGCAGTACCCGGCTCTGGGAGGACTCCCCGTGGCCACAGGATTGCTCTCCTGCTGGCAGGCTTGCCACCGGCTCCGGCAGTGCCCGTCCCCGGGAGGGCTTCCCGAGGTTGCAGGATGGCTCTCCCAGGAGGCTTGCCCCAGCCCTGGGAGGGCTCCCCGCAGCCGTGGGAATGCTCTCCCGGCCTCAATACTGCCAGCTCTGGTGGTGCCTGGCCCTGGGAAGGCTCTCTGCGGCCACAGCTTGTCGCACCCAAAAAACGAAGAAACGGAAATGAAGTAGGCCCTGGGGGGCTGAAAAATGGAAATGGAAAAAAGCGGACCCCAGGGCCCGAATAACGACCACGAAATGCCATTTTGGTGTTTCGTGCCCATCTCTATTGGCCCCCTTTCATGCACATACATGGTGACTGGGAATAAAGGAGTGTGGATGGTCTTGGCTCTGGTCACATCCTTACACCTGATGTTCTCAGTCTTATTCTGATTTCTTGACTGCAGTCTCTGTTTGGATTGATAAACCAAGGTATATAGATGTCATAGTTTTACTGTCTAGGTCCCCAGTTGGACTCCGAAGGGCCTTAGATTGTTTTGCACCTTACTGAACCAAGGTATATAAAGCCTTTAACAATTTCAGTTTCTTCTGTGCCAAGTTAACATGAACTTTGGTAAGATAGAGCAAGGCAATGTGTGTTGCTAATACAACACCACATAGTGTTTAAAGCTCTCTTTGGGAGGTTTATACCTTAATTATGAAGGCTGCACGTTGCCTATCCCCTCCCCCGCGACCTGGATACGAAACCACCTGACCTCAGAAAAAAGGGAAAGTTGAGTTGACCTCAACCCAACTACCAGAGTCTGGTTTGAACCTGTGTCATGAGAAGTCTTCGCTGCAGTACCACTACATTTTGTAGCATGAAATTAAGAAAAGGGTGGTGCCATTCTGCTTGAATATTTAAATACCAGCAATAGGATAACACCCTCCGCCCCACCTGATTTCAGCAGACCAGTTTAGGGGAACTGTGCAGGACAACTCTGTCCTCCACGAGAAGGAAAAAACTGGATGATATCAGAAGAGCAGTCAGGGGACAGTTTTTATTGTACCTTCTGCCTGTGCTGCCCCAGGCAAGTGCCCAATTCTGCTGAATGTTAAGGGTTGGCCACGTTTCTGAGCCATTACGAATAAGCTTGCTCTCCATCGTTAATCTTTGGGCTGAAACATGGTGATCTCTCTTGCCCAGATGTAAAGCCCTACCTTTTATTATATTTTATTAGCAGTAAGTTAGGAGAGAAGCTCACAAAATCAATGTGTCGCATTAAAAAAGCCCCGCATAAAGAGATGCCAAGGGGGATTTCATAGAGAACAAATCCCAAAGCAGGGAGCAGGGGCTGATTTTACTTCTTCCTTGCATAAAACTTCACGGCACACACAATTCCCCTGATGGATAGCCAATAGTATTGAAACTTGCTGGGATGGCTGCTTTATTCCAGATTGTTTTTACCTCTCTACATCCCATAATGCCTTTTTCCTGTTATTTGGGGTATGAATAGTGGAAACCGCCCTTCCCCATCTTGCAGGGAATGAGGAAATTAATAATGTTGGGGGATCATTGTACATTCATCTGCCTACATAGCTTAGAAAGTAAGCAAAGAAAGAAAAGATATAGAAATATACACAAAAGGAGGCGGCAAGAAAGCCCAAGTGATTCATGCATGGGTTGCTGTGATATAGCAGTAACAAAGAAAATGAGTACTAGACTGACAGAGCTGGAGCCCAAGCAAAACCTTTCAGCACAAGAGTAACACGTAGAAAATGCATTTAACTACACAGGCCATGTGGAAAATAAAACAGCAGCATGAGACTACTGTGCATATTATATCACTTCAAAATGACTGCATTCCACCATTGTCTGTTGATTCAGAAGGAGCCCCAATCATAATTTATGAAGTTGTTACGCTATTTCCTGAACACTGGCTCTGTAGGTCTCCGTCTGTTCCCACCAATCTGTTTCCACAGATCGGTAGAGTGGTTTTAGGCCCAAACTCCATGCTGAGGTAAATGCATTATTCAATTTTTACATGGTCTCTCCCCTGTCTGTTCTCTATGTTGTGAGCTGATTAGGACCACAACCACGGCAAATGAGGAATGGCTGAGCCTTTCCCTGTCTTTAATCATGGTCAAATGTGCACGCACTTGGAAGCACTGTACCCTGGGAGTGGTGTTTTTGTCTTTTGAATGTGCCACAGTCTCTCTTCTTATGAGAATGGATTGCTCATGTGACTAGCTCTGTACTTAGATATACTTTAATGACCAAAGTTTAAGCTAGGCCATGGGATAGAATTAAAATTACGAGTAATAAAGGAAAACGATTATTCTGTTGCCTAAACATAGGGCAGAAGGGAAAATGCATAAGCATCCCATTGTTTGTTCAAAGATCTTTATTCATGTCAAAAACATCACAATACAATTAATGCCTACATCTGATAATATTTCCCTGTAACAAGCAATATCAAGGGCATACAGAGAAGGTGATGTCAGATCTTCCATAGCAGATGCACAGGTGCGTGGAGTACACTGCTATAGGTGTGAAGTTCCCTGTTGTTCTCCACACTTACAAAGAACTGTGTCAGTGTAAAATTGCCATTTTCCTATGTTCACTTTGGTTCTGCCAACTGTAATCCATTGTCTGTGACGTGACTTCCAAATAACACAGTTTTCAGTGTGGCTGAGTAAGGGAAGGGTTAGATTTTTATGGGTGTTTATCAGTGTTAAGATACAGGAAATTTTTTCCACAGTATAATTCAGGAATTCTCTGTCATCCTCTCAAGATTCACAGATGCTCTAAAAATGTTTTATTGATTTAAATTTGGGAGGGTGGGATAGCAGCTGAAGAGTGGATGAGCATTTGATGTACTGTAGATGTTTTGAGTCTTTAACTACTAGCTGTTGCCTTTCTCCATATGTCACTGGGTACAATGCCTGCTAGGCTGTTGATTTTATCAGTAAGTGTCAGCTTCAGGCATCTATTAATGATTCTACAGCTTTCACTGAGTGGTATGTCTACCTGTTTGAACTATACCATGCTGAGCCGGCATGGCATATTCACCTGTAGACTGCATCATGGCAACACTATAATTATCAGTGTTTATGGTTCTGTGTGCTAGTTGATTCCTGATGAATTTCAAAGAATATTGGTCCTTGCAGAAGCATTCCATTTTGTATTTTGACAGCATTTCTCAGGGGTCAATGTACAATCCAAAATACATTGGTGCCTTGGATAACAAATTTAATTCATTCTCCGAGGCAATTTGTTATCCGAAAAAAATCATTATCCAAAACACAGTTTCCCATAGGAATGAATGGAAAAACAATTAATCCGTTCCAGAGCCTAGGAAAATGACACAGACACCTGGTTTTTTGCTCAAAACTCTTTATAAATTGCACTTTAAAGGAACAGATGAAATGCAGCCTGGGATAACTCTTTTTTACTGATGCATGCTGGAAATTCATTATCCGAGGCAGCCCATAGGGAAAATTTGTTATCTGAGGCAGCCCATAGAGAAAATTCATTATCCGAGGCAGACCTATACCTAGAAATTGTGATTCATTATCTGAGGCAGCCCATAGGGAAAATTTGTTATCCAAGGCAGCCCTATACCTGGAAATTGCGATTTGTTATCTGAAAAAAATATTATCGGGGCATTTGTTAGCCGAGGTGTTACTGTACCTTCTAAGTATCTGGGGCAAAATAATAATTTAGTTGGACACCCTTGCAGATAACCTGAAGTTTCCAAGATGTTTGTTTGTTTTGCAGATGAAAGGCACATATTTTAGTTTAGTATGGTTGGGTTTAAGTTGATCTGACATCTGAAATCTGCCTGAGTGAGCAGCAAGTGTGGGAGTCAGTATAAATCTAACTTCAGTGCCTAAACAAAGTGGGGTTGTTGTTTTTTGCTGCTGTAGATGTGAAACAAAATAGAAGACATCACACTCCCCATTGGATAGACTATTCTTTTAAGTCCTGCGTGAAGTGTGTTTTCCTTGAAAACTAATGAAAAATGTGTAATTTTGCAAAGAGTTGCTACTACTTCGGTTAGTTTATCATCCTTGGTTAGATTATGGAATATTTAGTGGGCTCTTGATAGTCTATGGTATTCCAAGTTCCAAAGTTATCATCAATATGTGGTGCTAAATGTAGAATTTATGCTGTATTGCTCATCCCAAATCTAATGTAGAGATGTGGACAAACCAGCAAGTCATGCCGGTTGTGATTAAGTCCAAAGATGTCTTCTGTGGTTTGGCACACCACCATCTCCAGTGGATACCCACTGAGCAGCAGCATCTGGAGAAAGTGGGGATGGGAACCCTGGGGCAGGGGGTGCCTGAGGGGAGGGGGCTTGAAACCATGGAGCACCTGTTTAGGCATCATTTGAAGTGGTGCAAACAGCCAAAGTAGCACTTTGTCCCATCTCTAGTTCAACGTCATCCTGCTGTGATATGTGAAGTGGGTTCACAACTTCCATTAGATGTTTAAGAATAACTATTTCATCACTGAAAGGTAAGCATGAGCTTGCTTTTAAAGTCTAACTTCTGAGAGTATATGTGGAAAGAAAAATATTACTTGCAGGGAAGAGACTGGATTATAAGCATCCTTTTTATCTAGGAAACCAGTGCCTTATTCATGTGCTATCCACGTTGAGTAGTAAATATGCCATGGGTAGAAATGTGTTCTCTTTCTTCCTCCTCCTTTTGCTGGTTCCATCATTCCATATACATATGGATGATAACAGCTTCATCAGTTGTCCTTATCCATCCAATATCAAGGCTCTGAATCACGCAGAGGGTCTCCATGAATACAGAAGGCTCTCCTCGTGTCAGATTGTCACCCACATCAGGACTGGGCTCATTTATTGACAGCATTCTCCACAGGGAAGCAGATTTGAGTTAAACAGCTAATTTACATTTTAATCAGAAGCAGAAGGTACAGCTTGGGTGGGGTGGTGGTGGGGAGTCTATCACCAGCATTGTGTGTTTAAATCAGATGTAGAGCTGATACTCCCCCTCCCAAATGCTATGTTTTATCATATCAGTTGAAATAAATGGAGGGCAATACAGTGGACAGAGTCTTGAAGCCATCTGTCCTCCTTACAAGAGATGGGCATGAAACGAACAATTTTTTGTTTCCATTTTCATTTTTTTCATTTCGTTGCATAATGAAACGACAAATGAATTTTGTCTCTGAAATGAAACGAAACGAACAGAAACACCGGAAATTTTGTCGTGCATTTCGTTTCCATTACTGCAATATGAGTGAATTGCTTAAAATCCTTTTAAAAATCACAAAAAATGAAATAAATGGAAACGAAACGGTAACAAAACAAATGAAAACAAAAATGATTTTTTTCAAAAATTTGCGAAAAATGGAAACGAACTGAAACGGACCCTCCAAACGACAAACGACAAACAAAATGCAATTTTTTTTTATTCATGCCCATCTCTACTCCTTACCTTTGTGCAGAAGGAAATCTGGTTTTCCACAAGTTCACCACTCTGGCATTTCTGAGAGATGCACTGAGAATTATGTATGCAGTCTTACAGAAGTCATTAATTTACAGCACTATTTGTTCATTTCAGCTTCCAACAGAGATGGGGTAAGGAAAGAGAAGGCAAGAAAGAGTTATCTTCTAGTAGATTATATTAGGAACGTAGCAGAAAAGTATCCTTATAATTCAGAAGAAGCCTGGTTTGGGAGCTTTTGTATGATTGGAGAGTACCACATAACCTTTTGAGGCTGATTGCTGTGCAACATGCTTCCTAGCTAAGCTGCCTGTAGCTTTCCCTTTGGTTAGGGTTTGACAGTGACACATATGTTGAAGCACTAAAGGATAAATGTTTAGCATATGGCATCAGCTGGCTGTTTCCAATAGTTGCCCTTATGAGTGTTTAGAGGTGCCATCTAGGACGGTTATGTGTCCACAAAAGCAAAAAAGCAAACACCCCCAAAACTGTTGCTACAGTCTTTTTTCCAAAGCAATAAAGGAAAAAAAGGTGTGTAGGAAAAGCTATGGTATATGAAATGCCTGTGGGTAAGCAAATCACACTGTCAGGCCATTATTCTCACAGTAAATTACAATAGTAGTGGTTGTTTTTTTACCTTTTGCTTTGGCCTCTACATGAGATAGAGACTTGTTGCTGTTGTGGTTGCTGGATGTTAGCTGGAAATCCTGGCCAGCTTGCCAGTGGAATCCAAATTAAAGCTCAGCCATTTGACCAAGATGGCAACCCTAGTGGTTACAGGAGCTCAGCCTTGTACGATTGCAACACAAGCTTTCTCTGTGCAGCTATTAAAGTCCACTTACTATTTCTGGCCTACAAAATGGCATTTTTACGTACACTGCATTTCTGAATTCTTCATTTAACACTCAGTGACATTGATCTGCCTCTAGTGCAGTAGCCTGGCTACTATACAGAGGGCTGTTGCATCATCATATTTTGCATTCAACATATTTTATCAGCAACCTGGTAGCAATGTCAGAAGCACTTGTGTTCTGATCTCCAAATAATAGGAGGAACGATAGGGATAAGAGAGGACAAGGTAAGTAGATTGCAAAATTAGTTTATATCAGAGCACGAACAATAGGAACAGCCAAATTTAGAAGAAGCCAGCATGTCTCACACTCCCGTACTGACACTTTAATTAGAAATCAGATGTAAGAAGATACAGGAGAGTTATACAGGAATGGCTCTCTTCCCCCCTCTGTTATTGTTCTTTTCATTCCATGCATCCAGCTCTTGCTACAGAAATTTAAGTCATTTTCCATATTTTCACTTCTGACTGACACAAATATGGTACCCTGTTTCCATTTAATGAATAGGTTTCTACTGATGATTGCAATTTCTTTTATGTGATTAGAAAATTGGCGGCCATGCATTTGATGGCACTGTTTGCCATTTATGTTGAGCCAATTTCCTGCCAGCCTAGAAAAATCAGTGCCATTTGCTAGTAATACAGTGATTTGCTAATTAACATTAGAGGTCTCTATTACTATTCTCAAAGTGGCTAAACAACAAATGGTTATATAATTTATTAGTATGTAAAATCAATTCTTTTTTTTCCCTTTTAACCATCCCTTTTATTCAGTCTGTATTTATGTTGACAGGATCGTTGAAGATTTCCAAGAAATGTACTCAGTGAAGCAATGCAGTACTAGAGATATGAGCACAATCCAGGCAGAGTTACACATGTTATATCTCTTTGATTTCTGTGGGGAAGTGTAACATATGCTCTATGTTTTCCTATGGAAATTGTACAAATGGAAAATGCCCTGTTGGGGAGGAATGGAAAAATAATAGGAAGAATATGGGATGTGCTATTTTTCTTCTTTCTTTTGTTTACCTGCTTGCAATGCATTGGTTGAAATTGTGTTGTGCAGTTACCCAAACAGGCAAAGATTAGATGTGAACTGTCCTATGTTAAGAAATCTCTGTAGGGATATGATTCAGTATGCAGGAGGTAAATTCCATGGAGATTTCTTTACTTATAGCAATTCATTTCCAAAAGTTACCCTGTTTGCATAACTGCAAGATTTGAGCCACTTTTGAAATCTGTGTCTTTCTTTCTTTCTTTTTCTTTCTTTCTTTCTTTCTTTCTTTCTTTCTTTCTTTCTTTCTTTCTTTCTTTCTTTCTAATTTTACTCCACCTTTCTCCTTAAGAAGAATAAAGGCAGCTTACAACAATTAAAATACAATGCATTTTAAAGCTTAAAAAGTAAGTATACATACATTAAAAAGGAATTAAACAAGTGTTACATTAAAATTTGTAAATAAAATCTATACTAAAATCATTTAAAAACGAACAGAGCACAACAATCTATTGCAATTGCAAAAACAAAAAAAAAAACCTCTCAGGTTACCAGTCCTTCAGAAAAAGTCTGCTTGAAAAGAAAGGTCTTTGTCCAACCATCCCGGAAATAAAGTGTCAAGACATGTTTATGGGATTAAATTGGGCCACAGTTTATTATCTTAAATTCACTCTGTCACTGGTGCTCTTTTCTCCTGCAAGGGGGGGGGGGGCTGAAAGTTCAAGTGGCTACACCGTATTCACATAGCTATTATTGGGAGGGCCCCGGCAGCTCCTCCCATTTGCACTTGAACTTAAACTTGAACTTGAGTTAAATGGTACGGACAGCCCTCATCAATCACTTTGGCCTATTATTAATCACCCTGGTCTGTCATCTCTACTATGCTATCTACTATCCAGTCATATCTACTATCCTGTCTAGATCTGATGACACTCAGAGCTGCATCAGTAGAACTTGGAACTGACTCCTCTGGTATGTATCTGTCCAAGTAAACACTGAGATGGACAAAAGTAGTGCAGCCAAATTCTAAGCCTGAACCTAATTTGGCTGCTTCAGACCAATTAAGTTCAAGTCCAAAGCAAGGCTATCCAAATCACTTTGGACTGATTCAGACAGAGCAATAATCCATCTCCAAAATGTTGCTAAACGGCACCTTATAATGAAAATGCCAAGGTGATGTGAAGGAGAAGGGAAGGAATGGAGGAAAGCTGGATATTGCTTACTGTCAACTGAATCTTACAATCTTGGTCAAGAATATCACCAAACACTTCAATCAATATTTGCAGAAAGGGATGAATAATGCCACTTAGGTTATGTGTGCTGGCAAATGCCAGTATCCTATTTAAAAACAACAGTTCTGGATGTACAGCGCTCAATGATTGTTTCATAATCTCTAGCTTTCACTTATGCAAAACACAGATCATCTTCATGAATAAAACAAGGATTCACACTTGTGTGTGTGATCGTTGGATTCTTGCCTGCAAAAAAAAAAAGAAAAGAAAAGAAAAGAAAAAAAGAGGGGAAAAATAGAGGCCACATGTGGAATACATGGTTTTTCTTTCAGAGTATATTAGCTAGATATTAAGTTTCATCTATGCAGTTCTTCACTCTCACTTTTTTCCCCTTTGGCTTCTGGTAGCAAATCACCGAAGAAGCTCTAGTGAATGTTTTGTTGTGTAGCGATCGTTTTGGTTAACCTGAGCACTTGTTCACTTTCCAACCTTGCCTCTTCTTATTTTGAATGGTCTAACTTAATCTTGTGTCTTTCTTGGCAGCTTGCTTATTTGAGCACTAATCTATTTATTGTGTGTTAGTCTTTTTGTATCTGCCTAGATGCCCTAAGCACATCTGATCTTGCCTGATTTCAGAAGCTAAGCAGGGTAAGTCCTGATTAGTACTTGGATGGGAGACCACCAGGGAATACCAGGTGCTGTAGGTGCCTGGAGTAGGAACTGACATACCAGTCCAGTATTCCTGCCAAGAAAACTCCATGGACATGGAGTCACGAAGAGTTGGTCACAACTGTAACAACGCACACACACACACAACACACACAGTTTTTATGTTAGGCAGTCACTCTTATCCTTTCCTCACCTATGGCCATTCCTGTAACCTCTAGTCTAGGCTACATAAGAATGTCACCTGCAGTCTATGACAGAGTTTTTGAAAGAACTTTGGTTGAGTTTGGTGGCTTTGTTTTTGTTAACTGTAGTTTGTGTTTTTTCGTTGATCACTATGTCACAACCCAACTGTCAGTTCTTCCTTACTGTTTGTACTTGTTGATGACCCCTGTCAGACCTCCATCCTTGACAAATGTTAGACAGCTGAAGGATATGAGGGAAAGGTATTTAGCTGTGTGGAACTGACATGTCATGTATTCTGACTGGGTCTTTTTTGATATTAGTCTCCAAAAGTACTTTGACCGGAACACAAGGCCTTCGAGCTACTACCGAGCTGCAATTAGCTACCCTGGCAATGATGGATGGCGAATGAAACCCAATAACATTCCAAAGGCTATGTATCTACCCCTGATTTAGGCTTCAAACTTGCACATTGGAAGCAAGTTACAGTTGGAAACAAATAGGTAATGTCTGTGAATAAAATAAGCCTGAAGTGACACAAATTGTGTTCGTCACTCAGATGGCAGCCAGGCTGTGGTGTTTGAACCAGATGAAGCATCTGAATGCTTTTCAAAGGAACCCGCCTGTGCAGAGCATATGTAAATGAACGGATTATCATCTGCAATACTTTCTTGATCGTTCAGTAGACATTTTTCAATCTATGTTGAAAACAGGCCAAATACTTGAATCAGTGGAATTTGCAATTATGTTCCTCCATCTTGTCTGATTTTATCTTATCCATTCCTGACGTCTGATACCACTTTGAGAACATCCTCCATTTCCCCAAGATCAGATGAAAACGGTACAATGAACTGAGTGCCATCAACATGCAGATGGCACTTCAGCCAGGTCCGTCAAACTTTATCTTCTTTGTATGATATAGATTGCATTTTTGTGTTCTATTATTCCTTACTGTTCTCTTATCTTTCTTGGTTTTCTTTTCAGGTAACTGCTGATTGTATTTTTTTTATCCCTGCCTATAGGGCTCATTTTTTTATCCTCTGTTGTGTATATTCCTTTTAGATAGATGTTTCTGTGGGTGATCTTCAGTCATTCTCATCCTCATCCACTTTCTAATATTTCTCCCTTATTTATACGCTAGCTATTAGTTATTGTCTTTACCTCAGATTAATTTAGCTAACATGTTCATTTTTCATTGTGTTTCTCCTATGCTTCATAATATACCCTCTTATGATGGCTTGCTACTAATTCTTTAACAGTTACTAATTTTAACATGTTACAGTCCTGTTTGGGTCTGTTTTTTCTGATTTCTTCATTTTTTTGCCATTTGGTAGAGATCACCATTTTTAGATTTGTAGTCATCTTAAAATAAATTATTTTTCTAGTTTTATCGTACATTATACAGCATTTATATAATATATTTACTTTTTATTTTCTCTCTCTCTCTCTCTCTCTCTCTCTCTCTCTCTCTCTCTCTCTCTCTCTCTCTCTCTCTCTCTCTCTCTCTCTCTCTCTCTCTGTGTGTGTGTGTGTGTGTGTGTGTGTGTGTGTGTGTGTGTGTGTGTGTAACATGCACTCAAAATTACTTAGTTTGGGTTCACCAAAGTAGCAGGGGTATCTTAAGAAAGCAATTTTAGGTAACATCCTGAAATTTGGAAACATTTGGGGTAAGGGGGCTGAATTATGAAGCTCCAAATGGGGTGCCCCTATGAAAAAAACCCTTTAATTGGAATTGTTTGGGAAGTGGCAACAGCCTTATCTCCTGCCTGATCAGCTTTGGAGTAGAAGGTTTTTTTCCTAAGGGCACCCTCTTTTTGCCTATTTCTTGGTGAGAACCTAACTGGCAATTTACACTTGGACAAGTAAAGTCATGTTAGACTACGTGACAACAGTAATCAGGTGGTAAAAAATAGAAACAAACAAGACACATTGGTAAATTACTGATGATTAGTGATGATTACATGATTGTGTATCCACACACAGAAAAACTGAGTTCTCAGGGCTTACACTGTGTAAAATTAATGTATGTGTGTAGGTATTCTAAAAATGGTTAATTTAGAAGGTTGAGTAGGGCAAGAATGTTACACCTGTTTCTGTCTCAACAGACTTTGACATTTATATGAGGAAACATTCTGTTCCACATGGAGTCTCTCCACAAAAAGGCGCCTGAGGGGGGATATGATTGAGACATACAAAATAATGCAGGGCATGAGTAAAGTGGATAGAGGAAAGCTCTTCTCCCTCTCACAAAATACCAGAACTAGGGGACATACACTCAAATTGAGGGTTGGGAGAGTAAGAACAGACAAAAGAAAATATTTTTTCACCCAGCGTGTTGTTAGTCTATGGAACTCCCTGCCACAGGATGTGGTGATGGCATCTGGCCTGGATGCCTTCAAAAGGGGATTGGACAGATTCCTGGAGGAAAAGGCCATCACAGGTTACAAACCATGATGGAGATGTGTAATCTCCAGGCTTAAAACCAGGGTACTTCAAGGGCCAGATGAAGGGGAGTAGTATCAGGAGACAGATATCTAGTCTCATGCGCTCCCAAACGCATCTGGTGGGGCCACTGTGAGATACAGGAAGCTGGACCACATGGGCCTTTGGCCTGATCCAGCATGGCTCTTCTTATGTCTTATGTTCACAGGACTGAGGATCCTTAGAAACTACAGATCCCAATTGCATGGAGAAGCTACCCAGACCTTCAGACTGCCTTTCTTCACATGATGAACAGTGACAGATAGGGAATGAGGGCCATCACTCTCTTCCTGTTCACCCTTTCACATTAACCATTTTCTGAATCCTGAATTGGCTGTTTGTGTGTGTGTGTGTGGGGGGGGGTGTTAACTGAACCATAGTAATAAGTGGAAGGTAAACAAGTTGTGCCCAAGTGGTGTGTTTTTTTTTAAAGGACATTGAGCATTTTTTTAGAGTTTCTCACAGGAGCATTATACGCCCCAGTGTCATACGTACTGCTTTCTTATCCATTCTGTGTGATGTGTGTACCAACCCTATTCAAGCAAAGGACATATATTAGTGACCACCAGATATGAAAAGGCTACTTTCTCCCCCGCCAATTCCAAATGTTGACTGTTACAGCTAATGAAATGCCATTTTATAATTAGTAGCTATTGCTGTGCCTACTCTCCTTTTCCTTTGATTGCTATAATTTTTCATAGCCTGCTTCACTGACATCCTCTGCTCATTAGTAATCATTTTAATCTAGTTTATATGGAATTAGTTACACAATCTCTTAGTGCTCGTTTACTGTACTTTACTATCCTCTAGTCCCCATTCCAATTATATAAGAAACCCTGCTTAGATTATCCAAGTGGGCAAATGTATTGCAGGAAATGAGCACAGGTACAGAATTTCCTCCTGAAAGGGTAAGAGGCTTTCCAATTTCAGCCTGCAACTGCTAAAGCCAAGATCTTCAAAATTATTTCTATGGGCTTTCCAGAAAATAAATCCTTATAAATTCCTTCCTCGCTGCATATTTGCCTGGCATGGTGTGCTGGTTGTGTTTGTGTACCACAGAACATATATATGTGAGAGAAAGGAAATGGCTTTTATTTTTCAAACTAGAGTAAGCTATATGCCATATTTATTAGTTAATTAAATATCAAATTTGTGAAATAATCATTATACCCTGTTGATGCAGCTGAAGAATTTCAGATTCTCATTCTAACAGCAGCTGTCCTCATGTTTCAGAAATCTAAACAGATAATGTGCTCATAACTGCAACAATATCAATACCAACACTGACAAAATATTACATGGTATTGTTAAAAAATGGAAAGTTTTTAAATACTAGGAAGAAGAAGAAGAAGAAGAAGAAGAAGAAGAAGAAGAAGAAGAAGAAGAAGAAGAAGAAGAAGAAGAAGAAGAAGAAGAAGAAGAAGAAGATATAATATTGAACATCTACTCACTTGCATGTGAGTCATATGTAAAACCTACATTCTGCGTGGAGCTTTGGTGGGGGTTTTTGTTTTGTTTTTTGTTTTGTTCACGTTGCCATCATTAAGGTGTTCTGAGGTTTTTGCGCACTAACATCTCACATGCTTCATAGCAAGAAAAAAAGTACCACCAGAATATCAATTTATTCCAGCTATTAATGAAAAAGAAGCTGGCAAAACCTGCACCTGAAACATTGATGCAATTATGCAAGGGGGTATCCTTGATTGAAGCTTAAGAAAGGGGCTACCAATTAATAGCAGTTGACAGAGAAAGTTCTTGACATATACAACATTATGTCTAGATGGAAAGCTAACAGAAGAATTTTATGGAACTTAGTAAAGGAAGCACAAGATCCAAGCCCTGCCACATTTGCCTGGCAAGGTCAGAAACTGGCCCTTTCCCCCTTTCTTAATTATTGTTTGTACCATGGGTATTATTATTATTATTATTATTATTATTATTATTATTATTATTATTATTATTATTATTATTATTATTATTATTATTATTTTACAAATCTCACACATTCTTCCTAAAAGAAAGAAAATCACTTTGTTAAATGCAGCACTATTTATGTTTCTGTGCAGGATAATGAAAATCTAATAAGGACTTTGGGTCAATCCAGTCTAGTTTTACTTAATAATGGACGGAAGTATGTGAGATAGATGTGGGCAGAGAATGCCACAGTGGAAGAAAAATAATATATTCCAGTTCACCTTTTACTTATACTTTGGATCCACTTTGGGTTTAATTATGAGGGCCTTGAGAAATTAGTTCAGGACTGAAAAGTGCATTTGGCGGAACTCTTCAATTAAGTACTATACATTTTTATTTGTGTCCCCACTGTATTGCACACACATGTGCATTGATAAAACACTGCTTTTTAAAAAAAGAGATAACATTTTAAATGTGATTGTTTGTAGGACTGTGTAAAAAGGTTGTTTTATGTGTTTTTCTAAAGAGGGGGATACAGACTGAGCCACGTCCCTGTGTTGTGGCTGAGTGATGTTCAGTCCCTGTGAAGCTGTAGCGGGGGCAAAAATGGTGGCACCCATGTGGCATTGCAGAGCAACAGAAGGCCCACCTCCCCTGCACATCTGTGTGGAGCCAGATTGGCACAAGGCACACTGGTTATCCAGGACACAGGACGTGGGCTGGGTAGCTCTGAGCCTTTATAGCCTACGGGAGATGGCCGACCTTGGCAGTCACAAGAAGAGCTCTCCCCCCCTTGTTATTTATTGATTCTTATGTACTTTATGTTATAGTTGTACTGTGGTTGACATTCCTGTCTTCACAACTTGTTTTGGTGGTTTAGGCATTGGGTTGGATCCTGACAGTGGGAAAAAGCAGCAGATGGTGGCCTGTGCTATGGTTAAGTGTGGAATCCTATAAGGCAGCCATGTCCAAACTTCGGCCCTCCATATGTTTTGGACCACAACTCCCACAGTCCTTTGCCATTGGCAATACAGGCTTTGAATTCTGGGAGTTGGGGTCCAAAACATCAGGAGGGCCAAAGTTTGGACATGCCTGCAATAAGGGACCCAGGGGCAACAGGTAAAGTTACACAGCATGGGTACAGGTGATGCCTCACCCCTGGGTGGCTTAGAACCACAGAGTGGCATACATCCACAGGGTCTCCAAGATCAGTCATTCCAGGTGATCTCAAGAACGGATCATGTCTGAGATGGTGGTCCTACATCAGTCAGCATATGGAGGGCCCTGATGAAAAAAGGATCTGACCAATGCTAGCCAACAAGGTGACAGTGTCATTATTATTGGAAGGCAAGAAGAACAGGTTGGCTTAGCAGTAGGCTCACAATGCATGCCCAAACAATTGTGCATTGGCAAAACATCCCAAGAAAGAAACTTGACACAGAATCAGATTATGGTGCACAGCTTATACATGTCCTTTAGCAAAACATTGCAAAATGCCTGCTGATAGGTACGGTTAAATCAGGGGGAAAGGGTGAGCTGGGGGTGGGGTACAGTCAAGGAGCAATAAGCCAGAATAAAAATGAAATTAAATTAAATAATTGTTCATATCATCTTTCTTCTTCCTTATAGAAAGGGAAAAGGCACTGTTTGGAATACTCAGTTGTTTTTAATAGGATCTCTTTCCATTACTCACTCCTTTCCCTCAGTACAGACTGCTACCATTACCATGACTTCCACAGGCTTTGGAGAATAAAAATGTTCCCCAGACCACTCAAGTGGCCAGTTCTGCTTAGTGTATTTGAAGCACTGTGATAAACACATCCGTAGCCCAACAAATACAGAAAGTGCCAGGTGGGCTAGAATTCTAAAGCCTTGCATTTCTTGCAAATGTTAAATCAAACAAATTGAACTGGTGCAGCACAATACCTTTCTGTAACACCTGGCACCTTTCTGAAGATATTCAACAGGATAAACATCAGGGATTATACAGCTTCCATATAAGGTTGAGTTCCAGGTTGGCTTGAAGACTTATAGGACAATTTCCTAAAGGATGTTTTGATGTTCAGAGGCAATAAATTGCTAGGTCCAGGAACACTAAAGGTTAAGGATTCTTCTAATGAGAAATGTCTTTGGGCTTTATCTATTAAGACAGACCTGCCCAAAGTCCGCCCCGGGGGGGGGGGGCAAATCCGGCCCATCAGGCCATTCTGAGTGGCCCGCGGCTGGCTGGCCTGCCCCTCCCTCCCCCTCCTTCACACCATTTTTTTTAAATCTTCCGCCAACACTGACACTGCCGGGAAGATTTTGGGGTGGGTGGGCCGGCCAGCCAGCCATTGCGTGGGCTGCTGCCACCGGCACTGCCGGCAACCATGTCAGGCTGGGAATGCACGCGGGGGTGGCACACGGGCAAGCCACTGCCACCAGCAACACCGGGAACCTTGTGAAGCCCAGCGCGGGGGCAGGCCACCACCACCGCCACCGCTGGGAACCTTGGGCGGCTGAGCGGTCTGCCGCCACCGGCACCACAGGGGAATGTGTGGGGGTGGACAGGGCAGTGGGCCTCTGCCACTGCCAAGGAGCTTTGGGGTGGGCTGGCGGCCGAGCCGTCGCCACCGCTGGGGAGCTTGCGGGCGTGCAAGGTCACACAGATTGCCTCTTCCAAGGGGCGGCCTGTGGCCACGGCTCCCTGTGCTTCCTTTGGTCCCCCCTTCTTCCTTTCCTCCCTCCCTTGGTCCCCACCTTCCTTCCTCCCTCCCTCCCTTGGTCCCCACCTTCCTTCCTCCCTCCCTCCCTTGGTCCCCACCTTCCTTCCTTCCTTCCTCCCTCCCTTGGTCCCCACTCCCTCCCTCCCTTCCTTGTTCCCCATCTTCCTTCCTTCCTCTCTTGGTTTCCACCTTCCTCCCTCCCTCCCTTGGTTCCCGCCTTCCTTCCTGTGGGTGGGGTTGCAAGGGGTCAGTGGGTGGGGCTTATGGGTCAGTGGGTGGGGCTTGCAGTGGGGTGGCAGGGTCGGGGAGCAACCAGCCCCTGACATATTCTCAGCCACCAAATCTGGCCCTCCTTACAAAAAGTTTGGGCACCCCTGTATTAAGATGTCAAACCACAGGAGGGTGATTTTACTATTTCCATTGTGATTCAAAGTGAAGTGTAGGAACCCAAACTGTTGCTCAAACTGAAATAGGCCTCTTTGAGCACTGAATATTATTTTGGTACTTTAGGGTTTTTAAAAAGCTGAGAGTTATTTTCAAAACAAACAAAAAACACTCACCTTGGAAAGCAAAAGTAACTGTGTAAAAGAACCAGGAATCCCAAAGCTGAAGGAGATTGACACTTCAAATGCCAATGAAAATCCCATGTTTTCCAATAAAACCCAATCACAAAACCCCTTGGTGTTCCTCTGTCCACGTGGTTGGTAGCCATTTTATGAGGGACTCTGTTCACAATTGAGAAGAGTTCGCTTTACTTTCATTTTGAGGAGGTGGGGTGAATCGTGGAGTATTTTTTGTTATTCTTTGCTTTTGGACTGCTGCAGTTTTCAATCCAATTCATCAACTGTCCAAGTATGTGAATTTGTGCTGTTGTGTTGGTTTGAGTGAGGTACATCACAGTATTAGCATTAGTATCTTGCCTGCATAGATTCCAAAGGGAGTAGTGGGGAGGAAGAAGAGAAACTAATGAGAGCTTTGCAGGCATAATGGAAGCTGAACAGCAGCTGAAGGCTTCATTTCCTCTTCAGTCCAGAGAGGGGGGGAAAAGAGAGGGAAAGAGAGAGAGAGGTCTTTCTGAATATTCAGACACTAACTGCAGCAGGCACACTATGGATCAGCTCTAAGCAAATCAGTTGTGATTTGTGATCTATAAAACAAAGAATGTGGGCCGAACCGAAGTGTATGGTATTTGCAAGCCCCTACTTCTTTTGTACTACTAACCCTCTGTCTGCTTGTCATAGATTCTAGAGCTTAATGTGGAATATGTATTTCTATAGACTTCACTGAATCTAAAATATTATGTCAAAACTTTAACTATAGGAGCCACTTCTATCTCAGCCCTTAGTGTGGGCAAGAAAGCAGGGGCATAGGTAATAAAGGGCAAGCATGTGTGTGTGTGTGTGTGTGTGTGTGTGTGTGTGTGTGTGTGTGTGTGTGTGTGTGTGTGTGTGAGAGAGAGAGAGAGAGAGAGAGAGAGAGAGAGAGAGAGAGTAGAGAGAATTTGTCTTATGCCCATATTATACATGTGTTCCTTATAGATCATGTGCCTGTTCTTTGCATCCTTGACACGTTCACACTTGCACTTTCTCTCTTCTGCATGCCAACACTCTCTCATCCATCACTCATTCATGCATTGTCTACCTGTCTTTCCCTTGCATGTGCAATGTTCACTCTGCTCTCCCATGCCTTCTGTCTCCCCCTCTGTTTCCCCATCATATCCACTTGCTTTCTTATCTAGATTGTATCCACTTGCTACATAAAGCAGAGCAAAGCATACTGCTCATATACTGCCCATAGTGCTTAAATCACTCTCTGGGCAGTTTATAATTTAATTGTGCAGGCAATACATCCCTGTCCCCCCATGAGCTGGGTACTTGTTTTACTGACCTCAGAAGGACTGAAGGCTGAGTCAACCACAAGCCAGTAACCTGGGTCATGAGCACAGTTTTGGCTGCAGGACAGCAGTTATGCCACCTGTTCTCCTGCATGTGTATATGTGTGTTGGCCTTCTTGTTTTGACTTATATACAGACCCATGGTGCTAAAACATTCTCTGGGCAGTTTACAATATAAATATGCAAGGAACACTTTGCCCCTCGGGGAGCTGAGTACTTAGTTTACTGATCCCCAGAGAATGGAAAGCTGAGTCAATCTTGAGTTTGCTACCTGAATCTGTCAGGCTCAGAGGCTTGGCTGCAGTACTGTCACTTAACTTCTCTGTCGCAGTGGTGGCTTCTATCAGCCATAGTGCTGGGAGGGGCCTCTTTGTCTACATGAGCAGTGGTGTCATGTGTGTGCAGCCTATTGGGCTGCTTGCAAGGGCAGTGGGTTAGATAAGGCCTTGCCACATGGTGAGAGGCCTCTTTTTCAATCCAGCCATCTTTTCTCTCCCCCCCCCCCAAATAAGAGAATGAGATTAGCTGGTTGCGTACAGGCCGAATGGGAATTTTTGGCTTTCCCTGAGATTGGACCAGAGTGGCATTGTGTTTTCACCCATCCCATTCTCTTTAGGGCTAAGGGGAGGTTTATAACTGGTCAGAATTGGCGGGTAGTGCAAGCAGTAAATATAAGTCAGGTGAAAGTTATTGAATAATATACTCTTATTGAGCCAGTAGACCTCCATATGAATTAGGAAATAGATTAGTAAATTAGGAACATTAAGTGTCAGGTCTAAATAGTTCAAAGATTAGGAATGAGGGCTGCCCAGACCGCAGGTTTTGGGAGGGCACTGAACAGGCGGGCAGCACCCTTCTAATGATATTAGGAATTAGAGATGGGCACGACTTAGCGGTATTCCCGTTTCCGTTTCCGTTACTCGGTTCCGTTACTCTACGGAAACGGTAACGGGAATTACTCCACCAGACTTCGAGCTCGAACGGACGAACGAACAATTTTGGTCTGATTTGTCGTGCTCGTTCCTTGCATCGCGCGATCACGTGATGCCACGCGGCACAGAAAAAAAGTTTTTAAAAGTTAAAAAAACCCGGTTCCCAGCCGAAAAGCAGGCGGAAAAATGCCTGCCGTGCCTCAGAACACCTACCAGAGGGGTTGTTTCTGGAGGTCCCCGGCCTCCCCACCCATCCCCCGTCCTGGGCTGCTCTGGTGGGACTCGCGCCACTCGCCGCAGGCTCGCAGCCAGCCAGCAAAAAGCCCAGTCTCGCCGGCCGCCGGCCGCCGCAATTAAAGCGCAAGCAAGCGGCACGGACGGCAGAGGAAAAAACTTTTAAACTCTCCCCCCACCCATTCCCGGGCCAAAAAAGCAGGCGGAAAAATGCCTGCTTGACTAAGGGCGCAGGGCACCTACCGGAGGGGTGGTTTCTGGAGGGGGGGTCCCGCCTCCCCCCCCGTCCTGGGCAGCCGGACTCGCGAGTTGCCATCGCCATGCCATGCGGTGCAGGCGGGGGATCCAAAATGGGGCGGCGAACGCAATATTGTTTTTGAAATCGTGGTCCAAAAACACACAAGCACAACAGAAACAGGCGAAAATTTATAAACTGCCAGATTTTTCACAGTAGCAGTGGGTTTTTTCTTGCAACAAAATGTCTCTCCTCTCCTCCTCTGTCCTCCATTGATTTTATTTTATTTTATTTTATTTACACCTGCGCAATGATGGGCTGGCCGAGTGGCCAGCCATGTGGGAGTGGACGACCATGCAAATTTTTGGAGCCATCCCACCAGTCGCATGGCCACTTGGCCATGGAGACTTCTGGGATGTGCCAAAAAGCCCCCTAAAACCTGCCCTAGCCCCCCTAACCCTAACCCTAACCCTTGACTCCGTACCCATACGTCACAGACTGTCTTCTTAGTGGGTCAGAGAGGCACCCAGAGGTGCAACCCACTAGCCCACCGTAACCTTACCCGTCACTAGCCTAACCCTAGCCCTTGCACTAAGCCACCTTAAAGCCAGATCTACTTGCTTGCATTGCACTACATGCAGCAAGTACAATTCCCTTCTGTGTGAGACATGGTGGTGCGAGAGCCTTAGTTAGTCATCTCACTATGGCTCTGGGTTCAGTGCCATCCACTAGTCTTCACAGTCACTGTCTGCACATTATGTTATGCAATATCCATATGGCTATTGCATAGCATTTTGCAGCAGCAGCAGGTGAGGAGGGGAGACCCCCATGTTGAGGGGTCTCTTGGAGCCTGCTTCCCCTTCCTAGTGGGTGAGGATAGGAGGCACCCATGGGTGCCCACTTTCCCTTATAGCGGGCCAGAGGAGGCACCCACCCCAGAGAGGTGCCTCCAGGAGCCCGCTCCCCCCCAAAAAAACCAGTACTAATGACAACGAAAAAATGAAAAAATGAACCGACTAATTTTTGCGAATTTTCACGAAAAACGGAAACGACCCGAAACGGGACCGGCCCGACTAACGACAACTCGAAAAAAATTTTTTTCAAGTCGTGCCCATCTCTATTAGGAATCATTAACTGATCCGCTTGCACTACATTCAGGCCCCCTTGTTTAAGGGACATTTAACAGTTGAATTGAGTAAATTCATATCAATAAATTGTAGCCCAATTTTAATCCCACAAACGTGTCTCACCTCTTTATTTCCGGGCTGGGTGGACAAAGCTCTCCGCTTGCTATCTGTTGTGCACACACATCCTTCTCCCATATACATATGCCCATTCTCCCCCATGCATTCATGCTTATGTCCATGATTCCCCCCCTCATATTCATGCATATGCACATACTCATTATCACTCTTTTTCGCACATGCGGATGAGAGCATTATCTCCAAAGATACTCAGCAGGCATTTCTGTGTCAGGACTGAGAAGCATAACAGGTATGTTTGATTTTTATTTTTGTTTAACTGCTTTTCTATTTATATTGCCACCTCATGACAGCAATTTCAAATACACTTTACAGGAATAACACTTTTAAATTCCAAAAAATAAAAACAAATAAAACCACCCACTATTAAAATACAGGGAAGTTTAGAGCCAAGGGTAGAGATGGGCACAAAACAGAAAAATTGCATTTTGTTTTGTTATTCATGGTTTTGTTTTTAAAAAAATTATAACAAACAAACAAAATAATATGAAATGATTTGTTATACTATATGGGTCTGCTATCCTGTGTCCTAGAGACACCCAATTTTGTGGATAGCTCAATAGTTGGGCAGCAGTTTAGAAATTGTAATCTATCTACAGAGATGCAACCTAGGAATGAATGATGTACCAGTAAGATATAATTGTCTGTCTGGGAAGAGAGGGGCTGTCAATAGATCAGTGTGGAGGATGATTTTATAGTGATTGGGAAAGATGCCATGCAAAAATGATATTAAATCAAGAGTCTACATTAAGATCTGGCTTCTTTTACCCATAAACCTCTTTTATTTAAATTTAAAGAGAGAAGATTGGCTGGATCGTTCCCAATCACCATAAAATCATCCTCCACACTGATATATCTGACAGCCCATCTCTTCCCAGATGGACCATTATATCTTACTGGTACATTTTCTGTTCCTAGGTCCCACCTCTCTGCACACAGATTGCAATTTCCAGTCTGTTATCCTCACTTCCTTGGATGGTCTTAGTATGTTCTGACAAGGAAAGATAAAACATTCCATTTCCAAAACAGAAAATGATATTTTGTTTTATTTTGTTACTTGATAGATTGCATGCTTGTGTATTGTTTTGTAACCTTATGAATGATGAAACAACATGTTTTTCATTTTGTGCCCATCTCTAATCAAGGGACTAAGGCTTATGAAAATGTAGATTATGCAAAAGGCTTAAGCGGACCAAACATTTGTAATCTAACAATTATAAGGTATAACTAAGGGTGGTCCAGGCAGATGTCTCTAGGAGCACAAAGCAGACAACAAATTGGACATGTCCATGTCTAATCCAAAGAAGTGTCCTATACATTTTTGAAATTGGCATGGGAGGAATCATAGAATCATAGAATCATAGAGTTGGAAGAGACCTCAAGGGCCATCTAGTCCAACCACCTGCCATGCAGGAACCCCCATCACAATATTTCTGACAGATAGCCATCCAGCCTCTGCTTAAAAACCTCCAAGGAAGGAGACTCCACCACCCTTTCTGGCAGCATATTCCACTGCCGAAAAGCTCTAAATGTCATGAAGTTCTTCCTAATGTTTAAATGGAATCTCTTTTCCTGTAGTTTGAAACCATTGCCCCAAGTCCTAGTCTCTGAAGCCATGGAAAACAAACCTATTCCCTCTTCAATGTGACATCCTTTCAAATATTTAAACATAGCTATCATATCCCCTCTCTGTCTTCTTTTTGAAAGGCTAAACATTCCCAGTTCCCTAAGCCATTCCTCATAAGACATTTCCTCCAGACCCTCAACCATCCTGGTCGCCCTCCTCTGCACCCGCTCGAGGTTGTCAACATCCTTTTTAAATTGAGGCACACAGCTTTGGAATGCACAGCCTAGTTAACCATCAAAGTATTGCAGGTATTTTTGGCTTGGGATGGGAAAAGTTATCCTGTTGGTCATGTCTGGCATTTTAAAAAAACCACATACTCTTCCCATCTTGAATATGAAGACATTTGTGAATTTGGATGAATTCCATTTAAAAAAACCTTTTTTTTAATTACATATCAAAACAACTGTGCAATGTATCATCTATCTACACTGACAGATTCAATAACTTGCATAATGGAGCTCACTATACATACCTGTTGCATTAGTGGTGAAGATGAGCAGCATGTTAGAAAAGGAAGCTAGTCTCCCTAATTCAGCACCAATTCAATACAAAACCTTCAAAACTAGGCTTTTAAGAGGGCCTTGATCAGTAGTCTTTTTTTAAAAAAAATGGTTTCCTCCACAGGACTTTTCCTAACTCTAGCTCTTTCTATATCAAATATGAATGAATTAGAATGAAGTTCCCAGAAGCCTTCACCACTAGCTGCACTAGTCAGGATTTCTGGGAACTGCAATCAAAGGACATCTGGGGATCTAAGGTTGAGATGCTCTGGATCAGTGGTAGCAAAACTTGAGCACTTCAGATGTCTTGGACCACAACTCCCACAGTCCTTTGTCATTGGTAATACAGGCTTGGAATTCTGGGAGTCATGGTCAAAAACATATGCTGAAGGTTCACCCCACTGCTCTAGATGATCAGCCACATTTTGGTGCTCAGCCATGCAGTGCTGATCTATCAGGATGCGTCTTCTGATGCAGGTGAGCCTCCTGGTTTCCTCATCTCTACAAATAGTGGTGCAGCTACCTCAGTTGTGATGATGAGGAATACACCCATCTGGTTCTCATGTAACTGAATAAACAAATGCTTGAATAAGCTGCAGGCCCAGTGTGAGTCTGATAGAAATTTCCCATCAATGCTTAATGTCACTGAAAAGGTAGAAAAGAAAACCTGCTTGTTCGCTTTGTTCTGGACCATGGCTCTCTTGAAGTGAATTACTTATTATTGAACTACTGGGACAAAGATGCATGAGGCACTGACTCACTGATTTGTTTCATTCCACCCTAGAGACAGAGCAAATCTACAGCTGCTGTGTGCGATAGCCAATATGAGACGTGACTAGCTATCAATTCTCTGTCACAGGTGTTGACATGGATAAAGCCTCAATGAAGTTTGATCTTCAGTTGTGAAGGAACTCCCCCTCCCCTTTTCTTTTCGTTTCTTTTCTTTATTTCATTTTTTTTTGGGGGGGGGGTAAGTACCTCCCTTACTGGGCTTATTGAAGTCCAACTGATTCAAGTTCACTGGCTGAGGGAAAGAGGCTCTGGATATTCTTTAGAAGCTTATCAGGGCTTCCTCAGCGAAATGAGGAGCAATGGAGGACACACGGCCTGAAAGCTTTAATTGACTGAGCTATTTGGAGCACAGTTCCACATTTTGGCCAGTATCTGGAGCATGCAGGCCTGTTGGAATAAAAGGATAGACCTCACTCTGCAATGTGTGGTCCAGACAAATGGAGTGTGTCAAATCTGGATGCTTTATCATATACAGTGGCACAAGATTGGTTCCCCAGGGCCATGTGATTGCCAAGCTTAGAAAGAATCTGGACTGCAGTGTTAGTATTAAAGTTTGGACTGCAGTGCATATATTCCACTTTTTGAAAAGAATCTCTTATAGTACAGTTAAAGAACCAATGCTTAATAACAGCTAAAGTTCCTGTTTTAGCTCCACAGCACCAGACACTATAGATTAGCTATGCAATACTATACACGCAGAGCCAGGAAACTGTGTTTAATTTTTTTGGGGCAGCAATTTTCATTTGGTTCAGCTAGCATCATGGCTTGGGGATTCTGTACATTGTGGCATACAAAAATAAGCTATTCAGTGTTCTGTAGATATGTCTACTCAAATGTAAGTCCTATTACACTAAGTAGAAGTTGCTCCCACACACATGAACATAGGATTGGAACCACATTACGTTTATAGCCCTTGTGATGACTAATGCAATAAAATGTCAAATGTCGCAATGAATATTGCTTATATACTGCCTCATACCACTTAAAACACTCTCTGGGTGATTTGCAACTGATTTATGCAGGGTACACATTAGCACTACTCCCTGCAATCTGGTTTGCTCCTGCTCCCTGCAAGCTCATTCAAGTCAGTTCAATCCCAGGTAGCCAGCTCATGGTTGATTCGCCCTTCTATCCCTCCGAGGTCAGTAAAATGAGTATCCAGCTTGCTGGAGGGGGGATGTGTAGCCTGCATAATTAAATTGTAAACTGCCCAGAGACTACTTGAAGTGGTAACTAGACATGGGCACGACCAGAAAAAAAAAGATGTTTCGAGTTTTCGTTTGTCGGAACAGGTCCGTTTCGGGTCGTTTCTGTTTGTCACGAAATTTTTCAAAAATTTGTCGTTTCTGTTTGTCGTTTGTCATTTGTTGTTTCCACCGGGATTTAGCATGATTTGACTTCCCAGAGCATAGGGGCATCCTGTAATCAGGGCCGGCGCTAGGTGTTTTTGTGACCTAGGCAGTGGGTGGGGCAGGGGGCGGGCGAGCGGGCGGGGGGGCGGCGTGGGCCGCAGGCGGCCGGCGGCGCAGGCGGACGGGCAAGTGGGCATTTAGGATATCACTTAGGATAGAGGTTCTGTTCTTGGCTTGCACCCCAAATGTGTGTGTGTGCAAGCAAATTGAAGTTGGGAAAATAGAAAATAAATGGTAGTATATATTTAAAATAAATCCACACCTCCCACTCCCAGTTGAACCTCCCCCTTTATCCAATATCAGAAAAAAATCCTCACAAACTGCCAGAGAAGAAATAAAGAATAAACTGCTATTCCCTTCAGCAGACAAAGCTGTAGGGAATCAAATAAATTATTTTCTAAATTCAATTCCCTCCCTGCCTGCCTAAATTAAATCCTAAAGCCCCCAGCCTCCCTCCTCAATCTCGATCGGATCACACCAGCACCAGCAGACAGCCCTCCTCCCTCAACCACATCCATACACCCAATTGCGATTTCTGGAATGTGCCTCGGCTTTTTATGCCCTCCGAGACATCCAGAAGTGTCAGTCAAAAACCTGGCGATGCCATTGGTGGAATCTTTCAAACAATTTTCATGGTCCCATCCCATGCCCAGCCCAAATGGGCAGGTCTAAAAAATAAAAAATAAAATAAAATAAAATAAAATCAATACGACATTTTATTGCTATAAAAAACCCACTGCTGCTACTATTAAAATTCAGGCATTTAAAATAAATAAATGTCACATGTTTCTGTGATGATTTGGTGTGTTTTTGACCACAATTTCAAAAGAAAAATTGTGGTTGCCATTTTGGATCCCCCCCACCGCATGGCATGGTGAGACTATGAGGATGACCCCCCCCCAGCCTGGTGCAAGCAGCCCAGGACAGAAGAAGAGGGGGGAAAGGCCAGGGACCCCCCCAGAAACCACCCCTCTGGTAGGTGGCAAAGCCTCAGGCAGGCATATTTTCACCTGCTTTTTTGGCCGGGAGTCGGGGTTTTTAAAAAAAAAACTTTTAAAAACCTTTTCTGTGCTTCGCATTGCACAATCGCCACGATGCCACAAACAGAAACGAAAAACACCACCAATTTTTTCTTTGTTCGCTTCGAGTTCGAGTTCTGACGGCTTAATTATCGTTACCGTTTCCGTTACGTAACGGAAACGATAACCGAAAACAGAAACGACAATTTCGCCGAGTTGTGCCCATGTCTAGTTGTAACGGAAGGTATATAAGCTGAATAGTTTGTTTTTGCTTTGCTTTATTGTATTGGCAAAAAGACATCACAATCGATAATATTACAAATGTGATAAAATAAAATAAAATAAAATAAAATAAAATCACAATCATAAAATAAGGGTGCTAACCACTGGGAGATCCAATATGTGACCACCTTTGCCAAACAAAGAAGGGGATTAAAATGAAAAATATGCATATGCTCAGTATACTGGCTTCCACAGAATGGAAGGCTGAGTGAACCTTGAACTGGCTACCTGGGATTGAACTCTGGGTCGTGAGCACAGTTTTGGCTGCAGTACAGCAGTTTAACCACTGTGCCACAAGGCTCCTCAAATGAAGGTTGATATTCTGGACAGTAGCTTCTCAATAACATGCTTTGGGGGGGGGATATGAATGAGAAGTTCCTGCTAGACCCCTGGCCATATTGTAGTCTTATAAATACTTGTATTTGGTTGTCAGATGTAGAAGCAGAATACTCCTTTGGGCTTGATTATCTGATCAGACTGTGCTCTTATGTTCTTAAATGCAAAGAACTTGGGATTTTAACTTCTGAATATAGGTATGTGTGAATGTAAAAGTGTGATACTTGAAACAGCTACCTGAGGATAAGGTATGAGCTCCTAACAGGATAGACTTTGGTACACCCAAAGCTGCCGAGCTCAAACAAGAGTAATTTCATTAGTGAAGTAACTGGCAGCAATTTGATCTTTCATTGCCTGTTTGGCTCCCATCATCCTTCTGGAAAGAAGGGTTCCAGCTTACATGGTTGCCTTTGTAGTACCCTCTATTAGATGAGAACCTGACCACCTTGGTATACACTAACAACCACCAGAAGAAGCATGAAGTGCTCTGAAAAGCTTGCACCTTCTGTTGGCTAGTGGGGTGCCTAAGGAGTATGACACAGAGCAAACCTGAGGAGAGCAATTCTGCTCAGGTCTGCTGCTGAGGTAGGCAAGGCAGCCCAATTAAGCTAGCAATGTTATTCCTCAGCTGCAGAAAGAGGAGGAAGGTAGAAGGCTGGAATGTATGGATTCACTGGGTAAACCAGTTGGCCCTCTGGTGATCTGGATCTTTGTTCTCTGTTGTGTCTGCTGCCTTATTTTATTCAACATTTTCTGTGATGTTCTTTATCCTGAGAAAAAACACAGGAGCACACATAGTGCAGTATAAACCAAACTCAGAGTGGTTAGTGTTGCTAACTGCCTGTTTGTTCTTCCCAGGAAGATGGGATATTGGATAAGGCGGTGTCCCATCAGTCAAACAGCAGGACCGCAGCTGCATTTTATATATATTGAAAACAAATGATACAACAGCTATGTAGAGCCTCACAGAGCTAGCCCAAGAGGTTAAGAATTGAGAGATGCATCTGTGCACTCAGGGGCCCATCCAAGGTCAGCATTCATATGTGTTTGCTTGATCCGATATACACCCAGTTTGACCCTATATGTCCCTATAAGCTACTTTTTAAAGCTATGCTGCCCTGTCTTTGTAGGTATTGGAGGCCATGGTTTTAAAAAGCAAAACATTCCCCCCAAAATAAATACAGTTTTCATGCCATAATCTTCCAGGAAGGATTGAGAGCTTTTATGCCTTGTCCTTTGGCAAAGGAAGGCTAGCATCTCAACTCTATGATTATGAACAATTTCCAGTGAAGAGCGATGCAGCTCATTGGTTGGGAAATAACTATGGGTATTTTCTCTTCCTAATTTTCCCAAATTGGTGGGTGCAGTATAATGCTTTATGGATACATCCTCCGGCCTCAAAATCTGAAATTACAAGGCAGCTGTTGCCTTATTCAGGTATTATATTACCTGATGTTTGGAATAAGTTTTCATGGGAGCAAACTTGTGTTCTCTCTTTTCTATGGCTGCTTTGCTCATGGTTTCAGCATCAAACCTGAAGAGAGTGCTGCTGCTCACATATAAGCTCTACATGGCAGCAGATAGTAGAAAAAGCTGGGGGGGGGGGTTTCCACACATGAAGACTCTCCACATAAGTAGCCCCCTATTTTTTAGATTTTGCACTGAAAGCACCAGCGAAACAATGGCAGAAGGAGATGAAAGTAGGCAGTCCCTTCTAACCATTCCAGAATTCTGGCTAACATAAAGCCTGAATGGGGCTTTTATTTTCATGACGACATGCTGTCAGAAGCAACAGTATGCCACTATTGTGCGAATATATCATAGGCTCCACTGCCAAATGTCTTAGAGAAGAACTGAAAGGCCTCTTTTGCTTAGCAGATATACGAAGGGTCTTGCACATACTTAAGAAGCTAAGTTTGGAATTTTTATTCTGCTCCTACTTTACAAGTAACAGCTTTAAAATGAAAGTTAAGACTTTGAAAGCAGCCAGGATTTTCTGTCAAGTGGGATGGGGAGACCCGTGGGAAAACTGATTATGAAACTTTGACTGCATTTGCTGCTGAAGGCACCAGAAATATCTTGAAGTCATTATCGATGCTGGGAAGGGGCTGTGTGCAAGCGAGGGTGAAATTGTTTTAATGAGGTTTGAACTCAGTTGAACATTTCTTCCATTATTTAATATGCATGGGTTGTGTAGGCTGTGAGAACCTCATACTACTGGGTTGCTAGGATGACCACAGAAACATCTTACAGAAGGAGATGTCATCCCTTTGTCTGCAGACCATTCCCTGGTCTTTGCCATTGCCTTTGTCTCTAGGGGTGGCTACACATTGAAGAAAATGCTCATTCGCTCATTGTGGAGTTATACCAGAAAATTCAGGGTAGTTTGATTTCAGGGGTCCCATGCAAATTGAATCCTTCGCTGTTCTACTTAAAACCCTGAAGTGAGGGGATTTTTGAGTACATAAACATAACAAAATACTATGTACTCAAAAATTTGGGTTGCAGCCATGTTTTGGAATGAAAACAGTAGGGGAGCTTCCACAAGCTGTTCCCTGAAAGCCCCTGAAATTTTGAGAGGTTTGGGGCTCGGGGGGGCTGAGTTATTAAGCTCCAAAGGGGGTGCACCTAGGAAAAAAAATCTTTCTAATTGATTGAATCAGGATTTGGAAGCCAAACTGTGGTGGTGCTAATCGCTCACCTGCAGGGGGACTATTGTGGCTTCCCTATTCAATTAGAATGGTTTTTCCTAGGGGCACCCCCTTTGGAGGTTAATAACTCAGTCCCCTGACCCCCAAAACTTTCCAAATTTCAGCAGCTTACAGGGAAGAGCTTGAGGAAGCTCCCCTGCCATTTCCTCTAAGATGAATTGTTTCATTCCATGAGGGGAAAATTGCATTTTGTTTCATTTCGTGATGAAAGGTGTTCTACCGTTTCATAAACAAAGTAATTTGTTACATAATAAAACAACGAAACAGTGTTTCATTTTTCCTTTCGTGCCTATCTTTAGTCCTGAGTTGTTGCCCCTCCTGTGTTGGGGCATCCTCCTGTTTAGTGGCTGTTTGGTTTCTCCAATGTAGAGCTCTGCACACTCCTAACTGCATTGGGCCGCATATAATATGTTGCACATCTTGTGTTTTGGTGTTGGGTCCTCAGTGTGATCCCACCCACCCCCCATTTCTGAAAGGATAGCTAACATATGGGGGTGTATATATTGGTAAAAAGTATTCTGAAGAAGTAGGCTTATCCACAAAAGCTCACATTAAAAAATAAAAGCTGGCCTTTAATGGGCTATAAGGTTTTTGTATTTTTATTTATATTGGTTAGTTTTATTTAGGTTTTTCATGATATATTCATCTTTCTATGTCAATGGCATTTTTCAACATCAGTGAGAATATTTCAAGCCATTTATTTCAAGCCAGCAAGATGCTAGCTATACCTAAGAATTTTCTCAACACTTGTCTTCCCCCAATCCTTCTTTCTGTTTTGGTTGTAAACAGCATAGTGACTATGAATTGGGATAGAGTAGGGCTAGTAAAAAGTGTTCTGCTTATATACCGCCCCATACCACTTCAAGTACTCTCTGGGCGGTTTACAGGTTTTAATTACAGTAATGCAGGCTACACATCTCCCCACCCCCCAGCAAGCTGGGTACTCATTTTACCGACCTCAGAAGGATGGAAGGCTGAGTCAACCATGAGCCTGCTACCTGGGATTGATCCCCAGGTCATGAGCACAGTTTTACCTGCAGTACAGGCATTTAACCACTGTGCCATGGGGCTCCTTAGTAGAAGGTATAAAGTTCCCATTCAATACATTTAAAAATATTGTGGCTCAGGTATAGGGGCAGAGACAGTACCCCGGCTGGAAGCATGGGTAAGGCCTTTGGGAAAGATTAAACCTCTCCATCTGAGTGGGGAGGCTCCGGATGGAAGGAAATGAATTCCATGAGCACATATGCTCAGGAAAGCCAGCTTGGTCTTATCTCTTCCCCCAGATCAGCCAGGAAGCCCATGAGATGGGATGTAGGAAAAAACAAGCTGGCTACATGACCAGCCCAAAGACCCTGCCACACTAAGATAAGGCTTCCCAGAAACTCACCTGCCACCTGCCTATTCGACCATCCTGACATGTAGGCCCTGCCTCCACTCCTGTGATGCTCTGCCATTGTAATCAATGAAGCCTTGCACCCAGGCTAGCAGAAGAGAAGCTGCTGCATGAGGCTTGGCCTGCTGAACCTGACAATGTGACTATATGCGTAGTCATTACTATACTCAGGATTTCTTGTGACTATACTAAAACTACAGTACATGCATTTGTAAAGAACATTCTACTTCAGTAGGCTGGGCACCTCCACTTCACAGATAGTGCAGAAAAACAGTACATAATTAATGATTAAAAATTGTAGGTACAGTGGTACCTTGTATAAAGGAATTAATTTGTTCCAAATGAAATTATGTTAAGCAAAATTTCCTTTGTATGAATTTCCCATAGGAATGCATTGAAAACAGAGTAATACCTAATCACGACCATTTTTATATTGTACAGATTCACCCCATAGACGATTCTGTTAAGCAAATTTCCCCTATCTCCAGAATTTTTTATGTTGTACAGAATTTATGTTATACAAACCATTTGTTATACAAAGGTCCATTGTATCTATAAATTTGCTGCACAATCCATGAAGTAGTGGTATCCAGTGTGGTGAAATAGATTTTTTTTTCTACAAAAGTTTGGAATTTTTTTTTTTTTAGCGGCCCTATGAACGGTATCACCCTGCTCTTTCATTTGTGCATTCTCAAGTACTACACAATCTTTTCCTAATTCTTTCTTGTCAGCTTTAACTATATTAGGACATAACCTTGAGTAAATATTATTATTATTTAAAGTTTCATTTAGTTATTAGATTGTGGAAAAATTCTAAGGTAGCTAAAATCACAACTTTCAATTCATATTTTGAAAGAAATACCTGAATAATCCCTTCCTTCTGGCACTGACAAGGCAGCTGGAATGGAATTGAGGTGGGTGGGCAAGAACTAATATTTTTTAAAGGTCCTAAATAATCGAAATCCTTGCAGGCAAAAAAATCCCATTGCTCCACCACTGTGAACATGTTTCCTTCAACTTGTTACTGTTTTGATGAAGCCATTTTCAGAAATCATTTTGACATTCCCTTTGAATCCTTCACAGTATTTGATCCCCTGCTATGGCATGTTTCTGTGCAAATCCAGTCAGCTGCTCAGAGAGCCCTTAGCTCATTCCCTCTTTAAAATAACTTGTAGAAGCTGTGGGGCTCTTCTTTTATGTGCAGCAGTATAAGAAGGGCAAAGTTTTTGTACCCTATTTTTCTTCTTCTTTTCATTAAGGGAGAAAAAATGTTCCCCTCTCCTTTATCGATGCTTTGCCATTCTCCAGGAGCAACACCAGTCTGAGTCTGTCATTCAACCTGATGGTGTGTTTTCCTCTCAAATGTCACATGCCAGGATATGCTTTGGGCATTATAATGAGGTCTCTAAGTTGTGCACTGAAACTATCTTTGGACGCAAAGGACAATGACATGGGGAAACCAGAAGGCAAAGCCAAAAGGCCTCAGTTAGGGCAGTTTCATAAGCCTGGATTGGATGACTCACATTCTGCCATTATCCCTGGAAGCTGGAGAAGGTTCTATGGCCTTTTCTCAGAAAATAGCTCAATAAATTGATTTGAACCATGGCAAAACAGAAGATGTTTGTTTGGGGGTTGCCCATTCCAGTCTTAAAGAATGGCACAGCTCAGTAATAGAGATGGGCACGAAACGAGCGATTTTTTGTTTTCGTTTTCATTTGTTCATTTCATTACGCAACGAAAACGAAATGAAATTTTTTAAAAAACAAAACGAAAATGAAAATGAAACGACCAAATTTGCCGTGTTTTTCGTTTTCGTTGCAGCAGATGTATTGAACTAAAAAGAATGCTAACAAAACAGCAATTTTTCGTTTCCGTTTTTGTTTTTTCGTTTCATTACCTAACGAAACGAAAATGAAATTTTTTTGAAAAAATGTCACGAAAATGAAAACGAACCGAAATGGACCCCTAAACGACCAAACGACAAACAAAACACCATTTTTTTTGAGTCGTGCCCATCTCTACTCAGTAATATAGCACCTGCTTTGTTCCCAGATGTTTCCAGGATCAATCTCGGGTATCTCTTAAGTAGGACAGAAAAAATATTATGCTTGGAAACTATCAGTGTCCTGAGCTACATGGACATATGGTGCAGAGTTAGTAGTAGAAGGCAGCTTCCAATATGCCCTTCTCCCATTATCATTGGGGACTCAAAGTGGCTCTTAGGTAACACTAATGAGAGATAATTTGCAGTTATACAGTTTTTATGCCACAACACGGAGACCTGTCCTGTCAATAGTGTTCTTGGCTGCAGTTCTTCTTGGAAACCCAAAGGCGCAAGTCATCTACGTAAGTTTGCAGGTGACACTAAAGAGCAACCACCATTTTTGGTCTCCTTAGAATCCAAGTTATAATCTCGCCCACACTCTGCAAATTTAATCACTCTTATTATTCACCATTCGTGGTACATGTATATGATTTTAATACTAAGTAAAACTGAAGGGGATGAAGGATCACTGTTTATTATAAAACAGGTGGAGTTGTGTTCGTTTCTCTTAGTGAGAGATGGGTAGCATCTGGTCAACCAGATGCTCTATGCCTGTAATTCTCGTGATCACTCATTAGCAGCTGTGGTAGCTAAAACAGATGGGAGTTGTAATCCAACAAAATCTGGAGAGGTTATGCTGTATATTTTTCCTTCAAAGCCATGTGAACTGTAAAATTTCAGAATTAATTGTAATTCATTATATACAGAGAAAATGCTTATACAGAATTATGACATAATACAAGCTCAAGGTTATTTTTTCCTTGAACAAGTATGTAGAAAAATAACACAACTTAGTTTTATCTCATTTGTTCAAAAAATTAATCACCACAAAGATGGTAAGATCTGTTTTTGGTCCCTACCATTTTTAGATTTTTTTTAGCATAATTGATTTCTATTCTATTTATACATTGATCAGTGATTTTAAAAAAAACAAGAGCTAAATATTCCTCTGAAAATACATATTTGAATACATATGCAATATTCATAATTGAATATTAATTTAATAATGAATATTACATCAATATATTATGTATTTCAATATGTATTTAAATTAGGGATGCACGGTGAATGCATTATTTGTGAAATTGGATGCAAACTGCACCCCCCAGACTAAATTTTGCACACAGGTCTTGGCTTAAACAAAAAGTATTGAAATATGTATAAAATGCATATTTTATGATAAACTGTATTTAGAAATGCATGCTTTAGAAAAAAATACCGTTAAGAAAGATGTATGTTGCAAAACATATGTCTCAAGATTGCATTTAAATGAATGCTTAATTCTGTTTTGTATTTGTGTGTGCATGCCCAGGAATTTTTATTTTAGAAATATGATGGAATGGATGTTTGTACGAAAATATGAAAAAATGACACAGACTGGGAATAGACTGATCTAAAATAATGAGCTATAACCATTGAGAGGAATAGGATAAAAATACAAATTACTAGATTTGCTTGCTGCTCTGCGTATTAGGCTCATTAAAAGACCTGCTATCACTTCAAAGACCTGCTACCACAGACCTGTTTCCAGGTTCTTGGATCTTGGCTCTTGGTCCTAAACATACTTTGACTCCATCATTTCAAGTTGGGTTTAAGCATACAGCCAAAACTCTTTCCAGAAGTTAGTGTTGTTATAATTTAGAGTGTGAAATATTTTGTAAGCAAGCTCAATAAGCATTAAATTTGTTCTTAGCATGACTGTATCTGTCTACTCTCTCAGTCATACAACATAATTCTTTTTTACTCTCTTTTTTAAAAAAAAAAATGTGTCTTTGTTCACAGGCCTTTCTTAAAGGGGAGAAGTATCATCACACACCATTTCATGCAGAACAGAAAAAACAATTTGCAGAAAAGTGAACATTTTTAGTCAGTGGAAACCAAGATGAAAAGGTGCTTCCATTGGCAATAGAAAACAAAACAGCTTTTTCTACTCCTTAAGATCTCCCTGTTTTGCCCAAACTCATACATTCTTGGTGTCTATGCTGATTAATCACCAGAAATGAACAACAATTCCATTTCAATAAAAATCCAATATACAAAACAAATCAGTTATGTAACTGCTTTTTATAGCGTTCCTTAATTTCACAACCATTGTGAATGCTATATCGCATTTAATTAAAAGCTTAGTCAAGCAGATCTGATTTTGGTTCAGTCAAAATTGCTATTTTGTATTGATGTATTTGATTTTTAAAGGTATAATGAAGACAAGGTAGTGAGTTGCTAAATGGCTTGAGTTTGATGAGCTCAATCAGAACTTTAGCATTACTAACCAAGCAATATTCCTCTATCTTGCTATCCAGAGAAGTCGATAAGGAATTATGCAAATCAAACAGACTTGAGCTGAAATGGAAATCATGCTGTAGCATATTAGCAGTGGCAACAGCAATTTCCTCAACACCATTGTGTGTGTGTGTGTGTGTGTGTGTGTGTGTGTGTGTGTGTGTGTGTGTGTGTGTGTGTGTGTGTGTGTGTCTAGATAGATAGATAGATAGATACCCCTGCTAAAATTGTCTCTGGCAGCTTTTTTATTAGTAGGAGGGTACAATCACAGATGCATACTTATCACTTATTGACTACAATATCAAGTACTCAATCCTGTCTGCGAGCAAAGACTCTACTCACACCCAATATGCAGTCCTTCAGTGGGAGAAGGAGGATGGGGAGTCAGCTGCCATCTTCTGCAAGAATCACAGAGACCTGTGACCATGACCAAGACTTCTTATGATTCTATTTAAAGGTGCACATCCTGGGCAGGTGATAAGATTGGGTCAGTAAGAGAAGGAGAAACTCATGGACCTGAAGGGCGCATTTCACGTGCTTACCTTTGCTCCCCAGAATCTTCCATTCTTCCAACCTCCCCTGATCCGGCTACTGAGTAATTAAAATCAAACACAGTAGCTTAATCTGATCCATTGTAACCAAGTGTTTATTAGCTGACTGAGGGCCTAATCACATGTTCCAGAAAGACTCAAGTTAGATTATTTCCATACCCCTGTTGTGATGGTACATATTAGTTTTTTGGGGGTAATGTGATATATATGTTGGCAGGAACATTCCAGTTAACATTAACATAAACATAAGAACATAAGAAGAGCAATGCTGGATCAGGCCAAAGATTCATCTAGTCCAGCTTCCTGTATCTCACAGTGGCCCTACCAAATGCATCTGGGAGTACACAATACTAGATATCTGTCTCCTGATACCACTCCTCTACATCTGGCCCTTGAAGTACCCTGGTTTTAAGACTGGAGATTACACATCTCCATCATGGTTTGTAACCTGTGGTGGACTTTTCCTCCAGGAATCTGTCCAATCCCCTTTTGAAGGTATCCAGGCAAGATACCATCACCACATCCTGTGGCAGGGAGTTCCACAGACTAACAACGCACTGGGTGAAAAAATATTTTTTTGTTGTCTGTTATTACTCTCCCAGCCACCAATTTGAGTGTATGTCCCCTAGTTCTGGTATTTTGTGAAAGGGAGAAGAGTGTCCCTCTATCCACTTTAGTCATGCCCTGCAATATTTTGTATGTCTCAATCATATAATAAAAACATAAGAAGAGCCATGCTGGAACAGGCCAAAGGCCCATCTAGTCCAGCTTCCTGTATCTCACAGTGGCCCCACCAAATGTGTCTGGGAGCGCACGAGACTAGATATATGTCTCCTGATACCACTCCCTTGCATCTGGTCCTTGAACTACCCTGGTATTTAAACCTGGAGATTACACATCTCCATCATGGTTTGTAACCTGTGGTGGACTTTTCTTCCAAGAATCGGTCCAATCCCCTTTTGAAGGCATCCAGGCTAGATGCCATCACCACATGGGAGTTCCACAGACTAACAACATGCTGGATTAAAAAAAATATTTTCTTTTGTCTTTTCTCACTCTCCCAACCCTCAATTTCAGTGTATGTCCCCTAGTTCTGGTATTTTGTGAAAGGGAGAAGAGTGTCCCTCTATCCACTTTAGTCATGCCCTGAATTATTTTGTATGTCTCAATCATATAATAAAAACATAAGAAGAGCCATGCTGGAACAGGCCAAAGGCCCATCTAGTCCAGCTTCCTGTATGTCACAGTGGCCCCACCAAATGTGTTTGGGAGCGCACAAGACTAGATATATGTCTCCTGATACCACTCCCCTGCATCTGGTCCTTGAACTACCCTGGTTTTTAAGCCAGGAGATTTCACATCTCCATCATGGTTTGTAACCTGTGATGGACTTTTCCTCCAGGAATCTGTCCAATCCCCTTTTGAAGGTATCCAGGCCAGATGCCATCACCACATCCTGTGGCAGGGAGTTCCACAGACTAACAACGCGCTGGGTGAAAAAATATTTTTGTTGTCTTTTCTTTCTCTCCTAGCCACCAATTTGAGTGTATGTCCCCTAGTTCTGGTATTTCGTGGGAGGGAGAAGAGCTTCCCTCTATCCAATTTCCTCATGCCCTGCATAATATTGTATGTCTCAATCCTATCCCCCCTCAGGTGCCTTTTTCCACACTAAAGAGCCCCAAATGTTTTAGCCTTTCCTCATAAGGGAGGTTTCCCAGCCCAGTAATCATTTTATTCACTCTCTTCTGCACCTGTTCCAGTTCCACTTATGTCTTTCTTGAGTTGTGGTGACTAGATTGTACACAATATTCCAGGTGCGACCTTACTATCATCTTGTACAATGGCATTATAATGTTGGCTGTTTTATTTTCAATCCCCTTTTTGATAATCCCTAGCATGGAATTGGCCTTCTTCACCGCTGCCACACACTGGGTAGACACCCTCATTGAGCTGTCCACCAGCACATCAAGATCTCTTTTCTGATCCGTCATGGATATCTCAGAGCCCATGAGTTGATAGATAAAGTTTTGATTTTTTGCCCCAATATGCATTACTTTACATTTTCCTACATTGAAACACATTTGCCATTTGGCAGCCCATTCCCCCAGTTTGGACAGATCCTTCTGGAGCTCTTCACAATCTTTTCTGGTTTTTACCACCCGAAAAAGTTTCATGTCAATTGACATGAAATTGATTTTAATGATACCGATTCATTTCTTCAAATATGAAACATTATAGATGGCTACATAGGACCAGGTGGGATGCTAGCAAGGAGGTGCTAGCCAAGTGTGTGCATGTGTAGTTGGCGAGGGAGATTTTTATGACTTGAGGAACAGTTCCGTCCTTTAGGTCCTTTACCACTGCAGAAGCTGCAAGATGAGAATGGTGTGTGAGGCAATGGTATCTCAGTCCCCACAACTCCATGAATCTTTGTTTTTGAGCCTGTCCAGGGAGCTCTGGGTTTATTACAGCTGCTACTCCCCACCATTCTCTGCAGATAAGGGGGGAAAGAGAGTGAGCAAGCGTAAACACCTACTGTGGCACTGGGAAAGGGTGACAGTTGGGGCAACTGCCGACGTGGCTGCTGCCACAAAGGTAAGAGACAGGCAGGTAGGCAGGCCAGCCACAAAAGCAGGGCCGGGGCTAGGTTTTTTTGTGCCCTAGGCAGAGGCAGGGGGTCGGGTGGGGCAGGGGGCGGCAGGGGGCGGGGCGGGGGATGGATGGCAGCAGGCGGCAATGGGGGCAGTCGGTGACGGGAATGGGGGTGGGGGGCGATGGGCGTGGGGGGCGGCGGGCAAGCGGTGATGGGCAGCTGGCGGGTGGTGGGGGGACGGACAGCAGTGGCCAGCAGCAGGGGGGGCAGCTGGCTGGCCAGCAGCCTCTTTCCATTTTGGCGCCCTAGGCAACTGCCTAGTTCACCTTAATGGACGTGCCGGCCCTGCACGCAAGCTTCCTACTTATCTCTTCAAAGAAAGGAAGAGGTAGATGTTGTGGGCAGGGGCTGAAGAGAAAGCATGAGAGTGTGACCTCTAAGGCCCCATTTCTGCTGCTGCCACTCCTAGTGACGAAGATGTCTCCAGCTCTAGGTATCCTGCTGCTGCTGCTCAGGAAAAAATTGATAGATATATGTTCACATGGTAAGGAATAAATTGATACAACACAGATACAAATTAAAAGAACCTTTCCAGAGAGGGAGAAATAAATTCCAGATGACTGGGAAAATGTTTTGATCAGGGCCGAGTGTTGTGTATCAGAAAATTTATGCAACAATCTAACTACGGAGTAACGGGGGTACATTTGGTTGGTGTACTTAAGCCCAGAAATGCATATTTTCTTCCTTTTTCTTTCTTGAAACTTTTTTGGGTTGGTGGTTGGCAGTAGGAGACATTGGTCTGGATTAAAACTGGGAATCCATCATGCCAGTGTTCCATTTTGGGGGGTTCCCTTAAGGGATTTTTGGCTGGAGAGTTTTGGGGAAGGCCTAGTTGGCTTAGGGATAGTTACTGAAGCCTTACACTGCAGGCAGTAAGATGTCTACATAGCAGTCAAGAGATTATGTAGCTTTCAGATGCCGTCATGCTAGGCTGGTTGACTTACTGAGTGATAACCTCATTGTCTGATGCACAGGTCCATTCCCTATGCTGTTCTAAAGACTGGTCTGTCAGTAAAAGCAGTACATTGAAGTCAACTCATGCCATTACACTATTTATCTTTGTGTTTCTAAAGCCACTAACAACACCAATATCCATCCAACTCCAAGCTTGGTGGTTTCTCTATCATTAGCTGAGTATAGCAGATAGAATTTTGGCCTGGCGTAACTTCCGAGTCCTCACTAAGCCATAATCTTGGGCTAGTTGTTCCCTAGATTACCATACAAGGTTGTTTTGAATACAAGTGAGGAGCACCATAAAAGACTTGGGAGATATAAGTACACCAAAATAAGTACTAAAAACAAAACAAGTAATATGCCATATAAATAATAAAAACAAAACCATACGAGTCAGATTTGAGACAAGGTACAGAGCAGGGCCTCTAGTAGGAGAGATAATAAAAACAGTTTCAGCCTAGTTTAATAAAGAATGCCTGTAAGGTTGCCTCTCAGCAGTACACAGGGATTTGATAACTCCACCTCATGGAGGAATGGAATAGAATTTTTGCATAATCGAACATCTTCCACTCTTGTGTTGTATGCACGCATATTAGGGTTGTTTTCAGCAGTAATGTCAGTGTTAGAAAACGGAGTGAGATGGCACTAATATTTCCTGTCACTTCCACAATACAAATTTTCATCAGTACTCTGAAATTTCACACCCAATAAAGTGGTGCCATTAGGAAAGGCTTCTGAAATCTCATGAGTCTTGAGGGCAATATTATAGTACCTCCTTGCAACAGCAGCAATTTTCTTTTTGGCCCCCAGATAACCAAACCAATTGCAGTAGCTCCAAGAAGTAATGACCAGTTCCTTTTCAGAGACAGCAACTCTTCCAGAGAGTCTCTGTGAAGTCCAGTTTGGGACTTAACAAAATAGAACTTGGGATTTTTTTTATTTTTTTATTTTTTTCCAACCCAGGGAATGCAATCAAGTGCACATCCTAGTATTTCTTCTTTCCTTTTTCTTTTTAGCCTCCCTTTTCTAGGTTCCCTTTTAAGCCTGGAGAATCTATATACATTTACTTCGTGTTTGATTTTCTTTCTCCTTGCAGTTTCCTCATTTCCTGTACAATAATGTACTTTGTTTGATTAATGAAGGTGAAACTGCCTTAATTGACTCCATTTTAGATGTAAAGCTCTCCTGGGATATATTTATGAGCTGTAAGCTCTTTTATGCAGCCTCAAATCATGTTTCTAAAGTTAAAAGCTACCCGCGTGGTCTTGGCATCAACTGACATTTCCCCTGAAGAGATGGTGGTGGAGGGGACGACAGTTTTGCTCATGCAGTTGCTTATTGCAGAACAACTAAAACAGTGAGCAGCTTTACCGGCAAGAATAAGAGAGAAAAACCCATGGTTTGCTAGTATTACCTTTGTAATGATAGGTGAAAGCAAGACAGATGTATAGGCTCCTGAACTGCGAAGATATTTCAAAGGGAAAAAAAACTATATATATATTATTTTTAAAAATAAAATTTTTTATTTTTTAAAATATTTTTAAAAAAAGTGAATTGTGGCCTTCTTGCTTCTTAAGCAGCACCAAAATCTGGTGGTATGTTCACAAATTCATTGTTTCTGATAGGAATAGATGGCTCAGGAAGAAGCAGGGTGGCTTCAGCCAAATCTCATATACAGTACATTGTTTTCTCCATCCCTGCCTGAGACAGATAGTCTTTCTCAGTTGGGCGTGCCTTCTTTTCTGGTCCACTATGGCTGTCTGGAGTCACCAGATAAATTTTGTGTTTGTGTGTGTTGCGTTGTTACAGTCATGACTGACTCTTCATGACCCCATGTCCATGGAGTTTTCTTGGCAGAAACATAGGAGTGGCTTTCCAGTTCTTACTCCAGGCGTCTATAGCACCTGGTATTCCCTGGTGGTCTCCCATCCAAGTACTAGCCAGGCCTGACCCTGTTAGTTTCTGAAATCAGGCAAGATCAGATGTGCTTAGGGCATCTAGGCAGCAATTTTGTGTTTAGCTTATATATATATTAACAAAAAAACTAAAGATATTATCTGCACTACAAGATAAAATGTGATGTGATTACCATAAGTTTATCTAAGTAACTGTGGTAAAAGTAGTTCAATGAAAGGACTTTCCTTCTATGCTTTTAAACAGTCTCCTAAGCATGAACAAATACATTGCTCAGGTTGATTTTAAAATGTTTTTAAAGTCTATAACAGGATGATCTGAGGTGTTTCTTCACCAGTACATTCTTGTAGTGTTTTTTATTGACCTGAAAAAAATGGGATGAGAGGGCCCACTTTTTTTTTGGGAAATTATTATTTAAGCACAGCTTGATCAGGGAGGTCTTATTTATTTGTTTGTTTTTATTTTTTTGCATTTCTAGACTGCCTTATTTCCCAAATAGGTACTCTGGGCGGTTAAAGATCTCTTCTCTAGATCTTTCAGGTACCGTATACAGTAGGACCCCAATATCCACTGGAGATTGGTTCCAAGCCTTCCCGTGGATAATGAAAACCGTGGATAAGAGAGAATGCCAAAATGTCCCCAAAACTGCTGTTTTGTGATAGCAACTTGCTTTACATCTGCTGTTTTGCAACAGTAGCTTGCTTTACAGCTGCTGTTTGTGTCGGTAGCTTGCTTTCTGGCTGCTGTTTTATGACAGTAGCTTGCTTTGCAGCTGCTCTTTGTAACAGTAGCTTGCTTTGTGGCTGCTGAATTATTTATTTTTCCTCTTCCAACTGTGGATAACTGAATCAGTGTGTGAGAGAGCTGAAGGCAGTGGTCAGCCTCCCAAGGCAGCAAGGCAATTAGAGAGACATGTAACACCTGTCTTGGGGGGGGGCAGGCCTAGAAATAAGGGAGAGAAACAACATCTGGGGGGGAGAGAGGAGGAAAAGGAGATGGATGTTTGGCACGACGCTGTGGAGGAGAACTCCTGGCTTGTCGAAAAGCACTGAGGAGGTGAGGACTGAATACCGAGGCCAAGGAGGATACAGGATAAAGCCTCTTCTGTGCAGCCAAGGAGTGGAGAGACAGGAGTCAGCTCATGGGTTCAGCCCCTCCTGGTGGCAGCCCGGTGTTTGGAGACCAAAGATAAAGGAAGACATCACAGGCCATCCTTATTAAGACTGTGTTGTTTCACCGGCAAGGACATTCTCTGATTTCTAGAGTGAGAGACTAGATTTATGGGCTGTTGCCTGGGACTTTGGGGGAACCACAGGGACTTTGGGCTGTGGGGATAAAGAAACCCTAGCCAGGTGCTACCACCAGATAGACAGACTTTGGGCAGGGCCAGCTGTAAAGAAGAACAAGCCTTTTCAATCCCAGAGGAGACAGAGCATGACTGAGCTGAAGTGTTTTCATCTGTTCTGAACTCCAGTGGGCCAAATAAAGAAATATCTTGCACCACTTTTGACCGCCTCATTATGGAGGGGGCGGTGGGGGTCGCTCACACAGTGGATAATGAAGCAGTGGATAAGGGGTCCTACTGTATTCCACTCCTTTCAGCCATCTTCATCCGCAGGGTCTGTTTTAAGGGTTTTTTTTTCAGCCTGCTAAAATGTAAAACAAAAAAGCATATAGGACACAGGAAAGCTTTATCAGCAACACCTACAATTTATTATGTGAGGGATAAACTACAGCTAGTCTTTCTCATAAAGGAAGAGCTGTGCTATCACTTTGATTGTCATATCAATGTCAGCTCCAAAAGGAAATGTGGCTGTGTACAACTGTTACAATTAAAGATCTCCTATTTCATAAGTAAAGAATGGGTGTAATCAAATGATCAGTTCAAAGTCTGCCAGAAGCCAGATGGGGTACCTGCTATTTGATATTAAATTACTTTGAATTAAAGCCTCAGATGAGCCAGAAATGGTTGAATCTTCAGTTTGACATGATTTGATGCAACAATGCCAAAAGCGCAGGTTGGGGTGTTATTAAAGCAATAATTAATTGATGATGATACTGATTTTATGGGCTCCTCCCCACACACACACACAAAGTAGAACAGGCAAGTGGGAAGGGAAATTGACAATCTTTCTCAATACCACATAGAAACTGTATAGCAGTATAATTGTATCCGACATTCTGACTTACAGATGAGGAGACAAGATTACATTGTTCCTGGCTTTCTGCTCTCTTGCAGCCATTTTTTTATTAAGTGCAATTACAGACCGTGTATCAAAGATAAATGTTAACTGAAGGTCTGATTCTGCTGTCTTTCTTGGATTCATCAGCCAGAAGAAGAGGAAATGGCAAATCAGTAATAGGAAATTCAGAGTTGTATAGCAGAGCTGAAACTCACAAGAATGGATTCATGGGTGTATTTCACTAATGTATTTTTCGATCAATAAGACTCTGTCATGTATAAGACGACCTCCACTTTTCCCAGCCCAAAATTTATAAAATCACTATTTGAAACATAAAACAGAGCTCGCACAGGCTTGGGCCCCAACCCACCCTGACAAAGATCTGGGGACCTGGAGCAGCGTTGGCATTGCTGTAGAAGCCAAAGAATGAACCACTAGCACAGCCTTGGAAAGGAGAGGGAGGGAGGTTTCAAAGTGGAGAAAGGTGAGAGGCTGAAACAGAGTGTGCGCTATGGATATGGAAGAGAGAGGGGAGGTCAAGGGTGAAACCAAGTGAAAGGGGAACCAGATCCTCTTATTGGAGAAAGACCAAAGTATCCCATTTCAGGGAGAAAGCAGTTGGAGGCAAGCACCGGGGGGGGGGAAGTGTGGGAGGGCAGGAGTGTTGGAGGGCTGCCAGGGCAATGTGTAACTGCTGGAGGAAAAGAGCCAAGGGGAGAGAGAGAAATCCCTTGCCCAGATTGAGGGAAGGGAGGAGGTGATTCAGGGCTGGATTGGGGTAATGGAGGGGGAGGAAGAAAAGCACTGGGAAGAGGCTGATGAGCCAGAGAAGAGCAGGCAGGGAATGTCCCACTCCCCACTGTTGCTGTAGCCCTTGCCTTTCCCCTCTCTCCAGCCTCCACTCACCAAGGCTGGAAAAAGAAGCAGCTTGCATGCTCCACCTGTGGGGTGCCCGCAGTTTGCAAGCCCTCCCTGTTGGTGTGGAGGCATCACTTGTTTTCCTATCCATGCCCTGTGGGGTCCTCTTCTTGGCTTACTGCTGTGTAAAAGACACCTCTCAATTTTTAGACTAGTAATTCTAATAAAAAATACAGTAGCACCCCCACATCCGTTGATTCACCATTCACAGTTGGTGAACAGCCGGGGGGGGGAGGTCAAACAACCAGTGGGGTGAAGGGCCAGTCCATGTGGCGGGACAATGTCACAAAGTACCAGGCGGTGCAATGGTGCAGCAAGAAGGACTGAGTTGTGCAGCAATGCATCAGGGCAAAGAACCAGCCGGCAGAGTGGTGTAGTGCCACTGCTTTCACCCCCAGCACCCTAATACCCCTGTCACTGCAGTCACCATTGGATAAGAGAATTCACTCTTATACGTCAATTTCAGTATCTGCAGGGTGGCCCGGAACCAATCCACTGTGGATATTAGGGTCCTTCTGTATTGTCTTATAGATGGAAATCTTATTATGGTGCCTTCCGACTCTGTTTATAAAAATGTACACTGCTAAGTGTGGAAAAAGATGCCTTTCTATAGTCTGGTTTTGGACACATTTATATTTACTGTAACAGCCATGTGATTTCTATTGACAAGTCTGCCAAGTATTAGAATAAGAGAGCACTCATTGGTTAAGGAGAGGACAAATTGAATACTTCGTAGGGAGGGGGAAGCTTATACGAATGGAATTGACTAGACTAGAGAGAGAAATTTAGATACATAGCAGATACATTTTGAACTGTTCAGTTTGGTTCCATAAAGTAGTGAGGGAAAGTTTGAATTCCAAAGGAAAAACAAATAAAACTTTGATTGTTGGTTGTAGTTTGAATGGGTTAAGGAAATGTTGACAACTGTGTCTTTATCAGCTGAAGAAAGGTCAAAAGTTTACTGAGTAATTTTCAAGGAAAGTATATTACCTATAAGATACGCTTTGTATAGGTAAACTCCGTGTCTGAGATTATTTTTCATGTTAAACCAATGGACCCATATTTATTTTTATACTGACTAGAGATGGGCACGAAATGAGCAATTTTTCATTATTCATTTTCATTTTTTCATTTCGTTACGTAACGAAACAAAAAAAGAATTTGTCTCCAAAATGAAACGAAACGAAATGAAACAGAAATTTTGTCGTGCATTTCATTTTCGTTGCGGCAAATACACTGAACTGTAATGAATGCTAACGAAACAGCAATTTTTCATTTTTGTTTTCGTTTTTTCATTTCGTTACGTAATGAAATGAAAATGATTTTTTTTTGCAAAAAAATAATCCTAGAGCTGGTGGCAAAGCAGAGTCTATTTGTTGTTGGTAGTGGGAGATTTAATTTCACTTTCCAACACAATTTTTAACTTGTAGAAACCTAATCAAGGGCGCTTTTACACGACCCCTAAAATCCGAGGAAAAGGGCTCCCAGATCCGGAGGTTAAAATTGTTTTCCCACCACTCTGGACTTTAAAAAAAAATTAAGTATGACCACGCCCACCTAAGCGCATCCCAGCGTACTTTTCAAGTACCTGGCCTCCAGGAGGTAAAAAATCTTCCAATGCGGATTGTAAAGCTGTGAATGCCAGGCTCCCTCGCCTTCTGCTTGTTTTTTTGTCTCCACCGCCCCTTTAAGAGACAGGAATCACTACGGGGCTGCTTGGGGCTGCTTTCGACCGGCAGACAGAGGTCAGCCTGCAATTTTTCCTCCCTTTTTTTTCTCCCTCCCCTCACGCAGACAGGAACAATGGAGTGCAAACGTGTGGGAACACAGGAAGAGCGACAAACTCCCACAATCTCTGGTCCAAATTTAAGTAGCCACCGGATTTTAGAGGTCGTGTAAAAGCGCCCCAAGCCAGTGGAAGTGAAACACCACACTTGTTGGAACCCCATAGTGAATTTTAGAGAAATAATCAAGGCTTATAAGAGGGATGCTTGCCACACCTATTATTTCCAGATAACATCACTGACTGAATTAGCTATCTGTTAACTTTCCTTGGAGTGCCTTCAGATGTTTCCCTTAATATTGCAGCTGTGAATTTAAGCTGTGAATCAAGGATCTGTAATTCAAAATCCATCTGCACCATGTACTGACTGGTTGGCCTGAGGCAAGACATCTTCTTTTTTGCCTCAGGTCTCCATCTGTAGTCACTTCTAACAGCCAGTCAAGGTAGTGAGTATGTCAGGAACAGGGCCACTGAGGTATAAGCATATTTGAGATAACCCCAAACTCTCAGTAGTATGATTCCTTAAAAAATCAGTAGCAAGCAAGCAAAAGGTGAGAGCTTTCCCCATCTGTCAATCACTGAGTATATTCAGTAGCTATAGGATGATGGCTTTAGCTTGGAAAAATATGAAAGGGTAAACTTGAATGGGTAGAATGAATGCCCTGCTTGACCATTAATTACAGTTAGGATCAACTGAGCTGCACTACCCTTGTGCCTAGTCCAAACAAGCTAGTGATCAGTGGGACTGGGGCTATTTCAATACCAAGTCCTGAGCTGAAACCAGACTGGAATCATATGTGCCATCAAATAACCATTAATAACCTCCAAGATGTCCCTTTTAAAAAAATGAATCAGGGAGTTTGTTAAATTGCAAACAAGGTCATTGGTTCATAAAAGTTTGGGTTTTCCAGCTTGGATGAAGCCAAACTGACCTGAGCCAATGAATTAGCAGTTTTCCATGGACTTCCTACTTCAATTGTTTTTGTTCATGTCCATCTCTAATGCTGCTGCCTCTTTCAAGGCAGCAGGCACTAACTTTTTTGATAACGAGGCATTTCGCATATCCTCTGTTTGCCCCATATATCCAACTCCTATCAATATTTAGGTTAATGATGGGCAAAAATCAATGTTGCATGGGATTTAATGGATTGAGTCAAGTACCTTGTCCATGTCTTCATCTTACAGCAAATGGAGTTGATTGCAAGACATCATGGCATCACTTGCTGGATGATATTACTAGCAGACAAAGATTTTTGGGAAGCAAAGAATTACCCATTCCATTCCAAAGTTGAATATGAGCCAACAGTGGGCTTCAGAAAAGGCAAAAATCTATTTTAGGATAAATTAACAGAAGTATAACGAAGAGTCGGTCACGACTGTAACAACATAACACACACACACACACACACACATAGTCTCCAAATCTTAGAGGGTACTACTCTCCCTATATTCAGCACTGGTTAGGTCTTCTCTAGAATACTGTGTGAGGTTCTGGACACCACACTCTAAGAAGGATGCCAACAAAGGCTATTACTTCACGAACGTCTCGCTGCGCGGCGAGCCGTCATTTCTGTGCGAAGCGATCGTTTCTGTCCTCACGCTCCTCCTTTTTGGATGCGGCGCCACCCCGACCACGCCCCCTAAACCGTGCTCCAAGCGGGGCGAGTGATTCCCCTGCCGGAGGCCGGGAATCTTTTTCGCTTCGCATCCCGCTTCGCATCCAAAGTCACGTGTGGCCAGTGATTATATATATATAATTTTTTTTAGTTACTTTTTCTCCGAAATGCCGATGCATCGATATTTTGGTTAACCCGTTCTTTTGATCTTGCTTGCTGTGCTTACAATATTCCTTGGAGGAGCGATGGTATACACAACAAATGTTGTGTGCTGGTCCACCTAGTGACCCTGACGGAGAACAGCAATTTTTTCAGTCGCCAATGGACGAAGCAATACAAATCGGGAGTAGAAAACAAAGGAACATACAGTTATTCAGCTCTGCCGCAAATGACAGCCGGGTATTGATGCATCGATACGCCGTGGTAGTTTTTTTTTAAATATTAAAGAAAGCAGAAACCGGACGTTGCAAGTAAGCTTCCCAATGCGAAGGGAACACGTGAGGTAGTACTGGATTCAATCCTAAAACCTCGCCCCGTGAGGACACGGAAAGAGGGGTGGGGGCGAATGGAGACCACGTGACCACCACGTGACCGCCTTCGAATTCATAGCGAAGGCAATCACGCTGCGAAGAGAAGTACTTCGTGAAGTAACGGCCATACTGGGGCAAGTTCAGAGGATGACAATAAGGACAATCAAGGGACAAGAAGCCAAGCCCAATGAGGAAAAACTGAAAAAATAGGGTATGTTTAGTCATGAGAAAAGAAGACTGAAGGGAGATATGATAGCACTTTTCAAATATTTGAAAGATAGTCACACAGAGGAGGAGCATGATCTGTACTTGATCATCCCAGAGGGTAAGACATAAAATAATGGGTTCAAGGAAGAGGATGCGAAATTTAAGCTGAATATTGAGGGAGGGGGAATTAACTCTTAGATTAGTACAACAATGGGACCAATTACCTTGGTAGATGGTGAATGTTCCAACACTGGAGGCATTCAAAAGGAATTTAGACAATCTCCTGGCAGATAATCCTATGAACTGTATTCCTGCCTTCAGCAGAGGGTTGAACTCAATGGTCTTATAGACCCCTTCCAACTCAGTCATTCAGTGATTCGATAATTGTTTTTGAAATAATGAAACAAGGTACAGTAGACTCCTTTCTTTCTCTTTTTCAAAAAGAAATATGTATGACATAAACATTGCTCTGAATCTGAATAACAAGCAATGCAATTGTATGGATGTATTTTACTCAGAGGTAAGCTGCATTGTTTGCAGTGACACTGTGTTGAGGATTGCAAACTAAATGGTACAGGTTCCTTCAAGATTACATCTACAAAAAACAATGTTCAGCATTTACTCATTGATCACAGTTTTAAACCAGTGCTAAGTTCTTATATGACAGGATGCAGGAAGCCCATTAATTGTCTTTTCTAAGGCCACCAGTGGTGCTGGTCAATTTTGATTTTAATTGATAAAATCCTAATTGGTTTGGTGCTCTCTTTCTCATTAACTACTGTTTTTGTTTTTAATGTGCCATCTCAGTGTGTGTGAGACTTGGCTATTTTTCTCCTACCAGTGAGAGCAAATGAACAGCAAACACATTTTTGTTCCATACTACAAATTTATAATCATAAGGCATCTAACCTTTCTGTTTGGAAGGTCAACCCTCTCTTCTCATAAACTCACTTGTCACAAACTGAATTTATAATAAGATGCAGGCTTTACTGAATGGACAATTTATGTTTTAGAAACTCCAGAACACTTTCAGTGTTATGTAAAAAAGATGGGTATACATTTGTAGGGGAGCCTACAGTCAGTCATGAAGCAACTTGGTTGTGCCTGTAAGACTGTGACCAATGTGGTCTCAGGTAAATAAACTCTCATTTGCTTTAAATCAGAAGCCAGAAACATACTGCTTCACATGATTGCATAAAGCAGTAATGCAAGCCAGCTTACCTATTCTGCAGGCCATCCATCATGCTCACAGTCATCTTCTGTTTTGAACATTTGAACACACTTTCAGTTGTGCAACAGTCATCAAGAGAAAGAAAACCCTTGAATAACTGCCTTTGCATGCAATATTTTCTCTTGCAGGATTTGACCATATTGTTATGATTTTCACATACTCAATGCCTTTTTTTCCCTTGCTCAAAATCCTAGACCTTTATAGCTTAGCAACGATGTAATAAAAGATACTTTTTGAAATTCCTATTCTTTCCTACTCGTTCTTCTTTGGCCATCAGCTGACAGAAAAAAATCAGACCGGAAATAATTTTGCAACGTGGGCCAAAGCCCTTTTAGTATAAATTTATATCACACAAGCCAGATGCTTTTAATTAAATTAAAAATGTCCTATCTTCCCATTTCAGGTTCACAGCCTCATGAGGGATACCCCCCCGAAGCCTTTGTATAGAGCCTTAGGATAGAAAAATGTAAGCTTCTATTACTGCAAAATTGCTGATGGAGTCTCACTGCTGGATTAAGAGCACTGGTGGGAATCTGATGGTGATTCCAATTGTAAAGGCTCCCACACCCTGTCCAGAGGTTTCAAAAGGCTTCCCAAGGGCACAAAGGATTCATCATGGTATCTCAGAGCCTGAAGTGAAGATTTAAATTAAGTTTAATTAAATAAGACCTATCTCATGATAGAATTGAAAGGTATCATTATACCAATCTAAAATGAAAATAAGTTGTGGTGTGGTCACACTGGTGTTGCACTCCATTAAATGTCCCTTATGAATATTTGTTTCTTCCACCACCACCCCTCCATTTTATGAAATGTGTGATACATTGCCTAAGTGGCTAAAAGTATTGACCCACATATAGGTCGAGGGGCCCTTTTTCATCCCAAAATTAGGGCTGAAAAACTAGGCTTATATTCAAGTATATACAGTAATTAAAGGAAGTCTGAAAGTTGACAACACCATCAGCAGCAGTCAAGATGTTCTACTACAGGATCCTTTCTTATGTTCCCTAGGATTCACAAGGTGACACCAAGTAATTGAAAGTTCCAGAAGCTGACCCCCCTTTTTTAATCAGTTAACCATTTCTCACCCAAATGTAAAGCATTTGCCAAGGTTGTTTTTTGACACCTGTGAATACTTGTGATTAGAGATGGGCACGGAACGACAATTTTCCATTACCGTTAGTCGTTAATCAGTCTGTTACATAACAGAACAAAGAACAACAATTTGGACTGGCCAGGCTCGAACTGAACAGAACCAAGAAAATGGTCTTCATTCTGTTCGTTTCCGTAACTGCTCTGGCCGCCCGATGAATGGAAGGAAGTCCTCCTACCTGCTGGTGCTGCTGCTGGCCTTCTTGGTCCAGTGACAGTCTTCCAGCTTCCGGCTTTGGGGGCGGAGTCGAGAAGGGGCTGCCATCCAATCTCCCCACACGGAGGCTGGATCGGAGCCCCCTCTCACCGCCCTCCCCCACAGCCTGACAGCCTGGTGGGCTGCAGGCTGTGGGCGAAGTTGGGAAGGAAGGGGCTGACATCCGGTCTCCGAGTGCGGAAGCCAGATCCCAGCCCCTCTTGCCACCCTCCGTCCCACAGCCTGACAGCCCGGTGGGCTGCAGGCTGTGGGTCAGTGTCCTGCGAGACTGGGGCTTGATCTTCTCCGCCCTGGGTGACGGCTGGCACAGCTGTCATCCCTGGCTGAGGAGATCAGCTGAGCTTCCGGCGGGGGTCCTGCTGCCCTGTTATCAGCTGGACCCCTTCAAAAATGGCCCGCTTGGCACCAGGGGGTCCCCCTAGTGCCAACCGGGCCATTTTTGAAGGGGTCCAGCCGATGGCAGGGCGGCAGGAGCCCACTGAAAATGGCCCAGTTGCCAGCACGGAGCTCCTGCATTGGCGACTGGGCCATTTTCATAGAGGTCCTGCCGCCCTTCCGTGGGCTGGACCCCTTCAAAAATGGCCTGCTTGGCACCAGGGGGTCCCCCTAGTGCCAACTGGGCCATTTGACAAGGGGTCCAGCCCATGGCAGGGCGGCAGCATTCCTCTCTTCAGAGGGGACTGCGGGCTCAGCTGTACAATCAGAGCAGAGCCCTCGGTCTCCTCTGAAGGGAGGGCGGGGAGAGGGATCCGGCTTCCACATGCAGAAGCTGGAACGCAGCCCCCTCCCGACTGCCCTCTGCCTCCCCCCCCCAGCCAGATTACAGTGCCCGACGCTGTCATGAGTGGCGCGGGGAAGAAGAGACCCCCGTTCCGCCGCCGCATGCAGAGGCAAAATGGTGTCTCTTTAAAGGGATCTTCCCCGTGGGGATGACAGCGTGCCTGGCACTCTCATCCACCACGGGGAAGAATAACCCAAAAAATGGTAAATGGAAATGAAGTTTTTTTTAAAACATTCGTTTCCAAAAAACGGTAAACAAAGGGAGATGGGCACGAAACAGAACGGAAACAAAACCCAATTTTTCCGTTTCGTGCCCATCTCTAGTTGTGATATATTACTCTTTGCCAGCACAACAACAAAAAAAAACAAGCCTTGCTGGAGCCACTAATGTAAAATAAGTTGATGAGCCATATACCCATCACAAAAAACAAATACAAAAGTAGAATAGGTGATAACTTTTTCTCCCATGAACCTGAAGAATGCACTAGCAAAAAGGATTCTTCATTTGACAAACTGATACAGAAAGGATAGTTTAACATGAATACATTCATGATTTGATTTACAGAAATGTGGTACTTGTTTGTATCACTTTGCTTACTAAATCCATTATGAAAAGTGTCATGTTATATAGCATGATAAACACATTTATCTAATTTAGATACTAGTAGCCTGTTTTCCAACTCTACATTAAACTGGAAAATATGATTAAGTGACATTAATACAGAGGCATTATTCTACTGCTTTTACCAGAAGGGCATATACTTTGCCTTTTCTGTTTGTTTGCTTCATTAATATAGGGTTGTAGAACAAATTAGGGTCGACTCTACACTATCTTTGGAGTATAGGGGCTTCAACTCTCTTTGGAGTCAAAAGTGATGAAACTGAAGCTTTCATTACTTTGAGCACATCATAAGAAGGCAAGATTCACTGGAAAAGACAATAATGCTGGGAAAGATTGAAGGCAGCAGGAAAATAATACCACATATGAGATGGACTGATTCTCAAAAAGATGTCACAGACATGAGTTTGCATTTGCTGAGCAGAGTTGTTAAAGACAGAACATTTTTCTCAAAACTCCTGGATAGCTCAGTGGCTTAGCTCCACACCCAAAGGTTGGGCCTCTTTGTTAGAGACTAAACTCAATGATCCATAGAGTTCATTCCAGCTCTTACAGTTGTTGTTGTTGTTGTTGTTGTTGTTGTTGTTGTTGTTGTTGTTGTTGTTGTTGTTGTTGTTGTTGTTGTTGTTGTTGTCGTCGTCGTCGTCGTCGTCGTCGTCGTCGTCGTTGTCGTTGTCGTCGTCATCATCATCATCATCAGCAGGGTGCAGGCAACTTGATGGCATGTCACAACCACCATTACAGAGAGTTGTTGGATTGTCTAAAGTTTGCCAAATGAAAAATTATCCAACTTATCATTAAGTCAGCCTGAGTGAGAAGCAGACTGGGCACACGTCTTCTTTGTTTCCCTTTCAAAACAACTTTTAAATTCAAAACTAAAGATTATTTTGGAGGAATGCTTTTTCATATACACATTAAGACCACAAACTAATAACAATTCAGGCTTCTGGCCTCACATAGAGCGCGGCTCAAACAGACAGAATGGCGTTCTAAATTTAGCTCCATACACATGGAAGGTTTGGTAACACTGATGATTATGGGGGGAAACATTTTTTTTCATTATTATTTAGAAGCAAAAAATCTCACAGTGCTCAACAACTTTTCTGGCATTCTGTCTTAATGTGTACCTAAATATCCTTTCACATCAAGGACATTTGCAAGCATTTTTTACATCTTGAACTAGAATTTTTAGAGTCAAGCAGCTTGTCTGAGTTTTTCTAGAGAGAGAAAAAAAGACTCCGTTGACTCGGCAAAATTGTTTCCGTTTTTGGTTATTTTTCCGCTACGTAACGGAAACATTAACGATAATTAAGCCGTCAGAACTCAAACTCGAAGTGGACAAAGAAAAATTTTCCACCAATTTTTGGCCACTTGGCGTTTGTGGCATCGCAGCGATCGCGCAATGCGAATCACAGAAACAGTTTTTAATCGTTTTTTTTAAAAAACCCCGACTCCCAGCCAAAAAAGCAGGCTAAAATATACTGCCTGTAGACTTTGCCACCTACCAAGGGGTGGTTTCTGAGGGGTCCCCAGCCTTTCCCCCCCTCTTCTCCTGTCCTCACCCTGCTTGCACCACCCTGGGGGGGGGCGCTATCCTCGTCGTCTCACCCATGCCATGTGGTGGGGGGCGACCACATTTACGTGAGAAATCGGGTGCAAAAAGCACACCAAATCATCACTTGTGGCATGTGAAATTTATTTATTCCAAATGCCCGAATTTTAATAGTAGCAGTAGTGGGTTTTTTAAAGCAATAAAAAAACATATTGACTAAATTTTCGAAATTTTTTTATTTTTTTAAACGAGCCCGAAACGGACTGGGCCTCCGGGATGGGATAATGCAAATTGTTTCATTTTCCACCGAATGGCATCGCCATTTTTGACTGACATATCTGGATGACTGAGGGCATAAAAAGATGTCACCTTCATGAGTTCGCATTTGCTGAGTATGGATGTTGTTGAGGGAGGAGGGCATTTTGGTGCTGGTGTGATCCGATCGAGATTGAGAGGGAGGCTGGAGCTTTAGGACCCAAAGTTTGGGCAGGGAGGGAATTGTTAGAGACTAATTTCTTTGATCCATAGCTTTGTCTCTGAAGGAATTACAGTTTGTTTCTTTGTTGTCTTCTGTTGTTGTTTGTGTTGTTTTTTTCTGTTATTGGATGTTGTTGTTGTTCGTTGTTGTTGGGAGTTGTTGTTGTCGTTTTAAAAATCATATTATATCTACCATTCATTTTCTATTTTCCCAACTTGATTTGCTTGCACACACACACATTTGGGGTGCAAGAGTTGAACAGAATTCTCTAAGTTTGCCAAATGAAAAATTGCCCACTCGCCCATTAAGTCAGCCTGAGTGAGAAGCAGACTGGGCACACGTCTTCTTTGTTTCCCGTTTCAAAACAACTTTTAAATGCCCCCTAAAGATGCCCGCCCAGGAACCTTTTTCATATACACATTAAGACCACAAACTAATAACAATTAGGGCTTCTGGCCTCACATTGCGCTGGCTCAAACAGCAGAATGGCATTCTAAATTTAGTCCATCGCGCACATCGGGTGGTTCAACAACACTGACAATTATGGGGGAAAAACATTTTTTTAAAATTCTTATTTACAAACGCAAAAAAAATCACAGTGCTGACAAACAACTTTTCTGGCATTCATGTTTTTAATGTGTACCTGTCTATCCTTTCACATCATTGGACATTTGCAAGTAACTTTTTTACATTTCTTGTGTCTAGATAACAGAGAGTCAATAGCTTGTCTGAGACTAGGTAGAGAGAGACTGGCAATTAGACATGCCTAACTAACTCCGGCTTGAATTCCGAGGCTGCGTTTTTGGTTATCGTTTCCGTTACGTTGTGGAAAGCGGTAACGATAATTAAGCCTCCTGTGTTAACTCAAACTTGAAGTGAACAAAGAAAAATTTGACTCGGGTTTTTTGCTTCCGTTTGTGGTCATCGCGGTGATCGCGCAATGCGAAAGCACAGAAAAAGTTTTTAAAAGTTTTTTTTAAAAACCCCGACTCCCAGCCAAAAATAGTAGGCTGAAAATATGCCTGCTGAGGCTTTGCCACCTGAAAAAGAGGGGTGGTTTCTAGGGGGTCCCCAGCCTTTCCCCTCTCTTCTCCTGTCCTGGGCTGAAAATTGCACCAGGCTGGGGGGTTCATCATCCTCGTTTCGTCTCACCATGCCATGGTGGTGGTGGGGGATCCAAAATGGCGACCACAATTTTTCTTTTGCCTCCTCTGTGGTCAAAAAAACACACCAAATCATCACAGAAACACCCGTGAAATTTATTTATTTTAAATGCCTGGATTTTAATAGTAGCAGTAAGTGGTTTTTTATAGCAATAAAACGTTGTATGCTGCTTTTATTTTATTTTATTTTTTATTTTTTTAGACCTGCCCATTTGGGCTGGGCATGGGATGGGACCATGCAAATTGTTTGAATCATTCCACCCTGCATCGCCAGGTTTTTGACTGACACTTCTGGATGTCTCAGGGGGCATAAAAAGCCGTAGTGCACCTTCCAGAAATCGCAGATTGGGTGTATGGATGTGGTTGAGGGAGGAGGGCTGGCTGCTAGTGCTGGTGTGATCTGATCGAGATTGAGGAGGGAGGCTGGAGGCTTTAGGATTTAAGAAGACAGTCTGGCAGGCAGGGACGGAAATTGAATTTAGAAAATAATTTCTTTGATTCCCTGCAGTTTTGTCTGCTGAAGGGAACATCCCAGTTTATTCTTTATTTCTTCTCTGGCCGTTTGTGAGGATTTTTTTCTGATATTGGATAAATGGTCGTCCAGGTTCGACTGGGGAGTGGGGAGGTGTGCGCAGGTTTTAAAAATATATTATATACTACCATTTATTTTCATTTTCCCAACTTCAGGAGGCTTGCACACACACACATTTGGGTTGCAAGAAAAAACAGAACCTCTATCCTAAGTGAAAAATCTGCCCAGTTCGCCCGTCCGCCCACGCCATCACCTGCCTGTGCCTGTGCCGCCGCCCGACCACGACTTTCCTGCCAATATTGCCCACCGCCCCATTTTGGCCCCCCCCCCGCCCGCCCACCGCATGGCATCCCGAAATGCCAGACCCGAGTCCCCTGCCCGCCGTCAGGGGCAAAAAACACCTAGCGCTGGCCCTGATTGCGGGACCCCCCTATGCTCTGGTAAGTCAAAGCGCGCATTTTTCGTGGTGGAATCGACAAACGACAAATGGGGGACGGAAACAACAAATTTTTGAAAAATTTCGTGCCGCAAACTTGCGCTTTAAATGCGACCCGTTCTGACAAATGAAAACTCGAAACATCATTTTTTCTGGTCATGCCCATGTCTACTGGCAATTACATCATTGAACACCTTGATTTGTAACTTTGTTACATTTATTGTGGCTAAGCTTTCACTAGTTTTAAAAACCACTTAACTCCACGAATGTCTGGAAAGATTCACATGCCTAACTAATTCCATCTTGAATCCGAGGCTGCGTTTTGAGGGGAGTGTTTCTGTGCCTGCTTGTGGAAAGCTGTTCTCCTGAGAAGAACTGCTGTGTTACCTTGTGTTGGGCTAACCAAGGTTATTCTGACTGGAGCCTAATTGCTGATTTGTGTCAGCTGCAATTTTGCCGAGTTCCAGAAAGTTCTGCCTAGATTAGTTGATGAGTCCTGTCTCTCTTAGCCGAGGTTACAGTGTAAGCAGAGCCTGCTGGGGCATCATATCTATAGTATGCTGTTCTATCTGTGTGGGCTGCACTCTATGTGAAGCCAGGAACGCCAACCGCCATTAGTTTGAGAGGTCCCAATGTGTATAGGCATCATTTTAATCTATGTAGCATTCATTGGTTTCTCCTGCTGTGGTTATTCTGTTTCTGTGATGTGTCTTTCTTCTTTTGCCTTAAAATCACCATATCTTTTCATGTATCCAATGCTATTTTTTCTAAAATCATGACATTAAAAATTGAGGGGTGTTGTATACACAGAAGTAAGCCTTTCCTGAGGGGTAGGGGTGGGGTGAAGGAGAACCCAAACTGACCTTGCTGTTTCCCTTCCTTTCTGGCAGCTATTGCAATAGAAGCAAAACAAGTTGGGGAGCCCTGTAGCCATCATAAAAACCAAATACAAAAATAGATCAGGTGATACCTTCAGGCTACTAGTGAAATAACAAAAACATTGCTAATATTTCGAGGCCAAAAGCCCTCTTCCTCAGAGCTGTACCAAAAGTTCAAACATGGCAGATGATGGAGTTGCCAGGAATTGGTTCTTCATTCGTGGGAGGATGGAATAAATGTCACATAGTTCCTTAGTGGAGGCTCAGAGCCAGGGGTAGATTAACTGTTAAGCACAATAAGCACGTGCTTAGGGGCATCAAGGGAAGAGGGGGCACCACTGAAATTTTCCATAGCCAAATTTTCAATGGTCCATATGGTGCAATACTGCAAATGGTGCAGTTGAACCAGGATCTGCAAAAAGGGGCCTCTGCATCAAATGGAAAAATGATATATAGATATATACAATAATAGCAAGAGCACTCCAAGAGTGTAGACCTCCACCAAGGGTTATAAAATTGAAAGGAAAACCCTTCCCCATAAATGAAAGCAGGGAAAACTTTGTATGCAGTCAGTTGTCCAGAGTGAATGAGACTGTGCAGGGAACACTAGCAGATCACTCAGTGTCCAGCATGCCAACAGGCAACAACTGCTAGCAAATTGTAAAGTGGGGCATCTAATACATCTGGCATGCTCAATACGTTGATCGCGGGTGTCTGGTAGCCCGTGGGGATGTTTTAAGTAGCCTGTGAGGTCTCTGACGGCCTCCCAAACTGATGCCAGCAGCAGTGTGTTCAGGACAAATTATTGGCCCACCTGCCTGTCTGCCCAGATATTTGGCCTGGATTTGTTTCCCTACCTGTCACCGCAATGCCCCACCCCCTCGCTCGGCTCCTCTTTAAGGCCAATCTGGAACACCAGCGAAGTTTGAGCATGCGTGCATGTGCCCTTTATCCCGCTGAGATGTTCGGGAGCTCCAAGAGTCGACAATGAGGGATGTTCGGGAGCTCCAGGTAGAACACGGCTTTTCAAAGCTGGACAGCCCTGCAATATATGGCAGTGTCTTTCAGATGGGAAAATACAGCACTTCTCTTTTTAATCAGGCTCCCCACCCCATACTTCAGTTAAACATAATAGCTTCTTCACAATCTGTGTGTTTCTTTACAGTGTGAGTGAGAAATCCATTCATTGCTGATTGAAAATCCAGTCTCAACTCAGCCACAGTATGGAGTCATTGAGGTTGTTTTTGGTTCTACCTTTCAGGCCTGGTTGTAGCTCTTTGATTACATTACCAAGGAACTATTGATTCCATTTACCCTGTCAGGTTGTTCCAGGCAGTGCATGTACTCGGAAAACAATAGCAAGGAAAATTTGCGACCCATTACAAACCCAACACAGACACATCTTTAAAGGAAATGACAGGACTGGGGAGTCTGATGTTTCACAGACGTCTCTGCTTTAGGTAATCACAGAATATCTACAAGTGGGCTAAAAAATAGGAGATATTATCTCTCCCCCACCCCCAAACAAATGGAGGGCAGCTTGATTTATATTAGGTCACCAGCATCAAGGGATGTTGTAATATGTCAGACTTGATGCATGTGATCAAACAGTGGTGATGCTAATTAAAAATGTAAAGCTTTAAGTTGCTATCAAATCCAAGATACTTGATCTGGTGACAGTTCCATGAAAGATAATTTACTTTTTCTAATTAGCTAGCTCCTGATTTTTTTAATTATAAATGTAATTCCAGCTTTTGGGGAAATGAAAGAAATAGAGGGGCATAGGGCTGCAATTTGATTTACCATATCACAATATCTAATTATGATGTGTATCTATTAAGATATTTGCATAGGACTATTATGATTGGACCATCTTGCTTCTGACCCTCTGATTAGGTCAAATATTTACATTTTCCCCTATGAATAATTTGGCCTTATTACCTGTCAAATTCTGAGGACATCTCTATCAGCAGTGAAACAAAGACGAAGTTATTTTCTGTAGTCAACAGAGGTGTATATGAAATCAAGGGCCCTATCACACGGGCAAAAGAGACGGTTAATAATAAATGTTGTGTTTCTTTCTGAAGTCATCACATGACTGAAAATGTGGTTCCTGCATTCCCACTGGATGTGCTTGAGCTAACCACATTTTATATGTCTCCACGTCATTAACCCGCATCTAGAAGCTCTGAGGGGGGGCTTCCGGTGGTGTGGAGCTTAGAAGGAAGCCGCGGTGGGGCGGCAATGAAATAAACATCGGGGCTGCTATGTCAACGTGAGGCAGGGAAGCAAGGCTGCCGCCGTCAAAAAACAAGGTGGTCGGTCAAGTGAGAATGTGTGTGTGTGTGTGTGTGTGTGTGTGTGTGTGTGTGTGTGTGTGTGTGTGTGTGTGTGTGTGTGTGTGTGTGTGTGTGCACGCGCGCCCTGCCCTTGGCTTCCGTGCCAGCTCTCAACCTGGTGCTGCGACCGCCCAGACCTCCTCAGCCTCTCCTGAGGCAGCCACCAACGAGGGGCTTACTCGTTGACGGCCTTTGAGGGAAAGCCTGCCAATGCCTGGCTTTCACTGCTCCAGGCTGCCTGTCAGTCGCTCACTAGCTCGCTCTCCAGCCTCAGGATTCCCTTTTGCTCCTTCACAGAGAAGGGAGTTCCCTCTTCTTTCATCACAGCTGGATTGCCCCCCCCCCATGTGTACACCCCTCCCCTGACACGGCAACTGAGTCCCTGGCTGGTGAGGATTTCACTCAGGCACCTTCGGAAAGGGAGGCTCACCACAGGGGCTGACCCATGCCCTTGCTGGGAGCCTCTGGCTGCCACCGGTTGGCCTCAGAAGAAGTGACTTGTCCTTTTCATCTTTGTCCTGCAAGTGAGCCTCCTCCTCCTCCTCCTCCTCCTCCTCCTCACCCCGACTTGGCTGGCAGTCTCCTGAGTAAAATAACAGAGAGACAGCAGTCAGGGGAAACAGTGAGATATAATGTTGCCGACCCACATAACTGGTAAACCGACAACAAAAATTGGGGAAAGCAGGTTTTCTGAGCCCCCACTAACATTTGCCTCTTGTAAAAATGTACATTTTGAACCGGAACAAAAAATACCCACCCTCCACCTTGGTTCTTGAAAAACTTGCTGGAACCTGGTTAAGTGGGCAATACCAGTTTTCTTTAAAAAAAAATGCTGAGCATGGGGGCACACTTTTTGGAGCTGGTTTATCAGAAAATTTGATCTGGGTTTTAAAGACCATGGGATAGACCCCCAAGCTTATTTTACAGGCAATATTTGGTCTTGCTCTGTCCTACTATCAAATTGATACATGATGCAGTAAGAACTAGCCTTTCCCCCCAGCTAAATGTAACCCCTGCCCCATCTTTTGATGACATGTGACAAATGTTTTCATAACATTTATGGATTTACCTCACAGAGATACACTTTTAGGAGCTATAAGTAAACAAAACAAAGGGGTTATCAAATGTCAAGGAGGTCACAATAAATGGTTGATGAGATGCTTTGATTTCCGTGGATCATAAAGTGTAAAGACTGGGGGCCAGCTTCAAATATTGTTGAACATCTCTGAATACGATTGGAAGTTTGAAATCTTCTGAAATTTACTGAGCATAAGGACAACAAAATGGAAGCAGCTTCTTTAACTCTGAGGTGAAGGGAACAGCTGGGACTTGACTTCTACTACAAAAATTATTCAAAATGTCTGCAAATCATGGTAAAGTTGTACTCAGGGCCTCTTCTATAGGTTATCATCAGTACACGGAGATGATGTCTGCTGTGCAACTTATTAAAGCTTAGATAGGATTTAATCTGTCAAATAGTAGAGGCCTGCAGCTCAGACAAGGGCTACCTCATTTTTAATTTAAACTGCTCTGGAGAAAATATGGGCAAACATATTACATGCAGAAGCAGTCTAAAGTTTCATATTAACCTGTTTCATTCTGCAAAATATGAAATATACATACAATACTGAAGAGCAATTTCATTTATTTATATTAGCCCTAGGAACAATTCTTATTAGTGCTCTACACCAAGCTGATGGATCCCTGACACTTTGGATTTCTGCAGTTTCCTAACAGTTAATGAGTATCTACCAATATCTTACTTTCAATTTGAAGTTTAAGCAATGTTGGATTGCTGGTAATGTGCATGTTAGTGTCAATGTGCAACAATGCAACCCATATTGCTTCATAGAAATATGTGAAGGAAGCAAGTAAATGCTTGATTTTTGCTGGTGCATCATGTTGGGAGATACAGAAAATGTAAACAGTTCTCTGCCTGTTTGAATATGTAACTCTTGTTGGTTAGAACTAGAGATGGGCACGGAACAAACAATTTTTCATTTTCGTTTTTCGGTTTTTGTTTCATTATGTAACGAAATGACAAACAAAATTTGTCTCTAAAATGAAATGAAACGAACAGAAATGCGGGGATTTTGTCGTGCGTTTCGTTTCCGCAACAGCAATGAAATGAGCTGCTTTAAATGCTCAAAAAGATCACGTAAAATTGGAATAAATGGTAATGAAACGGTAACGAAATGGTAATGAAACGAAAATGAATTTTTTCCAAAAAATTCGCGAACAACAGAAACGAAACGAAATGGACCTCTAAACGACAAATGACAAACACTCCATTTTTTTTATTCCTGCCCATCTCTAGTTAGAACCTCCACTATATGCAGTGATAAAATTAATATTGGAAATTTATTTATTTATTTAGAATATTTTTACCCCACCTTTCTCCTTGGAAAAGGACCCAAGGTGGCTTACAATAATGAGGGACAATATACAGCCCAGAACATTTAGGACTAAACATGGGCACGACTTGGCGAAATTGTCGTTTCCCGTTTTCGGATATCGTTTCCATTACGTAACGGAAACGGTAACGACAATTAAGCTGTCAGAACTCGAACTCGAACCGAAAAAAGAAAAATTGGGTCTGATTTGTCGTTGTCACTCCTAGCATCGTGCGGCGATCGCGCGATGCCAAGCGGCACAGAAAAAAAGTTTTAAAAATAAAAAAACCCCTGATTCCCGGCCAAAAAAGCAGGCGAAAATATGCCTGCCTAAGGGCACCTACCAGAGGGGTGGTTTCTGGGGGGGGTCCCAGCCTTCCCCCCCCCCTGTCCTGGGCTGCTGGTACCAGGCTGGGAGGGGGCATCCTCGGCGTCTCCATTTGCCATGTGGTGCGGGGGGGATCCAAAATGGCGTCCGCAATATTTTTTTTGAAATCATGGTCCAAAAAACCACCAAAGCACCACAGAAACATGCGAAAATTAGCTATTTTAAATGCTTGAATTTTTACAGTAGCAGCAGTGGGTTTTTATAGCAGTAAAAGGTCACACTGATTTTATTTTATTTTATTTTATTTTATTTTTATTTTTTTACACCTGCGCAGTGCGCAATGATGGACTGGCCATGGGATGGGACCATGCAAATTTTTGGACCCATTCTACCAATTGCATGGCCAGGTTTTGACTGACACTTCTGGATGTGCAAGAGGGCATAAAAAGCCGAGGCACTCCCAGAAGAGTCGCAGTCCGGGCTTGGATGTGGGTGGGAGAGGGATTTGTGTAGCTGGCTGCTGTGCTAGACTAGTTTCGATTTCACGGAGCCTTTAGATTTCAGTTAGGCAGGCAAGGAGGGAATTGATTCAATTGAATGTTTAGGAAATAATAATAATTCCTCTCATTCTCTGTCTGCTGTGGGGAATAGCAACACAGTTTATTCTTTTTTGTTCTCCTGCAGTTTGTTAGGATTTCTTTTCTGATAGTGCTTCAAAGGGGGGGGGGAGGTTTGAGTGGGAGGGGAGGTGTGGATTTATTTTAAAAATTTCATTTGCTTGGTGGCAAGCCAAGGTCCTTTCATACCCTGCCTGCAGCTCAGCTGTGGATGCACTTTGTTTGCAAAAATTGCAATTGCTTTATTCGATGCAGTCTTGTGCAGCAAGTCAGTTTAAAGTGTTTTCCGCCTGCTATGGGTCATTGCAGGACCCGCGCCCGCCGCCTGCGCACCTGCCCCTCCCCCCTGCTGCTGCCGCCGCCCGCCCATGCCCCCCCGCCACCCCGCCCGCCGCCTAGGGCACAAAAACACCTAGCGCCGGCGGGACACCACTCACTGGGACGTCAAATCGCGCGAAATCCCGGCGGTGGTAACGACAAATGACAAACAACACGACAAAATGACAAATTTTTTAAAAAAATTCGCGAAAAACGGAAACAACCCGAAATGGACCTGTCCCGAAAAACGACAACTCGAAAAAAAAATTCTGGTCGTGCCCATCTCTATTTAGGACACATTCAAGTTAAGAACAGGGAATTAGAAGAGGCATCTTAAAACATTAAAAGGTAACATTAAAGCTACAAAGAGCAGACAAAAAGAAAAGAAATCCATTATGAGGGGTGGAGAGTAACATGTAAAACACTGATGTTCTTATGCAATCAGTCAGTGTAATCATGCATGGTAAAAAGTCACATAGTAAGTAGTCCCTTATTCAGGGAAAGCTTGCCTGAAAAGGAAGATCTTTGCCTGCTTCTGGAAAGACAGCAGAGATGGGGCAGTCCTGGTCTCCAGCGGGAGTTCCAAAGTCTGGGAGCAGCAACAGAGAAGACCCTTTCATTTGTTCTTATGAGACGCACCTGTGAAGGTGGCAGGATGGAGAGAAAGTCTCCTATGACCTTCCCACCCAAGCCAGTTCATAATGTGAGATTTGATCTTTGAGGTAGCTTGGACTCAGACCATTTTTGTGCTTTGTCGGTTAAGGTCAGCACCTTGAATTGTGCCCAGGAGGTGATTGGCAGCCAGTGGAGTTGCTTTAGTAGGGGTAAGAGAGTAAATTGTTTCCTACCAGCCCATGGTTTTAGGACTCATTTCTATATCTGCATGTCTACCAAATAATGTTTTGCACATACCATGGGGCTTTTTTTAAAACATCGGGATAGTGGTTTATATTTTAATATATCAAATTTCACATAGTAATTTCAATACTTTAAATACCATTTGCCTTCATAATTCCCATTCCTCCAAATGGTGCCACTAAGTCCCCTAAAACAAAACAAAAATGAGTTTTTAAAAAATATAGATTTCAGGGGGGAAGTGCTCAGGAAAATTGGGGATTTCATTAAAATTACATTTAAAATGCATTAGGTTAGGAAATATGACAAGAAACATATAACACGTTTTGTAAATAAATAAATAAATAAATAAATAAATAAATAAATGCACATGGAAATTTGAACAAAATTTAATGCAGGCTTTCCTGATAAACCAGATATAGGATGGAAAAATGACAAACTGTCCAAAATCCTGTTGGGCAGTTATGCTTGTGGAGGGAAAATAGCATAGTTTGCATAGTTGATCACTGGCAATTAAAGAGTCCCTATTGAATTTTCAAATATGCACCAACATCCTGGGCTGAAAACACGTGATAATCTCAGCAGGGACTCATTAATTCAAACAAGAAGCTACTGCAATTTACATTGCATTGGAATGGAAGCTGGCAGATTAAATTCCTCTGTACTTCCCATGGCATACAGATGTTTTACTCTTTTAGAAGAATATGTTGATCTTCAGGTCCATGTAATGAGGGTCCTATGTGGCTATTAAACAGGGGTTGGATTTGACTATTGATTCAGGAAGTGTGCACTGTAGAGATGGGCACAAAATGAAAAATGAAACACTGCTTTGTCATTTTGTTATGTAACGAATCATTTTGTTACAAAATCAAATGGTAGAACACGTTTCATGCTGAAACAAAATGAGCTGCCATTTTTGGCTCTAGAAACAAAATGATTCATCCTAATGGCACCAAATTTGGTGGATAGCTTTCTTGGACTCTTGCCTTTAAGCCCTCCAAATTTGGAGAGGTTTGGGGGTTCTGGGGGCTGAGTTATTAAACTCCAAAGTGGGTCATCATGGAAAAAGAGGAAGAGGAAAAATGTGGTGTTTTAAGCTCAAACTTCATTATCTTCTGTGTTGTAGAATGCAAAGGAGGGGTGTTGAGGCGAGTGCTAATAGGTCTTGCTTAGAAGGGTTGCTAAGCAATAAAGCAATAAAAACCTCAGTTTCCCTCTCTGAAAGGGCAAGAGATTTTAAAATTTATTTAGGCCCTGTTTTAGCCTGTGCTGCACCCTTTGGGTAGGAATAAGTTAAATAAATAAATAAATAAATAAATAAATAAATAAATAAAGCAATAAAAACCTCAGCAAGCAAGCGAAAATAGAACCAAACTGAATCATTTCAGCACTCTCCTCAACCCCATGTTGTGGTAGATGCCAGTCGCTAACCAGAGAAGATATAAAATATTCTTTAGGATGAAAGAGGATAATCTATGAGGTACTTTCTCAGCCGTGACATTCTGTTTTTCAGAGTTCAGGGAGCCTTCATATGGTGTGGTTTGTAATAACATCCTGTGGAAGCTTCATCTAAAGATTATGTGTATGCAGCTTAATTAAATGGCAAAGAAGTTGTTGTTCATTTCCCATTCACACAGGGAGATTCTGGGAGCAATTCTCTCTCTTTTTTCCTGCTAAATAATAAAGCAGCTGCAAATGAGATCTACATTTTTATAAATGATCTCTTTTGTCACCCATTAGGTGGGAAGCATGCGACTTTAATATATTTCAAGCTGAGCTGCATAATTATTCGATGAAACCAATCTCTATCGCTTATCTCATCCCCTAATTATAATGTATTAGTTTTACAAGTGATTATAGAGGAATTAGTTTATCCAAGCAAGAAATCAATAATTCAAACCAATAATTAAATTTCATGAGAAAGTTTCATATTAATGGGGACACCATGCTTAGTCACTTGCTGACTTTATTTAATGTCTCCCCTGGGTATGGGCAACCTCTAGATGAATATAATTAAGTCAAAAGATTGAGAAACCACATCTGGGAAGTGGGCAACCACAGCTTTAAAATAATGTAGCATTTGATAGTAATTGTATTTCCCCCCCCCCTCTCTTTAATATCCACCAGAGATTTCTTGTGCCCATTATATTGTCCATACCAGAGAATCTAAACCTAATGTTCCGTAAGAAAAATAAATAAATGTGTTAGTTATAATTTGCTGTTCCTCAATGTTCATTCATAATCACCCATATACAATTAGCTTTTCTCCTCTAAACAATGCCATAGATGGACTTTGTAAGAAGCATTTGGATTACATGTAAGGAATGCCAGTAAGCCTCTTTCTGTGCTTAAAGTTGTCTTCCCCTATCAACATCCAGGAAGAAAAAACACACATTGGTTTTGTTTTAGTTAATTAGATTTTTTTTAAAAAAAAAACCTTCCAATTTATAAATGTTCAATATTGTACTTCTGTATCTGCAATTCATAACAGTAGGAATTGGTCTGATAGTATTGCATTGTGTGGTGCCTGCATGGACAGCAGGAAGAAGAATGCCAAGCTTTACATAGGAAAAGGCAGCCTACATGTTGACAGCACCAATGGCAGCAGTCAAGATGTTCTACAGGGTACCTTCTTGTACTCCCTACCATGCAGAAAGAGATATCCTGTAAAATTCCAGTGCCCAATTTCTTTCTTCATCAGTTAACCACTTCTCACCCAAATACAAAGCAATTGCCAGAGCTGTTTTGTGTGTGTGTGGGGGGGGGATTTTTGACAATGAACAACTTCTTTCTCACTTCCACTGAAAGAGAGGAATTACTTGTAAGCCAGTAAAGCTGGGGGGTGGGGAGAGGCAAATATTTCCTTCCTGAAAATCATCCCAAACTGGTATCCTCATCTCATTTTCAGCCAATATGTAATCTATAAGATGTATTCACAATGCAAGTTGCTTCTGAGATACAGGCAAGGGTAACACTGACAGGCTGTTTCTTGCATTGTGGGACAAGTAATGCAAAGAGTCAATTTTCAAAAGTAGCATTCCATACCCTAATAGAGGATGTATAAGTGGCAAAAATTTGTGATTAATGTCATTTAGCCTGTGATTTGAACTCAACAAATGATCAACCATGCTATCCCAGCCTTCTCCCTCCTACATGGGGGAATTGGAAGATGCTATTCAGCAGAGAATAACTAAGCAGTTTGAGATGTTTAGCTCTTCCTATGCCCACCAGTTCTAAATGTAGATTTTAATTATTTGTTTCTCACCAATATGTTCCCTCTAAGCCTCACGGGTGTGTAGGGACATGCAATTCCATCAGGAGCACACAGCTGAGTATTAACACCTATTTGTTTCTGATTGCTACCAAACCTTGCATACAAGGGATGGAGTTCCCACAAAGAACTTGAGAAAATTGGAGGGAATATTGCTTGCCAGTCATCTCATTCAAAGAGGCAAGATCTGCTGGTGACATGGCAGAGTTAGAAAGTAAAATAGGTGTGAAAAACACTTATCTTTGCGAATCCGATCTGTGGTATAGTGCACCACAATCTTATAAAGTAGGACCCCCCTTATCCATGGGAGATTGGTTTCCAGCCACCCCACGAATATGGAAATCCATGGATAAGAGTGATTACTGAGAGTGACAGGAGTGGCAGTGGTGAGGGGGTAGTGGTGACAGTGGTGGCAGGAGTGGTGGTGGTGAAAGTGTTGGTGCCATGCATGATGGTGGTGCCATGTACTTGCAGGGTGCTCATGCCACTGGTAAGGTGCTTGCGCTGCCATGGCCACCAGCAGGGCATTCCTAGCACTTGCGCTGCCAGCAGGGCTCTCCTGCCACCAGGGTTGTTGACAGGATGATCCCAGTGCCACATGCTGCCTCTCGCTGCCAGCATGGCCCTTGTCTCTTGCCATCTGCAGAAAAGTGAATCCATAGATAGTGAGTCTGTGGATACAGGGGTCCTACAGTGTTCTTTCTTATTATGTTACTAAATGGAATTTTAATTGTTGTTCTGTGCTTTAAAGTTGTTTCTGACTTATGGTGACCTTAATAGCATTTTCAAGGTATGTGAAAAGTTCTGATTGGTTTAACAGTGCTACCCTCTCCTATGAGTTTCCATCGCTGAGTGAGGATTTGAACCCTGGTCTCCTGCATGCCCAGCTATTTATCCACTATGCTGCACTGGCTCTTAGTGTGGTATAAGAACAAGAAATTTGTCAAGATAACATCTAGTTAGGCTCAAAGAAAGAGTCAAATCTCTGTTGTGTTTTCTTCCTTTCAAGAAATCCTTTAAGACTGGGTTTTGTTATAGATTTCTGTCTCACTGCACTCCCAGTGTAATGCAATATTTACCATAACATGTCAGTCTTATTGCAGGTATCTATGGAAACTAACTAAAATGGTAATATCAGAATTCTTTAGCCTTACACGTGAATATACAAAGAGAAAAAAATGCTATGGATTACTGAGATGAAACTTCCAGCGCTTTAGGCTTTGGCACGGTAATTTAGAATTTAGAGAGAATTCTCTACATGTTTTATTGAAATGCAAGGAACTGTTGGTTGCATTGTATGAAGACAAAGAGCACCGTGGCACCTTTGAGACTCCTTCCTCATCTTACAACCACCTCTACAAAACTACTGTTGTGATTGCGGCAGAAATGGGACTTTCATTGTTTTGTTGAAACACTAGCAGCTGCTTCGTCTCTTGTCAGGGCCAATGGCTTGGCTCTGCTAGCAACAAATACAGACACAGATCCCAGCCAGTAGCATGGCTAGTGCATCAGAGGGGGTGTACAAGCCCTTGGTGCAATTTGGACAGACACAAAATGGAGCTCAAATTTGATTTATTTCTTTATTTGAAATATTTCTACCCCAACTTTCTCCTTAAAAAGTCACCCAAGGTAGCTTACAGTATCATTGTTGTGCATTTTATTTGTAGGGTGCCTTTCTCCCAATAAGTAAAAAGTAATATATAAAGCGAAAAACAGTAAGTGTACACATACTAATAAGGATCAGGTATACACCACACTAATGCTAAACAACAACATCCAAAACACATTCATGGCAGAAAGGCACAGCAAGCTATTTTTTTTTAAAAAAAACCACTTAGCAGCCAGTCACTAGGCTCCGCGCTGTGACTGGGCTATCCAACGGGCAGAGCAGTTTTACATAAGAACATAAGAAGAGCCATGCTGGATCAGGCCAAAGGCCCATCTAGTCCAGCTTCCTGTATCTCACAGTGGCCCCACCAGATGCATTTGGGAGCGCATGAGACTAGATATCTGTCTCCTGATACCACTCCCCTGCATCTGGCCCTTGAAGTACCCTGGTTTTAAGCCTGGAGATTACACATCTCCATCATGGTTTGTAACCTGTGATGGCCTTTTCCTCCAGGAATCTGTCCAATCCACTTTTGAAGACATCCAGGCCAGATGCCATCACCACATCCTGTGGCAGGGAGTTCCATAGACTAACAACACGCTGGGTGAAAAAATATTTTCTTTTGTCTGTTCTTACTCTCCCAGCCCTCAATTTGAGTGTATGTCCCCTAGTTCTGGTATTTTGTGAGAGGGAAAAGAGCTTCCCTCTATCCACTTTACTCATGCCCTGCATTATTTTGTATGTCTCAATCATATCCCCCCTCAGGCGCCTTTTTTCCAGACTAAAGAGGCCCAAATGTTTTAGCCTTTCCTCATAAGGGAGGTGCCCCAGCCCAGTAATCATTTTAGTTGCTCTCTTCTGCACCTTTTCCAGTTCCACTATGTCTTTCTTGAGATGCGGTGACCAGAATTGTACACAATACTCCAGGTGCGGCCTTACTATTGTTTTGTATAATGGCATTATAATATTGGCTGTTTTATTTTCAATCCCCTTTTTGATAATCCCTAGCATGGAATTGGCCTTCTTCACCGCTGCCACACATTGGGGAGACACCTTCATGGAGCTGTCCACCAACACACCAAGATCTCTTTCCTGATCTGTCACGGATAACTCAGAACCCATGAGTTGATAGATAAAAGTTTTGATTTTTTGCCCCAATATGCATTACTTTACATTTGGCTACATTAAAACACATTTGCCATTTCGTAGCCCATTCCCCCAGTTTGGAGAGATCCTTCTGGAGCTCTTCACAATCTTGTCTGGTTTTTACCACATGGAAAAGTTTCGTGTTATCCGCAATCTTGGCCACCTCACTGCTTATCCCTGTTTCCAGGTCATTTATGAACAGATTGAAAAGCACCGGTCCCAGGACAGAGCCCTGGGGCACACCACTTTTCACCTCTCTCCATTGTGAAAATTTCCCATTGACACCTACTCTTTGTTTCCTGGATCTCAACCAGTTCTCAATCCATAAGAGGACCTGCCCTCTTATCCCCTGACTGTGCAATTTTCTCAGCAGCCTCTGGTGAGGGACTGTGTCAAAAGCCTTTTGAAAATCCAGATAGACTATATCCACCGGTTCACCCAAATCTACATGCCTGTTGACCTTTTCAAAAAATTCTAAAAGATTTGTCAGACAAGACTTACCCTTGCAGAAGCCATGCTGATTTTCTCTCAGCAAGGTTTGTTCTTCTATGTGTTTTAAGATTTTCTCTTGGATGAGGCTTTCCACCATCTTCCCTGGGACAGATGTAAGGCTAACTGGCCTGTAGTTTCCCAGGTCCCCCCTCCTTCCTTTTTAAAAAATTGGTGTGACATCTGCTATCCTCCAGTCTCACGGCACTGTGGCCGTTTTAAGAGGCAAGTTGCATATTACCGTTAAGAGATCTGCAATTTCATTTCTCAGTTCCCTAATAACCCTTGGGTGGATGCCATCTGGGCATGGTGACTTGTTAATCTTCAATTTATCAATTAGTCCTAAAAACATCCTCTCTAAAACATCCCCCACCGAGGCAGAATCCCGCAAGACAGGCCAGTCTCGCTTGAGGGGAGGGGTAGGAGTAGGCTTCATAAGCCTGTGCCGCCCCAGGATTTGGCCTCTTCACTTTGTGGACCTGGTGGGGATGGAGCTCTGCCAAGTGATGCTGAACTTTCATTTTTGGCCATGTGGTCGGCAGTTCACTGCATGGCACCTCAATAGTTTGGGATTGGGGCTTGCATGCACAGTCCTGACCCATCTAGTTTTGGGGATAGGGAGTTGGGTGGGGGAATTCATGGGGCAGCTGGTGTGGGTTCCTGGCCTTGTCCCAAGGACACAGGAGGATGGCAGCCATTCAGGGGGAATGGGCCTGCAGGCTTTGGGGGCCTGCCCTAAGGGGGAAGAGGCAGCAGGACCCTACCAGAGCTCTGTTTCATTCCCCGCAGTTCGCACAGCAACCTGCCAAGAGAGCATTACCCCAGAGTATTGAATGGGAGCCAAGTGGACCAAAATCAAGTGGGAAGCAACCAGCAAATGTAAAACCACCCTGGTTTTCCCCCTCCCAGCCTTGTTGTCTTTGGACAAGGAGGACTGGCCAGTGTGGGAACACCTGAGAGCCAAGATTGATGTACTCAAACAAACCAGGAAGGATGTGGACAGACCCCAAGGAGGACTGGCCAGTGTGGGAACACCTGAGAGCCAAGATTGATGTACTCAAACAAACCAGGAAGGATGTGGACAGACCCCACACAACCCCCACAGAGCACGTCAGATCAGGGCATGAAAAAAGAATAGGTTAAGGGAGATGGCCAGTGATCTAATGTCTCACTTTTCAGCCCTTGAAGGTGCGGAGACTCCTCTACACCATCCATGGAGGCACGTGCTTCGCTGGAGCCAATCCCAAGAGCCAGGGGAAGGAAAGCTGTCAGTGCTGCCAGGGAAGAACAAATGACTGGTCACCCATCTGATGAAGAATGTGTGGAGGTTGGCATTTTACGACAAAGCGGTTTGGAGTAGCAATCCCAAGGCTTGGCCCAATGGGTGGCGGCCTCCTTTGTATCAGGTGAGCTCGTGGCTGCACATGACACCTCCACACCATACACAGCTTGGCCTTCATCTCCCAGGGCCATTGCGGCTTGCCAAGCAGGTGACCCCTTCCACACAATGGGGAGCGTAACCACTCAGGTTGGGGTTCCACACACGCTTGAGCAAGGAAGCTCCATATGGCCACCTCCATATGTACAGGCAGCATTCCCATTGACATCAGGATGCATGCCTAGTGTCAGGATGTGGCCCTACCCCTCTGTACAGGATACAGGAAACAACACAGTGCCACTCAACATGTCACCCTATGGGAATTACATTATGCCTCTAGGGGACCATTTGGCTCTGATGACAAAGGAGAGAATATGGAGGGGAGATCACGTAGATCTTTTTGAACTATATCTGTGAAGATTCTCAGTCATCTAGGTGAGTTTATCTGGAAGTTGAGTCATGGCAACTGGACTTATTTTCTTGAGAGATTCAGTCTCTCAAGAAAAGAAGTCCAGATGACATTACTCAACTTCCAGATCTTTTTGAACTCTTAAAAAGGGAGGTTGAGAAGAAGGACATGGATAAAGAGATTGCCAAAGTCAAAGAGCACCGGCTACAGCGCAAGTCAGGGCAATCCTGGGCAAATTAGCTGCCCAGCTACCTCATATACATGGCAGTTTTGCTGAGGGCCCAGCCCTGGTGGTCTTTATCGCTGGTGCAGTACCTGGATTTGATTTATAGAGCCTATATGGACTTTCTCCTTCACACATGGCTGCTTTCTGATGAAAATTTTCATAGGAGGGCAGCCATTCACCCAAATATGAGATGCGATGAGCCACTGCCAGGGTTGTGGCTACAAATAATGACACCAACTCACCCTGCTATTGGCAAACAATTTGATAGTGGGCACTTGATCAAGCGACTGGCCTGCTCTTCTGGGATTTCAACAGCCAGGGGAATGTAAGAGGCAAGCCTGCAGATTCCATCACAACTGCTCTAACTAGCAACCAGCATGCCAGAGTGGCCTGCTTCATGGCTAGGGGACAGAGAGGCAGAAACAGGGATGCTGGGGCAGCAATAATCCCATTTCCCCTAACTCACCTTCTTCCAAAGGGACATAGCCCTATTAACATTCAAGTTTTAGCCCGTTGGCTACACAGTTACCTTAGTAGGGAGGCCACCAATTTTTTGTTAGAGGGGTTATTTTTGTTTGTTTGTTTGTTAGCCTTGTATATCGCCCGTCTTCCCGGAGGAACTCTGGGAGGTTCACAACAAAAATATAAACAAAATCAAAACAATTAAATATCACAATTTAAAAACACTTAAACAGGCAATAAAACCAAACAAATGGCAGATGGCAGATGGCGGGGAGGGGAATTGAATTTAGTCACCAAACACCTCTTGGAAAAGCAAGGTTTTTAATGCTTTCCTAAAGGCTGGCAGGGATTGTGCAAGGCGCACTTCACTGGGGAGGTGGTTCCACAGAGTGGGGCCAGCCACAGAGAAGGCTCAAGTTCGGGTGGATGTTTTTCGAGCCTCCCTGGGCATGGCCACCCGCAGCATGTGCACCCGCAACAACCTAGTCAGTCGGGCCAATGTTGACCGCTGGGTGATTTGCTCTGCCAGATAGTCAGGTCCTAGGCCATGGAGGGTTCCAGTTTGGTTTCAGGATACCTGCTGTTGGGGAAAGGTTAGTGTTTAGAGCTGGTGATTTAAGATTCCTAAGAGGTAAGGAGGACATAGTCTGGCAAAAAATCCACAGAAATTTTCCTGGCAGAAATCCAGCAGGGGCTGCAAGCCGAAATCACTGACTGGGGGTGGGTGGGACCAAGGAGCATAGCTAGGCTAACCCCATTGCTATGGCGGGTAGTGCAGAGGGCAATATGTTTGTGAGTCCAGGATAAATGTCATCTGGGCCCATCCAACTTCATGATGCTGTGGATCTTGAGGTTATAGCATCGTGGGGGAGGATGTGCTGGGAATCCTCCCCGGGCCAAGGGTTACCAACTAAAAGGGATTAGATGCCTGGGGGATCTTTGTGGACATTTTACTGTTCCCTGCGTGCCGTCTGCTAGGCAGCACTAAAGAGGGGGGGTATTGGACTCACCCAGGTAAGATGGCATGGAATTTGGGGAGGTCTCGAGTGACTTCAGTAGTCCAACCATTGCTCTGCACTCCTGCACACACACACCCAGTTCAGTTTAAGTTAATAACCTACTTAATAAAGTGTGGCCCGAGTTTTACCCCATCACTTGTGTCTTGCCTCTTATTCTGGGGTGGGAGGGCAAAGAATGAGGTTGCCTGCAGAGAAATATTTTTGTCTGCTTGCAGAAGGACAGCAAAGATGGGGCCAGCTTGGCCTCTTATGGAAGAATTCCAAAGTTTGGGAGCAATAATGAGGAAGGCCCTCTCCTACGTTCATACTAAACACAAGTGATTCCTGATGCTAAATAACATGCTTTCATTTGGGACTCTTTAAATGTGATTGCAAAACAAAACTGAAAAGCTAGATAAAGCGTCAGGAGAGAGGGAGAGGGGACAGAAGAGGAAAGGGAATGCAGTACAGTAGGGGCCCTGTATCCACTGATTCATTATCCACTGATTCAGTTATCCATGGTTGGCAGAGGATAAATAAATAAATAATTCAGCAGCTTCAAAGCAAGCTACTGTCACAAAGAGCAGCTGTACAGCAAGCTACTGTCATAAAACAGCGGCCATAAAGTAAGCTACCGTCACAAACAGTGGCTGGAAAGCAAGCTACTGTTGCAAAACAGCAGCTGTAAAGCAAGTTACTATCACAAAACAGCAGTTTTGGGGAACATTTTGGTGTTCTCTCTTATCCATGGTTTTCATTATCCACGGGAAGGCTGGGAACCAATCCCCAGTGTAGAGATGGGCACGACTTAGCGGTATTCCCGTTTCCGTTTCCGTTACTCGTATCCGTTACTCTACGGAAACGGAAACGGGAATTACTCCACCAGAATTCGAGCTCGAACCGACGAATGAACAATTTGGTCTGATTTGTCGTGCTCGTTACTTGCATCGCGCAATGCCAAGCGGCACAGAAAAAAAGTTTTTAAAAGTTAAAAAAAACACCGATTCCTGGCCCTAAAAGTAGGCAAAAACTGTCTGAGGGCACCTACCAGGCCAGAAGGGTGTTTTATTTGGGGGGGGGTTTCCCCGCCCCCCTCTCCTTGGCTATTGCTACTGCTGCGCTGCTGGTACCAGGCTGGGAGGGCGCATCCATTTGCCATGCAGTGCGGGGGATCCAAAATGGCGACTGCAATATTTTTTTTGAAATCGTTGCCCAAAACCCCACCAAAGCACCACAGAAACATGTGAAATTTAGCTATTTTAAATGCTTGAATTTTTACAGTAGCAGCAGTGGGTTTTTCTTGCAAAAAAAGTCTCCGTTGATTTTATTTTATTTTATTTTATTTTATTTTTTTACACCTGCGCATTCGCAATGATGGGCTCGCCCATGGGAGTGGACCATGCAAAGTTTTGGAGCCATTCCACCAATCGCATGGCCAGGTTTTGCTGACTGTACCAGGCTGGGAGGGCGCATCCATTTGCCATGCGGTGGGGGGGATCCAAAATGGCGACCGCAATATTTTTTTTGAAATCGTTGCCCAAAACCCCACCAAAGCACCACAGAAACATGTGAAAATTAGCTATTTTAAATGCTTGAATTTTTACAGTAGCAGCAGTGGGTTTTTCTTGCAAAAAAAAAGTCTCCGTTGATTTTATTTTATTTTATTTTATTTTATTTTATTTTATTTTTTTACACCTGCACATTTGCAATGATGGGCTCGCCCATGGGAGTAGACCATGCAAATTTTCCACCAATCGCATGGCCACTTGGCCAGGTTGACCACAGAGACTTCTGGGATGTGCCAATCGGGCATAAACAGCCCACTAATCGTAGCCCAAACCCGAACCCTAAGCCTAACCCATACGCCAGTACACTGTCCTTCTAAGTGGGTCAGAGAGGCACCCAGATGCACCCCAATACTCACCGTAACCTCACCCGTAACTAGCCTAACCCTAGCCATTCCGCTAACCCGTCTTAACCCTAAGCCAGATCTACTTGCATTGCACTACATGCAAGTACGTGAGACACAGCGGGTGCAAAGAGTCTGCCAGTCCGTCACTTGTGGCTCTGGCTGACTCCTGCAGCTCCCTCCAGGAGCCCGCTACCCCCTCCCCAAACCAGTACTAACGACAACGAAAAAACGAAAAAACGAACCGACTAATTTTTGCAAATTTTCACGAAAAACGGAAACGAGCCGAAACGGAACCGGCCCGACTAACGACAACTCGAAAAAAATTTTTTTCAAGTCGTGCCCATCTCTACCCCAGTGGATACTGGGGTCCTACTGTACAGTTTATTGCTTATAAACCATAGGCAGTTGGGTTAATCCAAAACTGAGATAAAGTATTTTGCTCAAGATAAAGGACAAAGTAAAGGATGAGACAGCATCCCTACAGCCTACTAACTGGACTCATACTTTGACATTGGTGATGGAACAAAATCAACCATGGCAGCTAGCTTAGGGGAAGTTACACAGGCTCTGCATGGACAGAGGCACTAACAGACACAGATGCAGACACAGAGTTCTATGTTCCAACAGACTGGAAGAGCCAGGCATTTCTGACACCGGCCCACCCAAATGACCCAACAAATGTTGCCTGTAGTAATGGCCCACCTGCTTCATGATAGGTCCATCACTGGACTGATTGCCCATTTCCTCTAACAATTAGTCACAGTGGCTGAGGATGATGGAACTCTTGATTTCAGTAATATCTGGACACAGACTGTAAACATGGACAGCGTGGGTAGCATCATTTTAATCCCCCTTCTTGCTATCATCACCACTCACTGTAACTTTGGCAGATGATCTCAGTGTGGCCTCTTCAGCATTTATCACTATTTATTTTAAGTGTCCTACTTAAAATCATTAGATTTGCTATGGTGTTGTTGTTTTTGCCATCTGGCCTATCAGAGTAATTGGGATGACTGATACTTCACGATGACATACATGTATATACAAATATGGCTATATCCCTCTGCAAAACATTATGTGTCTCAATATAGCTTTCCCATCTTACAAGTATATCACTCCTGTAATTATGGTTAAGGCATCTAATCCTGGAAGGCTTAGCGCACAGAGAGCTGTCTTTCAACTAATCATAGATTCACAAACAAGGTTCCAATTTAAATATCAAGATTTGTTTTAATGGCAGTCTTGAGCTGAGATCTTGAGAGAGTCCAACACATTTTTACCTCTCCTTGAATGTTGAGATGCATAGTACTCAGAACTAGAGATGGGCACGAAACAGAAAAATGGTGTTTCAGTTTTTCGTTTGTCATTGAGAGGTCTGTTTCAGTTCATTTCCGTTTGTCGGGAATTTTTTGAAAAATTTCGTTACCGTTTTTCGTTATTTCATTTGTCGTTTCTACCTGCTTTTTGCGCGATTTTTAAAACATTTCCATGCGCAGGCATCCCCCAATGCCCCAGACCAGAGAGAAAACTCTAAAAACATGGATGCTGGCAGAGACACAGTATAGACTAGGTATGCAGGGAGGCTGCAAAGGCAGCGGTGGGTGTTGCCCAGGGTGCAAGGCAGCCGCAGAGTGACTGCACTGCGGGGCAAGGAAGGGTACTCACCGAGAGGTACGCAGCATGCATGCACACAGGGAGGCTGCAGGACTCAAGCTAGAGGCGCAGCAGAGACAGCAATCCCACCCTAACTCCCACCAGAGACTGCAAGGAGGACGGGGGCTGCCAGAGCTTTTTATGCCCTCTGTGGCTGCCAGACCTGCCCGCCCAGTCTGCAACCTGGGCATGCTATTGGTTGAACATGATCCCATCACATGGCTTGCCTCCATTTTGTGGCTGGTGGTGACATCCATTTTAAAGGGAAAAGAATAATACATCGTGATGGGAGAAGACAAAAACAAATGTTTTAAGGACCCCAACCCCCCTGGTGGGTATTACAAGACAATATAAATAATTATCGCTGCGTTTTTATGGATGTCCAAGGCATTTTTTAACATTTAAAACAGCTCATTTCATTGCACGTCGCCATTAACGGAAACAAAACGTAACGACCACAATTTTCGCGGTTCTGTTCGTTTCGTTGCATTTTCATCACAATTTTCGTTTGTTGTTTCGTTGCATAACGGAAACAACAAACGGTAACAGAAACAAAAAAATGTTCGTTCCGTACCCATCTCTACTCAGAACCAAAAAGGTTATTTTCCATTTGAACCAGAAAGTCTCATAAAACACCATTCCCTGTTCCCATCTGACGAAGGGATAACAACAAACTAAAAAAAACCCACACAATTTCCTGCCCTTCCATGGATTCTAAAACCTGCCACATGAAGCAGGTGCTTCATTCTCCTTAATAGCAGGCTTGGCCCTAATGTTTTATACTCTGTGCAGAAAGACCATATTAACACTATAATCCTTAGTTTGGGTTGTCATGGAAGGTTGATTTAGGTACTGTACTTTTACAGTACAGAATCTGTTATAATGCAGCCAAAATACAACATAGTCAACATAGATCAGAACTATCATTGAAAATGTATGGTGAAAAAAATGTAGAAGAAAATTCATATAATAATAAATATTGCCATAAGAGACCTGTGGTTTAAATTGGGGGCATTTGATGCTATAATAGTGGGATAAGAAGCCTCACTACATGGGCCATCAGCCACCTTCTCACTATAAGCCAGCCATTCTTACCCTTTTCTTGGCCATAGCAAATAGCCATAATAGCCATAGCCAATAATAACAATATGAAAGGAATACAGGCCCAAACAGGACTGTATAAGTTGCATAATGAACCATGTAAAGCAGTGTGTGAGAATTGTTTCTAGTCTATGGACCATTTCAACTGTACCAACCGCTACCCCATGAGAATGATGGCAGTATTCTCACAGTTAAATGGAAGGTTGTTTTGTGCTATTGTAAAACAACTGGTATCCAAATAAGAGAGAAGTTGCACAGTGACTTCTCTCTTTCTGGAGGTTACACACTCCCACATGTCATGTTGTGTGCTGCTACTGAATGGCAAAACTGACCCTTTTGGCAAGCACAAATCATCCCATAGTTGTGAAGAGGTGTCCAATCCAGGAATATTTTGAGCTCCTTGCAAAAGCAACCCCACTTTTGATACCCTGACGCCCATAGATGGTATGGTTGCCATAACAGATTGGGAAAACAGAACACCTATTAGACCATGCCCTGTTCCATTCAGGGTCTTACAATGCCTCATACTGCCACCAAAATCTCATGCCTTCCTACAATTTTTATGGGGAAAAATTTTGTAACTTCAGTAAATTACTCCAACAGTATAATAGATTCATAATCTGTTACTATCAAAATAATGGAAATCATGTAAACATGCCAGGCAGTGCTCTCCTTTTTTTTTTTGACCTATAGAACTCCAACTTGTCACCCACACCAGTTATTATCCCTTTATGTGTGAAATATATATATAAAGACTCTCATGCCTTGCATTGTAGTTTTCTAGAAAGGAGACAGGTGAAGGAGTTTCATCAGTTACAAAAAAAGAAAACGTTGAGCCACCTTGTAGATGAACAGACTTCTAATGGAAGTTTTTAAGATACATCCTACCTCTTCACATAGCTGAAGTTCCTCTCCGTCACCACACCTCTGAGTCATCTAGCATCTTTCATTAAATGGCTGGGGTGTGAGTTCTCTTTTCTTGAGAATCTGAGTGATATCTATGATTTTGTTGTTGTTGCCATATAACTTGCTACTGTCTCTCACTTCCTTCACTGCTTGGAAAGATGATACAACTCACGTCCTTTTAGCCGTGGTAACTGTTGGCATTTTTGTTCGCACATGTCGTACAAGTTTTCATCCCTCAGTTTTCTTCAGTATTGCTGAATGTACATTGTGACGGTAATGCATTATTTTTCAAGCGCTGAAAATAAAATCTTTCTACAAAACTGTTTTCTTTCCTCGCTTTTCTTTACCCACATCTGGAAGCAGGGGAAAGGACACCTTTCAAAAGAAACTGTATGAAGCACACTTTAGAAATATTGACAGTCTATGAACAAAGCAAAGCACCTGCAAACGAGGGCTTTCCATTTCGATTGCCATATGCTTCTTCACCTGGAGCATCACCAGTTGAGATGTCTACTTGGTATTCTGCTTTCTTAACTCCTTTCCAGGGATCCCCTTTGCTTAATGTGTGCTGCTTTCTTTATGAAATGGTGAGCCTGGGGCTTCTCCTGCAGCTTGAATGCCGATTTGGAAAACAGAAAGCATAATAACACATTCCTGTTAACCGTCTGGGTTGGTTCAGTAATTCTTTTGAGGACTGCCATGTGGTGCTTTTAGAAAGTTGACTGTTTTAATGAACAGGTTGCAGTGGATGCTGCATTATTCATTTAGCATTTTAAGAAAGTTGTCAAACAAAAAACTATTTTTTGTGTCACTGATAATGGTTGTAGTAGTACATGATGGCACATTGATAGCCTGTGGAAGTCTAAAAACCAGAAGGATTATATCTGGGATGGCCAGCGAACCCTCATCTTATTATGTGCCCAAATCAATGGTACAAGGCTCAGGGCTGACTCTCATAGTTCCCTCTTGGTGACACTCCAGGCAAATCCTTGATCAGTACCCTGATGGAGAAAAACTGAATAGAGCATGCAGAATAGAAAGACACCAGTGGAAGTTTGCAGAGGCACAAGGTTCTGCCTTACATCTTGCTTTTCCCACTGTTTTCTGACCACAGAGAACATCCTAAGGCAGTCACCAAGGAAGGGAGGGAGGGACCAGAGGCGTGGCTTGGGTTTTCAGTGTCTTGGGGCAAAGTCATTTTTGTCGCCCCCAAGGGAGCGTCTGAAAAGGATGCACCCTGCCCTTCAGTTGCATTCTTCCCCAGCAAGCATCTCTTAGGAAGAGAAGGTGAGGGCTTCTCTGCTTCCTTGAGATAGCCCTTTTCCAGCCCCTCCAGCCTCTCTGGGAAGCAAAAACAGGAAGGAAGCCGACCATACTTCTGCTGGGCACAGAGGTGGGTGTTTCTTGCCTGCACTCTCCCCTCCACCACCACCCGGTGCATCAGCGGCTACATGCACCCTCCCCTCCTGGAAAAAGTCCCCCCCCACTGGCTCAGACTGCCCAGAAGGGTCCCAACGAGGCACAAGCCTTCAGAGTCAGTCTGGCCCTCTTGTGGTGGCAAGTCCTGAAACGTGCGAGGATGCCAGGGTGCACACACAGCACCAGCACCAACTCACACGAATCCAGAAGGGAAGAAAGTAAAAGTTGGATTTTTATGGATCCTCTTGATTTCATCTGAGTTTTGCATGGGATCCTTTTCAAATGCCATCAATTCATGCATCTCATTAAAGTCCAAATACTACACATTAATAATCATGGGCCCTCCAGAGCATGGCTGTGCAGTGGCACAAAAACATGGATCCAAGGCACAGATCAATCTGATTTTAAATGATTTTTTACAGTGGATCTTACTAAAACCACTATTACATCATAGGCCCGATCTCTGCCCACAGATTGCACAAAAAAAGAGGAGGGGTCTGTCAGTGCATTACTACCCAGTGGTGCAAAAACATATATCTAAGGCACAGAACCTCACATATTTACCACATTTTTCTACAGGATCAGCTCCAAACCATTCTCCCATCATAGGCTCTAGTTCTGCTAACAGATTACATACACACAAACACACACACAAAAAACATAGGTCCATCAGCACATAACTGCAGTGGCACAAAAACATGTATCCAAGGCATTTTGTCCCCAAACCCCCATGCTACAACACAATGAATAATGTGCCCCTGCTGCCTGGGCGTCACCAGTGTCTTCTTGACCGCTCGGCACCCCCAGCCAGGCTTCCCTGTTTGCCAAGCAGCTCAGCCAAGGGACGTGGGCCAGGGAGCCCTCTGTGTGGTTGTGGGGGTCATGATGACCCTTCCTGCAGCTCCTGGGTGGGGAGCCCTTTGGTGCCTCTGGATGCTGCAGGGGGACAGATGTCCCATAGTTACACAACTGGGAGGGACTACCCCTTACTGCTTCCTAAAAGGGCATTGCAAAAAGTCTTCTGTTCTACATGTTCCATCCTTTTAGTCTGTCCCCACACTTTGTGCTCCCTGGATCTAAAATTAGTGGTGTTTTGGCCCTCAGATTTTAATGATAGTCAATGATTTTGCAACAGGAAACACATCAAAGGTTCATTTCTAATAAGATTGTGAATGCCAGATTTATGGGTCACTCCACATCAGGGTTACATACTAGTGATGGGCACTTACCACAGTTTCGCACAGCTGAGCAAACTGGGCCGGCATGTATTCTGTGGGTGCCCCAGATTCCATGCCCCACCTCCTCCCATGAACACGGCATCAGAAGTTGTATGAGGGGCTTCCCTACCCTCCTTCCACCTCTGAGTGGGTGCCTACAGGAGGAGGTGGGGTGCAGAATCCAGGGGATTTGTCCAGCACCTTGGGTCCAACCTGCTGAATCACACCAAAGCACAAAACTGTGTTAAGTGTCCATCTCTATTATAGATAGCAAGTGGCAGAACTGTGCTGTCTTAGCCAATCCTTTTCCAAGTGTCAGAAATCAGCACAGCCAAGCCATTGCGCTAATCCAATGAATCAGTAACCTTCATTGCAGGGAGTGGGCAGAGACATCCTTTTGCAACAGCTAGGTCATCAAAGTTTCCAAGAGTCTTCAGGAAGAACAGGTTGTAGGTAAGAATAAAACTGAACATTGTCTCCCACAAAAGCTTAGCTGTCAGCATGCACAGAATTTATAGCTCATCACTAACCTCTCCCTCTTGTACAGAAATTTCCAATTAGCAATCAGGGAACCTTGAAATGTTTCTGTTGGAGTCTCTTCTGTCTTCAGCCTTCTTCCTGCTTTTGGACAAATGGGTCTTCTGTCTCCAGCTCTTGGCTCTCCTCCTCCCCAAAAGTTCTGGAAGGATGCGGTTGGCTGGAGGACTGGATTTCCTTTCTACCATGGCCTCCTTTGGCTGCATGTGATTCCCCACCCCCCTCTGAAGATGACACTGTGCCTCATGATTGACAAGCCCATGAAGACATATCCCTGATATTTAGAAATCAAAGGCCATGAAGACATATCCCTTAATATTTATACATTACTCTGATAGTGCTAATGCCCAGACACTTTCATTTAAGGTCATTTAAAATTGTACAAGGGTGTAAACTCAACATTCTATTCAGATTATTGCACTATGGCCTGCTTTGCTCTCCGTTTGAGGGAGGAACATTAGAAATTAGGAACATTTAAATGTTCAGGAACTTTAGCTTTCATCACATTACACCCATACAAAAACAGCTCCACTGGCTGCCAATCGGCTACCAGGCACAATTCAATGTGCTGACATTAACCCATTGGCCTGGGTCCAAGATACCTCAAAGATTGAATCTCGCATTATGAACCAGCTCGAGTGCTTAACTTAGGTCATAAGGAGAGGCCTTTCTCTCCATCCTGCCACCTTCACAGTTGCGTCTCATAAGAACACATGAAAGGGCCTTCTCTGTTGGTGCTCCAAGACTTTGGCACTCCCTCCCGCTGGAGGCCAGGACTGCCCCATCTCTGCTGTCTTTCCAGAAGCAGGCAAAGACCTTCTTCTTCAGGCAAGCTTTCCCTGAACAAGGGACTATTTACTATGTGATTTTTTTATTGATTACCATACATGATTGCATTGACTGATTTCATAAGAACAACAGTGATTTCCATATTAGTTTCCACCCCTCATGATGGATTTTTTTCCTCTTTGTGTACTCTTTGTAGCTTTAATGTTACATTTTAATGTTCTAAGATGCCTCTCGTAATTCCCTGTTCTTAACTTGAATATGTGTTAAACATTCTGGGCTGTATATTGCCCCTCATTATTGCAAGCCACCTTGGGTCCTTTTCCAAGGAGAAAGGTGGTGTAAAAATATTCACAATAAAATAAAATAAAATAAAATAAAATAAAAATGTATTTCAGACAGATTGTTATTGGTTTTGTTTCACAGATAATAACAGATAGGTCTTGCATCAATGGCACTGGCTCCTTGTGTATTTTGGGACTTTTTTCAGGTAGTGCTGCTTAGCTACAAACCCTTAAATGGCTATGGAATGTTTCACAATAAACCCAATTAACTTTATACTACTCTGTAGTTTGTCTGAGGGGAAAAGATTGGTGATATGTGCGACCACACTGGCATTTGTCCTTCTGTTTGGTCTGTTGTGCTGTCGGGCTGATTTTCTCCTTTTGCCAGAGACCGGGTGCTAATGTGGAACAGCCTGCTCCCAAAGTGTTCCTTCTCATTCCTTTCTGGGCACCTGCCAGAGGCTATTTTGTTTTTAGGCACCAGTAGAATCACTCTGTTTCGCTTTGCTTCCAGTACTTGTTGTGACTGCTGGCTTTGAACCCAACTGGAGCTTGTTACTTTAAATTTCCCTTCTGCTTCCATTGCCCCAGTATTGTTAAGAACCTTCCTAACACAACTTTCACAGTATTGGGAAATTAAAACTTCCTCTGTTCCTCCATGAAGAATCAGAGGAAAGAAGGGGAAAAACAAAAAATTTTATTTTTAGTTGAAAATTTCTTCTAGAAGGAGGAGGAGCTAGGATGGGGCAAGAAGGGAGGGTGTTCTGTCTTTGTTTTCTTACTAGGCCAAATAGGGCTGCTTAAGATATATAATATGCCATGTGGATACCATGATTGCAAAAAATTGCATACTATTTATCTATGTTATCTTAAATGAGCCCATTTAGATCAATCTAAATGGCTATTGAGCCATGTAGCCAGGCCCTTTCTGTGTCTATATGCTATGCTCCTGGTGGTGAGATATAATGAATCGTTTATACATCATTTCTCTTTTGACTCTTGTTCAGTGTCAAAATTTCTAAAAAATTTGTTGTTAATGTTATAACAAGCAATTTTGTTCTAAATCCATCCATCCATCCCATTATTCATATACTTATTTTTCAAAACATTTCCTGTAGCTTACGATAAGAGATGTTAAGCTTTTTGAAGGAAAATCATGAGCAGTTTCTCTTTCCCTTTATCTCAATAGTTTCCTCCAGCCCTATTTTTGTGCTTGTATGTGCAGGTCTTGAAACATCATTGAAATACCACATCAATATTGAAGTAAGAAAACCTTTCTTTCTTTGATGTCCCCCCCCCCCCCCCAGCTCTGAGAGTCATAACCTCACACATCCCCTCTATACTACATCTGCAGAAAGTCAATAGGGGATCAAGGACTGCTTCTAACAGTTGGTAAAGGAAAGAATATTCAAGAGGTTAAGAGGACATTGATGGAAAATATCTCCTGTGTGAACTGGAGTCTCATCCCATTTGCTCTTCCATAGTAGGAAACAATGATATGTTAAAGCAAAACTGATTCACTTCCATCTTCTGTGTACATATTTATATATTTAAGTGTTTAGTTGTTTGTTTGTTCACCTTTCCCTTTTGTGCAACCTGAAACAACTTAGGAAAATAGGGAGCCATAAAACAAAGTTGTAGAACTCATAGCTAGATAAATGAACGTCCAGGAATGTTTCCTTCAAAAGGTATGCTTGGAAGTATGGAGTGAGACAGCAGCCCACAATGTGATGTCAATGCAGCTATTATTCAGGAAACATGCAAACAAAAAGAAAATTCAACACAGGAGCGATATGTTTGTATATATAGCACAGTCTGTGCAAAAACAACTGAAAGACATCAAGCTAAAACTCTCTGTCCTTTTATAGCGGGGGGAGTGGGCTTAGGCTGAAGTGCTCAGATCACTAACCCTGGAGTAACTGGTCTGACATTAGAGAACAAGTATGAACCACATAGTTAAAGATGGATAACAACATTTATATAAATATAGAAAAGGCTCTGTTGCCAAAAATAAAACAAAATCCCTCTCTTTTATTCTCTGTTGAATAAGGTAATAATAGTTGCAAGTCACCAAGTCAGTTCCTACTTTCAGCAAAGTTTTCTAGAGTGCTCTATAGAAAGAGTGCTCCATAGTGGTTTACCAGTTCCTTTTTCCAGGGACATTTCTGAGCTGTGCAGCTTGCACATACAGGCTGTCTCTCCTTCATGGACACACAGTGGGGAATCAAACTTCCAGCTTCTGGCTCTGCAACCAGATATAGTGATTGACTCACAACCCGAATACTAAGATCTAGATGTTGATTTAGATGCCTTTTATTAGTATCTTTTCTGAGAAGGCTGGAAGTAGAAACACAGGGACTAGAAAACTGTGTGTTCCCTACAGCCTCCTATCCCAACGGAATATCAAGGAGAAACCCATTAATAATGGCAGCAGCCCATTCATTTGTTACTGGCCTGGCAGGTTTCATTAGCCAGGCTAGACAAGGGTCTAGGGAGGTTGTGGTAGCATGGCAGTAATCAAGCACACTGTCCTGCTCAGATGACATCACAGGCTGAAATTGTCACAAGCTAACTGGGCAAGACAGTGCAAAGGACATCTAGGCTTGATCTACTGGTATAAGTTGGTTGTCTATGCCCCAGTGGTTGGCCACTTAGAAATCAAAGGCCTGTATTTTCCAGTAGAAATGGAGAGCAGAGGAGCTCTTATGTACCTGTCTCCCCCATTTGGTGAGCTTCTCCCACCTCACTTGGTTTGAAGGATAGTTGTGCAACACATTATGCAACCTAGGGCCTCCTGAAGTTGGGGAGACACACACCTGTCTCCTCATTCCGTATTCCTGAAATGGAATACTGGCCAAAACTTTTTTAAGGTAGCAGAGGCCACAGAGAATATTTTAATATCACAAAACAACAGCAAATGCTAAGGCATGTCATCAATTTGTGATCTCATGTGATCTGTGTTCCGATTTCCATTTGGTCATAGCTGCTTATTAACATTGTGGGTTGATTGTTCAAAAGGTAGGCAAATGCAGAAACAGTAGGATATGAAAATCATGTAAGATCCAAACCAAGGGGAGCCTACTACATTTAGTGGCATATATTTCAGCTTTTAATGGACTTCTGTTGGTGGAGAAAAATATGATTGCTTTAATGCTGTTCATTTTGATTTTTATGGGGTTGACTTCTGTGTAGATGATTATAAATACATGAGCTTGGTATGATTGCTTTACTGCTGTTATTTTTGATTTCTTGTGTTTATGACTTCTGCATATATGATTACAAATGCAAGAGCTTGGTGGCTCCCTTCCTTCTTGGATATGTACCATAGTGTGATGAAAGGATTTGAGTCTGTCAGTGACGCTGAGAGCAATGCTTTCAGGCAGCCAGACTCCACTAAGAGACTAGACTCCCAGCAGGGTGGTCACGACTAGGACATCAAATTAAGATATGCCCACCCTCATCAAGACGGTAACAGTAGCTACATGTGACACTGACAGATGAGACAACAGTGGGGATACTCAAGGTAACTTTTGTTAGCATATTGCAGAAGGTGGCAATGGTAAGCCCCCACTGAACTTTCCTTACAGTGAAAACCTTATGGTGAGAGAATCCAAAATGAAACAAGAAAGAGATAAAAAAAGGAGTGCAGTAACTATAGGACTATAGATTTAATTCTCCATGCAAGCAAAGTGATGCTCAAGGTACTGCAACAAACGATTTTTCCTTATATGGAGTGAGAAATGACTGTTGGTCAGTCCAGATTTCGAAAAGGAAGAGGTATTAGCAATCATATTACAAGTACCTGTATCTTCTGGCTACCAGAGTGCACCAAAGAATTTGGGAAGTCTTTGCTTTGTAGATTACAGTAAAGCCTTGGGCTGTTAAGAGCATGAGAATCTGTGGGTTGTTCTGAAAGAAAGGAATGGGCTTTGGCAGTTGTTTGTTCTGATGCATAGTTATATTGTAGACCAGAAGCTACCATTAGGACAGAACAGAGAAAGAGAGAATGGTTTTCTATAGGCAGACTTGTCAAATAATATTGCATTCTACCCTCTTATCTGTTCGATTTGTGCAATTCTGAATGTAGAACATATCATATGGAAAGCCAGATTGGGTACAGATGAAGGAGGATTGGTGGAAAAAGTATCAATAATTTAATATACAGAGATGATACCATCTTACTGGCAGAAAGCAGCAATGACTTGAAAAGATTCTTGGTGAATGTAAAAAAAAAAAAAAGACCCATCTTGAACATTTAAAGAGTCCAAAATTACAACTACAGAAGAACTTCAGAACTTTAATGTTGACAATGAATAAATTGAAATAATGAAAGATTTTGGATATCTGGGTTCAATCATAAATCCAAATAGAGATGGCAGCCCAGAAATCAGGTGATTAAGACTTGGAAGGGTAGCAGTGAAGGAGTTAGAAATTTTCAGCAAATGCGTTTGAAATGGATAAAGCAATGCAACTTTTTGTAAACTCTGCATTGCCTTCTTCTCAATACATTCCAGTTTCTCCAGCTTTTGATTTGGCTGGGTTTTAATACATAAGCTGTTACCCTAAGATGGCACTCCACTGTCTGTCTTCTTGAATAAACATTGTAGCAAATTTGTATTTTTTTATATTGCTTCTGCCATTTTACATTTTAAAATATGTCAATATTTTAAAAGGTGGCTCCGGTGCTGGCATGCATCCAGTGGGAATGGCCGGTTTGCCTTCTCCGGTGAATGAGTGGAGATCACATCCGGGGGGGGGGGAGGCCTGTATGCAACAGGACTCCTCCCCTGGGGGAAGCCTCTTTCCGTTTGCAGCATTCCCCACACTCCTACCACTGATTATTAGTACTAGTGTGAGTCTGACTGGTTGCCCTTGTGGGGCCGGATAGGAATTTTTGACCCATTATCAGGATTGGCCTATGGACAGCGGGGATTTTTTTGCCTATCCCACACTGGTACTCGGGGGTGGTAAGGTTAAGTATTCCTTTTTTTATTGGTCACACTGTTGGTTGGAAGGAGTCTCCAAGAAATCCAGAGATTCAGTTTGGCAAAAAAATCTGTCCTAGCCCATCCAACCTCAGGACTCTGTGGATTGCAAGATGACAGCATTGGGGGGAGGATGCACAGATGGCCCATCTGGGCCTGGAACAACCAAGAGCGAAGCTTCAGGACCCGGGGAGTTGTATGAAAATTTACCAGCCGTGGTGGCACTGTGTCCCTGACTGCACCACCAGGGGGTAGTGACTTGCCCTAAGCTGCCTGGTTGGAGGTGTCCCGGGAGGCCCCTCTTAATGTTGTGTTCATGATATATTTTTCTGATCAAATAAAGTGTGGCCCAGTTAAAAACCATAATCATGTCTCACCTTGTCATTTCGCGTGGGAGGGCAATTCATTGTGACTTATAATGAGGAGAAAGTGAGGGGTATAAATTCATAAGAGGGGGTCATAGGGACCAGAATTTAGGAGATCTGTGTTCAAATTCCCTCTTAGCCATATAAACTCACTGGGCAACTGTCATCCAGAATCTACTTCTTGAGCATCTGTGATGCCTCAACATCCCTATGAGGGCTGGCATAAGTCAAATGTCACTTGATGACACAGACCAATCTAATTCACGATATAGGCAGGGAAATAAATGCCTTTCCAGAGTCTGGTATAATACATGCCCTCCTCCACACACATTAAGGAGTGGAAAAGCCCATAAACTCTGTCAGTGAATTGCAGTGTGGGCTCACTGTGGCACAGGTCGTAGGCTCAAAAAAAAGTCTCTCTCTCTCTCTCATCCACTTTGCTTAATCTCTGAGGATGAGCCATGAGCCCAAAGCCCATGAGCCTTGTTGCAAATTTCAGCCGTGCCAGTTTAATTTGTGAGGCCTTCCTAAATCCATTTCCCATCTAGCCGCTAAAATCAAAGTCAGTTGTGATCCAAGTTGACTTCAAAGTTCACTGCCACACATAATCTATGATCCTACATATCCTAGGGAGGGCATTTTATTACTATCTATTGCCCTGTAGAGATCACCACTAGAGATGGGCACGACTTGAAAAAAAAATTTTTCGAGTTGTCGTTACTCGGGCCGTTTCCTTTTCGGCTCGTTTCCGTTTTTCGCGAAAATTTGCAAAAATTAGTCGGTTCGTTTTTTCGTTTTTTCGTTGTCGTTAGTACTGGTTTGGGGAGGGGGTAGCGGGCTCCTGGAGGGAGCTGCAGGAGTCAGCCAGAGCCACAAGTGACGGACTGGCAGACTCTTTGCACCCGCTGTGTCTCACGTACTTGCATGTAGTCCAATGCAAGTAGATCTGGCTTAGGGTTAAGACGGCTTAGCGCAACGGCTAGGGTTAGGCTAGTTACGGGTGAGGTTACAGTGAGTATTGGGGTGCATCTGGGTGCCTCTCTGTCCCACTTAGAAGGACAGTGTACTGGCGTATGGGTTAGGCTTAGGGTTCGGGTTTGGGCTACGATTAGTGGGCTGTTTATGCCCGATTGGCACATCCCAGAAGTCTCTGTGGTCAACCTGGCCAAGTGGCCATGCAATTGGTGGAAAATTTGCATGGTCTACTCCCATGGGAGAGCCCATCATTGCAAATGTGCAGGTGTAATAAAATAAAATAAAATAAAATAAAATAAAATCAACGGAGACTTTTTTTTGCAAGAAAAACCCACTGCTGCTACTGTAAAAATTCAAGCATTTAAAATAGCTAATTTTCGCATGTTTCTGTGGTGCTTTGGTGGGGTTTTGGGCAACAATTTCAAAAAAAATATTGCGGTCGCCATTTTGGATCCCCCCCCACCGCATGGCAAATGGATGCGCCCTCCCAGCCTGGTACAGTCAGCAAAACCTGGCCATGCGATTGGTGGAATGGCTCCAAAACTTTGCATGGTCCACTCCCATGGGCGAGCCCATCATTGCGAATGCGCAGGTGTAAAAAAATAAAATAAAATAAAATAAAATAAAATCAACGGAGACTTTTTTTGCAAGAAAAACCCACTGCTGCTACTGTAAAAATTCAAGCATTTAAAATAGCTAATTTTCGCATGTTTCTGTGGTGCTTTGGTGGGGTTTTGGGCAACGATTTCAAAAAAAAATATTGCGGTCGCCATTTTGGATCCCCCGCACTGCATGGCAAATGGATGCGCCCTCCCAGCCTGGTACCAGCAGCGCAGCAGTAGCAATAGCCAAGGAGAGGGGGGCGGGGAACCCCCCCCCAAATAAAACACCCTTCTGGCCTTGTAGGTGCCCTCAGACAGTTTTCGCCTACTTTTAGGGCCGGGAATCGGGTTTTTTTTTTAACTTTTAAAAACTTTTTTTCTGTGCCGCTTGGCATTGCGCGATGCAAGTAACGAGCACGACAAATCAGACCAAATTGTTCGTTCGTCGGTTCGAGCTCGAAGTCTGGGGCAGTGATTCCCGTTACCGTTTCCGTAGAGTAACGGAAACGAGTAACGGAAACGGAAACGGGAATACCGCTAAGTCGTGCCCATCTCTAATCACCACTATTATCTGTCCATTTCACATCATGGCTCATGACTACTCATTTATAACCAACCCTACCTTCAAATTTGTCCATGTGCACCATACTGTAGGTAATAAAAATGAGAGAGGCAAAAAATCATTGGCCACTATTCTTATCTGGTCCTCTGGCAGCCAGCTAGCTTGCTCTAAAATGCACAGTCCAGGTAAATGGGTTGCCTGAGGTAAAAGGAGGCCATCACTGGTTAAGGGAGGATTTTCAAGCCCTCCTGTCCCCATTCCCAATGCTAGCAAAGTCTCAACACAAATGATGTCACCACATGGTCTTGCCTGTTCCTATGGTAGTGCATCCATCCAATGCCTCTTTAGACAATGTCTCTCCATAGGCCTTACTCATTCACTGAAAGAGGGGTGGTTTGAGTTCAGACATACTTAGAATTGACTAATAGGCATCAATGGGGCAAAGTTATGACTCATGTGAATCCCAGTGATTTCAATGGGTCTTCTTCTAAGCAAAAGTATATTTGACGCCATGGGTAACATTTCCCAGAAGTTTTTTAAAAAAAATATTTTAACTTGTTTTTATTACAGAAGCTGTGACAACTGTGCTCTTCAAATAATAGTAGTCATACTTCTCGGGTGGCTGTTGATTAAAAAGTTAAGATGCTTCCTGCGTAATTTGGGTGGGAGGGTTTCACAATATTATCTCTGTGCAGTATGTTTATATCTTTGTCTCATTGTGCCATGTTTTGAATGTACTTGGAGTGGAAATGAAGGTTTGGTGCTCTGCCTTCTGAGGACTAAAAATGGAAGGTGCAGGAGAAAAATGCAATCAGGCAAGGAAGATTAATTACTCTAACTTGCACACTCAAATGATTTTCAAAAATTGTAGGATTCTTTCAGCTTCCACGTCATGAATACTAAAATATGAGAAGCTAAAGCCGTGGCATCTTACATCATTGCATTTCAAAAACGGAGCACTGCAATCAGATTTCTATTCATGAACACATTGCTGTGAAGCTCAGTTGCATGACAGTACATTTATTTTCCATATATTAAACACCCAACAGGAAAAAAAAGACGTAATAATGCACAGTTTGTTCGGGAAGGAAGGGAGGAGATCAGGAGAATACATAGGGCTGTTTCCAGACAAGGCTTGTGCATCTCAGTAAATATTTCATTAGGGAGCAGATCTTTCTTTCTTTCTTTCTTTCTTTCTTTCTTTCTTTCTTCTTCTTCTTCTTCTTCTTCTTCTTCTTCTTCTTCTTCTTCTTCTTCTTCTTCTTCTTCTTCTTCTTCTTCTTCTTCAGTTTGGAACATTGATATTTTTCCAGTCATACATTCAGTTTATCCTAATGTTGAAAAAGTTTGCATTAAAATTATCTGCATATCCATTGCCATGCACATATTGTTGTAGACAGTTGTGCATTATAGGGTGCACAGTGCAGGATTAGGACTTAGGAGTTCTGGATTCAGTTCCCTGCTCAGCTATGGAAAGTTATAGGGGAGGAGCTGAAGCTGGTAAAACCACCCCTTAAATATCTCACAACGTGTAACAAAAAGAATCATTCCCTCCCCAGATAATGCATATTTAACTTCATTTCCTTTATGTGTACTGTCCTTTATTCTATTCAGTTCTTCAAAACACCTCTGATTTATAAATTTAGAATATTGTGTTATTGTATCTGCAATTCAGTACACCAAGAAATAGCCAAATATTGCTGCACAAGATTATGTCCATGTTGCCAGCAGGAAATATGGTGCCAGGGTTTACATAGGAAAGGGCAGCCTGAACGTTGATTAAACCAATGGCAGCAGTCAAGATGGTCTATTGGATACCTTTGTGTGCTCACTACCATTCACAAAGAGACATCAAAAAAGGGAAAATATAAGCTAACTCTTTTTCCATCAATTGACCTCTTCTTACCAAAATCATAGACAAAGGCTTTCATGTGGCTGGAAAGATGCTCTGATTATACAGGATCCCCAGTTATGAAGAAGATTCCTTACATGAAGATAGTTTTACACACAAGGTGGTGATGGTGGTTTCATGTGTTCATCTGAGTATATCAGCAGCCAAGCCACATTCAGGAAAACAAGAAGGAAAAAAAGGTAGGAAAAAAGAGGGAAAACTAAAAACCAAAACAGAAAAAGCATCTTTCTGGAGAGTTGGCTCTCCCTGAGCACAGAGACTTTGAAAGAAAAAATTGCTAGAGCTGGCAAAGAGCTTTGGAATCAGGCTGGGCTTTGTCAGGCTTGTGCAGCTGTACTCAGTAAATAGTGCTTGGCTATTCATTTATCAAGGAGACAGTTTTGCAATTGACAGTGTTTTCAAGCTAGCTAATGTTTGCTCGTTATCACAAAGTGTAACTCTGCAATTATATGAATGAATGTAATGCTGAACATCCCAGGTCTCTCTTTTTTTCAAGCAAGTGAACTTTCTCAGCAGTGAGTTCCATTGAAAGGAACAGGATTTACTTCTCTATATACAATGCAAAGTTTGGCATTATTATTATTGTTGTTGTTATAAAGGAAGAAATGTTTTTAAAATATGACTTTGAACATAATTTTTAACCTAGAAATCAAAGCCAGCTTCTCTATATTATTAATAGTGTTTTTTCTGTTCTTTTTCTGTCCAGTACACATTACCAATCTCATTTTTGTGAAATAAATTGGGCTGTAGGTAGGATTTTACACACACACACACACACACACACACACACACACACACACACACACACACACACACACACACACACACACACACACACACACACACACAAGTTACCTAAACCTCTAGTTCCTCCTAATTTAAGTAAGAAGAAATCTGTTTGGGTAAATTCCTCAAAATTCCTCAAAAACAAAATCCAAAGGGAATCGGGAAACTGCAGTAGCCCTCCCCCCCAGTGGGTGAGCGATTAGCGCCATCTTGGCTTGGCTTCCAAATCCCTTCCCAATTCAATAAATTATAAAGTTATTTTTCTAGGGGCATCCCTTTTGGAGTTTAATAACTCAGCCCCCTGAACCCCAAACCTCTCCAAATTTGTGGGGATTACAGGGAAGAGCTTGAGGAAGCTCCCCACCAATTTTGTTGCCAAAACAAGGCTGCTGAGATCACCATTTTGGAGTATATAAATATGTACTCCATAATAGGTCTTGCAGCAATGTATCTTTGGCAGGTTAACCAGCTAACCCCTCTTATTGGTGGTGTGTACTTTACACACTCTTTCAGTTATCTACTGGGACCTCCTTTGGAGCTTAATAACCCAGCCTCCTGAGCCACAAACCTCTCCAAATTTCAGGGGATTACAGGGAAGGCTTGAGGAAGCTACCCTGCCATTTCCATGACTAAACATGGCTGTGTTCCATATTTTTGAGTACATGTTTTCTCATATTTATGTAATCAAAAAAATGGATTGCAGCCATGTATAAGCACCAAAATCATTGGGGAGCTTCCTCAAACTCTTCTCTGTAACCCCTTAAAATTTGGAGAGGTTTGGGGCTCGGGGGCTGAGTTATTAAGTTCCAAAGGGGGTGCAACTAGGAAAAATCTTTCTAATTGATTGAATCAGGATTCAGAAGCCAAGCCACAGCAGTGCTAATTGGTCACCCATGGGGGGGGTGCTACTGCAGTTTCCCAATTCAATTAGAAAGATTTGAGCTTAATAACTCACTCCCCTGACCCGCAAACCTTTCCAAATGTCAAGGGCTTATAGGGAAGAGCTTGAGGAAGCTCCCCCATAATTTCCTCTAGGATGAATCATTTCATTCCTAGAGGGAAAAAATGTGTTTTGTTTCATTTTGTGACAAAACATGGTCTTCCATTATGTAACATTATGAATCATTTCATAACATTATAAAATGACAAAAGTGTTTCATTTTTCATTTTGTGCACATCTCTATTTTCATCCCATCTAATTTTATTTTGCAAAAGACTTGTCGACCACAGAGATGAAAAATACAAAGTACCTTAAAATAGGAGTTGGTAAACCCATTCTGTAATAACATATTTTTAATACATGGGGCTTTAAACCCAGACATTTAAGAGCTTAAGCACTGAAAATCCTGAAATAAATGAGCAGATCTGTCAGTTTCCCCCATATTCAGTTTTTAAAATGTCAGGTTCTTTCTGTCCCACACATGAAGAGAGCTGTGAATTTCAGTCAACTGGACTAAATAGGGTTGCGTGGATATCACTCAATCTGATATAGAGCAAAATATTTTATCACACAGATCAGAACTGGCTTACCTTAAACTTACCTTCTCACTTCAGCCTTGATGTGGCTGCAGAGGCCTCTGGCCCTCGACACAGCACTGGCAGAGGGCTCCAGACCTGGCAGTGGAGGACTATGACACTCGCCATGGCACTGATGGAGGTCCTGGCTGCAGAAGCCTCTGGACCTGGCTACAGCACCAACAGAGGCCTTCAGCCCTCCCAGAGGTCCCAGCTGCAGAGGCTTCTCAACACAGCCACAGAGGCCACTGGCCCTTGCTGTGGTAGTTCTCTGACCCTCAATGCAGCACCAGGAGACGCCTCCAGCCCTCATTGCAGCACTAGCAGCCACAGCAGTGAGGGAGCGATGGCAGCAGTGAGAGGCACCAGAATGGATTTGGTAAGTTCCTATTCGTCCCTATGGGGAAAATTGTTTTTGATATGAGTGCTTTGGTTTACAAGTAGGGATGGGCACAAAATGAAAAAACAAAATGGTTCTTCTTATGTTCTTATAGATAATGAAATGAAATGAAATGAAATGAAATCAAACAAGGAAGCAGCATTTTGTTACAGATGAAATGAAATGGTTGTTTTTTCATTGAAATGAACCATTTCATTCTATCTGTAAAAGGGATCCCTTACCTGCTGGGCTCGCAATGAGCTGCCACCGCCACCACCAGAGCCCAGGAGAGGGAAGAGGAGGAGGAGGAGGAGAATCCCCGCTGCCGCTCTGGTGCCCCCTGCCTCCTCCTCTCAGCCCTGCCTTCCAGCCTCCTCTCAGCTGGGAGGTGGGTGGGGTTGACTCCCCTGGGTCCTAGAGGCATCAGCAGGGCTATGGATACCCCACTAGATTTCAAGACCCTAATCTTCAGTGCAGTAGTTAAATGCCTGTACTGCAGCTAAAACTGTGCTCATGACCTGCAGTTTAATCCCAGGTGGCTGGCTCATGGTTGACTCATCCTTCTGGCCTTCCGAGGTTGGTAAAATCAGTACCCAGCTTGCTGGTGGTGGTGGTGGGAATGTGTAGCCTGCATAATTAAATTGTAAACCACCCAGAGAGTGCTTGCAGTGCTATGGGTTGGTATATAAGGAGAACACTTTAAGCAGAACCTGTACATAAATCCGTCCCTGACTGTAAAACATCCTCCATCCCATGCTGTAGCCTTCTGCATCTCCCACTCATGTTCATTTTTTTCCAATCCAGAAACTTGCAAATCTATGCAGTATGCAGGAGAGAAAGAAGCGTGGCTTTTTCTTCCACAGACTGCAGTATCTATAACAGAATAGTTTGCAAAAGCCTTGAGAAGAGTTGAGAGCCAAGGAAAATGGCAGGAACAGGAGGAAAGAAGAAAAACTGTCAGACTGAACCACAAACAGAAACCCCAAAAGATGATCCCTTTAAAAACAAACTACATCAAAATGATGAATATCTCAAAATGCACATGGTGCTTTGATAGATTCTGCCAACCTGCGGCATGGGAGGAAAGGGAGTTTTCTGTTTCACTTCATTTCTGATTTTCCAGTCTTCAGTTCAATTTCATCTTAAACTCTGTGGAATTTCCCCATCTTGCATTGAAAATGCATTGTATTCTACAATTGAGGATGTACACATATTAGACAGAGAAGATAGGTGGATTGAGAGAGGGGTCAGGGAAGCCATTCATGTGAGCATTGAAAACCCCTCTCTCATCAAAGGTGGTGGGGGGGGCCCTCAGGCACAGTCTAACTGCCACTTAGTCCCTTTGTACACGACCCCTAAACTCTGCCGCAAATGGCTCCCAGCTCCGGAGCTTAAAATTGTTTCCCCACCAGCTCCAGAGTTTACAGATAATTAAGTGCGACCACGCCCACCTAAGTGCATCCCAGCGCACTTTTCAGGTACCTGCTCTCTGGAGGTGAAAATTCCTGATGCGGATAAAACGTAGTGACTGCCCGGCTCTCCTTGCTTCTGTTTGTTCTTTTTTTTGCCCCCCGACCCTTTAAGAGATCTGAATGCAGTGCCGGGATGGCAGAACAGAGGTGAGCGGTATTCTTTTCTTCTTCTTTTTCTCCCTCCCCTCACGCAGCCAGCAGCCAGGAGTGCGGAGGGGGTGGGAACGCAGGAACAGCGACAAACCCCTAAGATCTCTGCTCCGAATTTAAGTGGCCAGCGGATCTTAGGGGTCATGTGAAAAGGCCCTTACCAGGATGTGATTTCAACAATACCCAGACAAATTAAAAATACTTCACACCTTCACCACCAAGGCCGTAGCTAATGATCCATAATTTATGGGTTTCAGCACTTTAGGCCATTGTTCACCTTAGGTGATTGAGACTGTTGTCTAACTAATGAGCTTATTCAGGCCATTGTTCATCTTATGAACCTATGTCGGACCAGGGTGACAAGAGGCCAAAATGAACTATAAAAATGGAGGAGTCGCAACTAGCTTTCTTCAAACTGATGGAACTGTTTGGATGAGAAGCAAAACATTTCAATCTCTCAAGAAAAAGAAGTCCAGTTTCCATGACTCAACTTTCAGATAAACTCACCTGGATGACTGAGATGTATGAGGAAAGGTACAAGATAATGCATTTTATGTGGGTCTTTCAAGATTCTCAGTCATTCAGGTGGATTCAGTCAGACTGAAGAAGCTACTTCGATGACTAGTGAAGTGTTTCAATCTAACAATAAAAACATTCCAGTTGCCCTGACACAACTACTAGATTCTCTCTCTCTCTCTCTCTCTCTCTCTCTCTCTCTCTCTCTCTCTCTCTCTCTCTCTCTCTCTCTCTGTGTGTGTGTGTGTGTGTGTGTGTGTGTGAACATACAGTTTTGGAGACAGTTTCCTTGCTCCATAGTTCATGTCACTGTTGAGCAACGAATACACTTTTGGAATGTGTGGTTCCCCCAACTCTATTTCTCTAAGAAGAATGTGGATGTCCTCGAAAAATTGGCCCACCCATGGAATCTACAGCAATACTACAGCAGTATTTAATACTTCAGGAAAAAAAATGTGGTCTAAACTGGAGGGAAACACATTGAGAAGGTAGACCTCATATTATAATAATGGTATGACTTGCTGGGCAAACTATATTCCAAAACAAATGAACATAAACTCTAGCATTTTTGCTAATAGTGCACACAAAATAAGCACATGCCCTTTGTGGCTTTTGGGCTACATGAAAGAAGGTGCCATGGCTTTTTCTCTGCTATCATGTAGATTGTTTCTCTAGAAGCAGTAACACATTTTGTCAACTGCTATGGCTCTCTCTCCCGTCTTACAAATATAAAGATTGAGTGGGTCATTAATCATAATCAGCAAGTCATTCACCTGCATCACTTGTTATGTAGATGATTACAGCAATTTTATTGTAATACTGCTATTACTTTGCATTCTGTGATGACTGTAAAGATTATATCTCAGCCTGATTTGGGAATGACATTTGAAAGGAATAAGGGAAACGTACACACACCCAGATAAAGCTGAAGTTAATATATCACTCAGTGATTTGCTAAGACATGTTAAGCTGGTGAAGATGTGTTCCCTCCCCGCTTAACTGCGTTTGTGGTTTTATCTAGTTAGAGACACTACCCTTCTCCCCACATTGTTAGTGGGACAGATTCCTTCAGGACAGGTTGAAACAGGTGAAGGGGGCATGCAGTATTTGTAGATAGTTTTGACTGAAGAGAATGATAATAACCCTTAGCATTTATATTGAGCTGTACCACACTTCTATGCAGGACATTCTGCCCATGTAAAAAGGCATGACAATCTCCCATGAATTATGATGGCACATCAATATTACTAGACTCCCTTTTCCCTGTAACCACTGTACCCTTCAAAATCTGTTCTGCCTGGGCGGGAAAACCTCTGGAATAGCCTGGAATGGAGCTGCGGGGGGGGGGGGGCGATGCCACCCATCCTTGCAATTGTGGAGGCCTCTATTGGGTTGAATCCTCTTTCTTTTCCAATCTGCTTTTGTGAAGGGACCAATGGATCCACCCAACAGTTTTTTTTTCTTCCGCATATGTATTCTGTATCAACACTGCAATCTGTAATACAAGACTGCAAGATAAATCAACATTTATTTTCCTGTATGGTTGACAAGGCTGAATCACAATGGGTGCCTTAAGATCACCAAGTGAATTTATGGATAAACATTGTGGGCTGAAGATTGGAAATAGCACTTTCAAATCAGCTGGAGATTTGAAATTTTGTACAAGTTCATAAAAGTCTGAAATTGGGCTTTCTCATATTCCTGAGGCTCTTAGACCTATTCTTAGCCACAATAAAAGGAATGAGGAACCCTCAGTTCCTGGAATGAATTTACTATTTTGTCTAACCTATCCTACTCACAGGAGCCTCCACTGAGACCAATTCCTTTCCCGTTTCTGCCATCAAAGCCCCCAGCCCCAAGGCAATATGCAAGGAGGTAATCAAAGACATCTCTAGCAGTTTCTGAAGATTTTGCCTGAACTGGCTTGCTTTTTCCCATAAGGGCTCAACAAATTTCTAGTGACGAGTTGATGTAATTTAAAATGCAATAAAATGCCCCCCAAGCCACCTAGAGGCACCAGATGTGGAAGGCAGCATCCTTTAACTCTCCTCTACAAGCTTGGAAAGATTGATGAGAATTGGGGATTTACCTTCTGAAATATACACTCCCCCCCCAAAGAGAGCCCCCCAGTGAAGTCTCCCCCAGGCACCTAAATCTGTCTGCCTATGTTAGCATCTGTACTTATCATTATGTGTCTTAGGGAGGCTTGCCCAACCAGAGGACTCTTTACAAGCCTGTCCTGTACAAATGGCACGAAAATGCACACATGTAATTGGGCTGGAGTGCCTGGGCCCCGCTTGCTTTAAAAGCAGTGAGCCACATTTTTCCCAATCTCTTGGTCAGACCTGCTGAACACTACAGAGCTTTGTTGCCTGCCAAAAACTGGGTTTTGTTTTCAACGCAACTCTCGAACGCTCGAGTGACGATAGTCCTGCAGGGCTAACCTTTTCTATAATCTACTCATTCATTCTGTTTAAAGACATTTTGTTTGTTGATAATTTAGTTCAGTTGATTATCATTTGGGTTGATTGCAAGGAATGAGGGGGAGGTTTTTACCTTAAACTGTGTGGTGCTGTGTGCTCACTGGCGTCCTGCATAGAGCAGGGGTGCTTTAAATTTGATTTAACAGTGAAACCAACAACTAAATATAAAAACAGGGGGGTAGAGTGTTTAAGTTAACATAATTGCCAGATGCTAGAGGTTTGATTCTGTGCAGCCTCATTCCCTTGGCATAATCAAGCTGTATTTCCCTTTTTATGGGGCTCTGTGGTTTTAAAAGTTTTCCTTCCTTTGCTTTAGTTCTAGCAGTTTACATTGTGGTTTTTTTATAGGTCTTTAGTGGCTGTCTGCCCCTCAGTGAATTTAATTGTGTGTGTGATCCAATTTGTGGGGTGGGTGGCTTAGACCCTTAGGAATGCTCCTGTACCAGGGGTGAGTAGCAAAATTGAGTAGCCTGGAAAGGGGTAGGGCACAAGCCAATGGAATGGCTGAATCCTTTGAACCCATATGGTCACAGAGGCTGTCCAAAACACAGAGAAGGGCTGAGTATAAACATTTTAGTGAGATGATTTTGTCTCATGTCAGTGTCTTAGAGGGAGAAAGACCCGGTTCATCTGCAGAGGCCAGCCCTCCTCCAAGGCCTGTTGTACAGCAAGTCGAGACCACCCAAGCAAGCCCACCAGCCATTCGATATGCTATATTGACCACTGTATTTGCTGAACAACAGATGATGCCAGCTATCCCCAATGAGTCTCAAGTCCTGGACTTCTCAACAGAGGGAAGAGGTAGGTTATTGACAATGCAGGCAATGCTGCAAGCAGGTGAGCAAAGGCACTCAACTCCTTCCACTGGGTGGATTTAACCTTGGAGTACTGGGAGCCATCAGGTGCCAGTACCTAGAGCCTTATCCACCCCACTCACTATGCCCAGAGTGCATTCTGTGCTGACACAAACAGACATTATAACAAAATCTGACATTATCTGGATTCAAACTGTGGATACACTTCCACCAGTCGCCAATCCATCTGTTGAGGTGGCAGTTCTCACTTCATCAGACCAGATCAATCAGGTGTCTGCTACTCCAGTGGCCAGCATTGGCGCAGTTAATCTGGCACTTACCGAGACGGCCCTTAAACATGCTACTACTCCTAATCTGAGTGCCACTTCAGGTACTAGCAAAGTATTGCTACAGCATTTCCCTGATGTGGACCAATCTTTGCTGCTGGGTCATCACTTGCTGCCAGCTACAGTTGAGGAGATTTGGAACCTCCTACTTAAATTGGGAGGTTGATCCAGCAAAATTTGAAAATATGGAGGAGAGAGATAAAGAGTGAATCAGGAGAAAGAGATCTAAAATCTCCTGGTCAAATTGGCTGCCCACATTCTTTATTTACACAGGAATAATGGTCAGGGCTCATTTGAGTGTGCATTCTCTTTAATCCAGTATATGGATTTAATATATAGAGCCTACTCAGACTTTCCAGGTGCTCCTTGGATGTGCTACGATGAAGGCTTTTGTATGAGGGCAGCCCTCCACCCTAACTTGCAATGGGACATACCGCTAGATCCCTTATGGGTGCGGCTAATGAATCCGAACTGAGCGGCACAGGGTGAGCGTTCCAACAGTGGCCACTTGATACGTTTTAATCAGACTTACCTATTTCACCCAAGTTTGTTTTGTTGGGAGTTTAAGAATAAGGGCTCATGTACATGGACCAGTGCTCTACTTGTTTTGAGGCCCATGCTGCCAGTGCATTCTCCCAGCACCGAGACAGCAGATCAAGGAACACGGATACCAGCAATCAGAAGCAGCCCCAGATTAAGTTCAACCTGCCAAAAGTGACCTAGTCTAACTAAAATATAGCAACTTCAGGATTGTGCGTGAAGCCACTAGGTTTGTACATAAGGTTGATCATTCATCTGGTTTACCGCCAGTTGGCATAATCCCAAATTATGTTTACCACTTTCAAGTTGATTCTTTTAAGGAAGTTTTTGTTGGCTTCAATACACATGGAGGTCAGGGATGGTAGCATCTTGGGACCTGTGAGTGTATCTCACACTGACAAGTTTTGAATTTAGTTATTACACAGATAAATGCTTTCCTGGTAGTAATTATTTGACCCAGATTATTTCTAAAGAGCCCACAACAGTACTAACCTGTTTCAGATTAGAAAGTGGCATTATAACTTTGTTCAGTTGCCACCACAGTCCATCGGGAGTAATGGCACATTTGCATTGAATAGGTTTCAGTACCTTAGCCTATGTCAGTCGCCCAACTAGTACAATATCATGGTGGCACTGGCCCAGGATGAACAAAAAATGGTGTGAATTTACTTGGCATTGCTGCCATAGTGCAGGATATATGCCCAATTAGGATATTTAGATGTCAAAATGAGTAGCTCCATACCATTTAGTTTGGAAAATTATGCCCTCAGACCTTAACCAGATGGGTCTGATACAGTGGTACTTCATTGGCTATGCATTGCAAAAGGTAGCTGCATCCACAACAACAACAACAATTGGTAGGTGGTGCCCAATATACGTCAGGGTCACCAGGTGTTCAGCCGATATAAGGAATATGCCCAGCCACTGCCCGAGAGCCAGGGTGGCCAGCCTGTCTGCTTTGTCAGTACAGGTTCTCTCAGCTGGGTGTGACTACACGTTGCATTGTGCAACCATTGCTACACCTTCCAGATGCCTAAGTACGCCAGCAGTCCCTATGGCAGTCACATCCTTGGCTGGTGAGAACATTCCTTGCTTGAGTGGAGAAGTCTTAGAGGCTGGGTTTGGGATGGATTTGAAGAACTCACTTGCCTGAGTACTGGCAATGAACATGTGGATGTCTAGCTGGTCCATCTGGGTGGCAATGCTCTCATATGGGCACCAGGAAGTGCTTTGGTTCTTTGAGTCATTACTGGCTCAAGGAGGTTTAAACCCAGTTCCCTGGTACTCGGTTGATATGGGCAGAAAGAGTGCAGTGGTTTTATGTGGTGTGATGTTGAAGATAATCAACAAATTGAGCATGCTGGATGACGTGTGCTTAGAGAAGCCAGTAGATATAAGTGTAGGGTTTGGATGTTTCCTCGAGTACACAGAGAGTTCAGACAGAGTTTGGAGCTCTACCAAGCAGATGGTGTACAGCTTAACAAGTTGGACCACAATATAGGCTCAAGAGAATTAGGGGAGGCTCCTGGCTGAAACTGGAAATTGGTGGGGGGAAAGGAGCATACCTCATAACCCCTTGCTGTTGGCAGGTCGTGCAAGTATTATGGTAGTATTATGAGTTCATGGTAATGAACCCAATAACAAAATGGGGCAGCCTGTTAGCTCGAGTTAGCATTAGGTGAGTTGTAATAAGTTAACAGGTGGTTAAAAATATTTTATGGCTGACCCATGGGGAATTAGTCCCTGTGAAAGAAAATTGGTTGTGGAAGTACAACAGCTGGTCATAAAGTATGAACTCACCATTAATTGGTGTGGATTTATGTTTGATTGGGTTTTATCCCAGGTTCACTTGCACTACGGGTGCACCCCCCCCCCTTTTAGTTATTAATAGTTTAAAAAGTTTAATAAAGTGTGGCCCAATTTAAACTCCAAAATTTTTCTGCCATCTCTTTATTGTGGGGCTGGGGTTACAATGCTAAATTCACTACTTCTAATTAAGTTAAATCTACTGTTTGAAATTAACTTGATTCCACTGAGGATATCAGCATTTCTGCTGCCTTACCTTTAGAAGGATTTGCTTCCTCTTTTTGTGCCTACTCAGATCTAGCTCCAGAGGCTTTCCATACATCTCAGAACAGTTTTAGAATCTTTTGGAGAGCTGCACTGTGATGGAGGAATCATCCCTTCACAATTCCACTGGACTGTCCAGTTTCACATTAGTAACTCCACTGTTGGATCATGTATGTGCTTGTGTCTGTGTGTAATGTATTTTTTAAAATATGTTATATTCTACTCAGGTAGCAAATAGGCTAAAGCCAGCAATTAATGTCCACAGTTACTCAAACCAACATGGGTAAATCACATAGGATTCCTTGAACATATTGACTCTACAAATATATGTTTATTCATGTTGATTGACAATGCCTCCATAATGCTTTTCATGAATTCTAATTCTGTGAAGCAATAAGAATTCATTGCTAATGGTCCTTTAATTTCCAGAGTTTGCTGAGTAGAGGAATACCTATCAAGTTGCATATGTAGTGTAGATTATGCTGAGCCTAAAATATAGGAGTGATTGTTCTGCATCCCATCTAGCTTTCTTTGGTTGGTACAACCTGAAGTTACAGCTGGTGTGCTACACATGAATTAATGGAAATAGCTTATTTTGCATAGACTGCAGTTAAATAAGTTCAACATAGACTGCTTTCACACAACCACTAAAATCTGCTGGAAACTTAAACCCTGGATCACCCGTCAGAGGTCACATGGTTGATGTCACAGTTCCTGTGTTCCCACCCTCCACACTCCGATTCTGTGTATCTTTCTGGTATGGATTAATGGGGGGGAGGGAGAAAAAAGTGTGGACTCACCTCTACCCACCCAACACGCTTCCTCCAGTTGGCAGCAGCTAATTGTAACAGGACGGGAAGCCCATTAGGGATTCCTGTCTGTTAAAAGGGGGGGAAAAATAACATACAGAAGGCGAAGGGCCAGGCATGCACCACATGGGGCAGGGAGTGGGTGCTTGCTATGTGAATATGATGAATAGGTTCTGCCGTACCAGTATCTCATACTTGCCAGTTTAAAAATAAAACCAACAAAAGGAACCAGAATGTGGGTGAAATTTTTTGTGTGCAGATTTTCCATTTTCCCACGGACTTGTGTACAGCTTTAAATTCTGCATTGGAACATCAACAAGGATTTTACCACCTCTAGACCAGGTACTTGTAAAATGTGCTGGGTCACACTTAAGTGGGTGTGGTCACACTTTATTTTTTAAAAAGTCCACTGCTTGAGGGAAAACGATGTTATGCTCCGCATCTGCGAGCACTTTGCAGTGGATTTTAGTGCTCGTGTGAAAGCAGCTATTGAGCTCTGTAGATAAATTAGCCTACTTTCTGAACTATTACTAAGATTTTTCATGACAGTCTTTGTGTTGTTCTTGAGATTAAGCAAATTGAAGCTTTAAAAATTGATCTTCATTTGAAAGAGAAATGTCAGTATGGAGTGGCCATGGCTTGCACGGACACATATTTGGCAATCTTTGGTTGCCCACAGTCTTCAGTAACTCACATTATTCTTCTATTGCTTAGCTTTCAGATTGTTTCACACAGTCATTATTGTGCAAACCCATTTCAGCCATCAAGCACTTTTATCTTTACAGCATAATTAATGAACCAAGAGTTGGTTGCATTATGTCCACCTTACTTTCAAACATAAAGTAAGCAAAAACCCTCAAACAACAGTTGTTTTTGACCAATACATTAGAAAAGCCAGACTAAAATCAGGAAATTGCCTGTCCTCTTGGAAGCAGCTTAATAACTTTTCTTTCACTACATTTAAAACTAATGTTAATGACCCTGCATTTCAGCAAATGTAGGTAATGATAAAGGTAAAGCTTTCCAATGACAATTATGTCCAGTGATTTCCATCTCTAGAGACCAGTGAACATCTTTGTTTGTAACCTGAAGAGCTGGCATTTGTCCATAGATATATTTCCATGGTCATGTGACCAGCATAACTAAAGACACAAGTACATAGGATGCCATTATGTTCTCACCAATATGGTACCTATTAATCTACTCACATTTTTACAAGCTTTCAAACTGCTAGGTTGACAGGGACTGGGACAAGCAACTGGAACTTGTCACATGGATTCAAACTTCCATCCTTTCAACCAAAAAGCCCAGTGGCACAATAGGTTAACCCAGGCATGTCCAAACTTTGGCCCTCCAGATGTTTTGGACCACATCTCCCACAGTCCTTAGCCATTGGAAATACAGGCTTGGAATTCTGGGAGTTGTGGCCCAAAACATTAGGAGGGCCGAAGTTTGGACATGCCTGGGTTAACCTGTAGTGTCACCCACATCCCTCCTTAGCGGATATAACCTTATTTTTTACAGCTTGTTTGCAGATGAGTTAGCCATTTAATATCCTCATGTTCATGAAGAGCAAGATTCCTCAAGGGTGGGGAACCTATGGTTCTCCAGAACTGTGGGCTCCAGTTCCTGCAGGAAATGCCAGGGATCCTTGAATTCTGGATTTAAGGATGTCTGAAGAATAAAAGACTACCCATCTTCAGCTCAAGTGCTGACATGCTTTGCCCATTTTGCTAATCATGTTAGGTAAGCCGCAAGTTTTAACTTGTATGCAATAACTTTAATACAGTGGCTGAAGCATAAGCCACCATATCCTTACAACTATTTCTGGAAAGGGAACAGCTATATTTCAAATGATTTCTGCTGAAAAGAGATACTTTGTAAATGAAGAGAACCTGAGCAGTGCTTGGGGACCACTGAATGAAGGTACCAACTTAGCTGCTGAACCTTCCCTCAATGCATCTTTCTTAAAAAAACTCTTCAAATATTGGCAGGTGCAACATCACTCCAGAGTTAATCACTTTCTTATATCCATCCTTTATATCCTTCCTGTGATTTATTGGGTGCCGTTAGAAACATAAATTCAATCTTGATGGGTCATTAGCTTGATCCCACCTGATAGAAGAGTGTAACTCCAGGAGTTGGATATTTGGCATTCTGTCCAGTTCAAATTTCAGAGAATGTCATTTTTCAAACATGCATTCCAGTGTGAGAGAGAAACATTTTGGCTAATGATCATAACAGGGAGAGGCAGGTAGCAGAAAACCTGAGAACACATAGTACTTCCACAGAGATGGAGAGTATGGTAATACCCTCCATAATATTTTCTCCCCTCTGGCATGTATACAAGCATCATCGGTTGACGGCTCATTTGCAGGCCAAAGAACTTAACTAGGCTTGAGAGACAGAACACAGACTGACACAGAGAGTGGAAAGTGGCCAGTGTCCCACTGCAGCTTATTAGCTGAACCTTAGGTATCTAAGGACTGCCTCTGGATTTAGAAGCAGAATGATGGCTGGTAACTGAAAATCTCACTGCTAGGTAAGCAAGTCTGCTAATGAATGCACAAAGGCTGCACACAGTGGAAGCTCTGGTGTGAGTTAAGCTGTTTGAATTGCAAACGAGGCTGTTTTCTCTTTTTTTTTAAGAAAAAGCACAGCAAACCAGTCTCTGTAAATAGAAGATACTTTACAACATGCATTATTTGTTTATATGATCAGACAAGAGAAAAAGGAAAATAATGCTATATGATATTCCTTGTAGATTAGCCTATTAAAGGGGGAAAGGGGGTAACTTGATAGGTAGACAGCAGAGGAGAGAGAAATCTAAAATAGTATTTTTTATTTTTATTTTTGAGTATTTTTACCCCACTTTTCTCCTTGGAAAAGGACCCAAGGCTGCTTAGAGTAATAAATAAATACAAATAACTTTGCACTTATCCCTGATAAATTTCCTTCTGTTGGTTTTAGCCCAGTGCCCCAGCTTATCAAGATCATTTTGAATGTTGTTTCTTTTTCGTAGGGTATTGACAAGTTTGCCTACTTTTATGTCATTTGCAAATTTGATTAGTATTGCCTGCACTACCTCATCAAAGTTATTATAAAAATATTGAAGCATATTAGGGGCAGGACAGAGCACTGGGGTCCTCTACTTATTACTTCCTTCCGGTTTAAGAAGGAGCCATTAATAACACATTCTCCAAATATGATCTTGTGACTAATGGTGTATCCATCTAATACTTGTTCTATCCGGCCCCTTTCAAGTGAGCTTGGTAATTAGAATGTCATGGAGCACCGCAATAGGGCAAACACACAACACACACACACACACACACACACACACACACACACACACACACACACACACACAGAGAGAGAGAGAGAGAGAGAGAGAGAGAGAGAGAGAGAGAGAGAGAGAGAGAATCCAGAATAGCAAAAGCTATGTGTTACTCGTCCCCTCAAAAGAGATGGGAGGAGGGGAGGTAAAAAGCTATAACAATTACTTTTGCGATGTCTAGAGTAGAACATTATTTTTTACAATCCATCAACATCTGTATGGGATCCCAAGTCCTTCAAAGTGCATAGCAGAACATTCTTCTAGATGTGTACATGTTTTGAGCATGGCACGACAATCTTATACTCCTGACTAGAGATGGGCACGACTTGAAAAATTTTTTTTTCGAGTTGTCGTTAGTCGGGCTGGTCCCGTTTTGGGTCGTTTCCGTTTTTCGCAAAAATTTGCAAAAATTAGTTGGTTCGTTTTTTTGTTTTTTCGTTGTCGTTAGTACTGGTTTTTTTTTTGGGGGGGGGAGCGGGCTCCTGGAGGCACCTCTCTGGGGTGGGTGCCTCCTCTGGCCCGCTATAAGGGAAAGTGGGCTCCTGGAGGCACCCGTGGGTGCCTCCTATCCTCACCCACTAGGAAGGGGAAGCAGGCTCCAAGAGACCCCTCAACATGGGGGTCTCCCCTCCTCACCTGCTGCTGCTGCAAAATGCTATGCAATAGCCATATGGATATTGCATAGCATAATGTGCAGACAGTGACTGTGAAGACTAGTGGATGGCACTGAACCCAGAGCCATAGTGAGATGCCTAACTAAGGTTCTCGCACCACCATGTCTCACACAGAAGGGAATTGTACTTGCTGCGTGTAGTGCAATGCAAGCAAGTAGATCTGGCTTTAAGGTGGGTTAGTGCAAGGGCTAGGGTTAGGCTAGTGACGGGTAAGGTTACGGTGGGCTAGTGGGTTGCACATCTGGGTGCCTCTCTGACCCACTAAGAAGACAGTCTGTGACGTATGGGTACGGAGTCAAGGGTTAGGGTTACGGTTAGGGGGGCTAGGGCAGGTTTTAGGGGGCTTTTTGGCACATCCCAGAAGTCTCCATGGCCAAGTGGCCATGCGACTGGTGGGATGGCTCCAAAAATTTGCATGGTCGTCCACTCCCACATGGCTGGCCACTCGGCCAGCCCATCATTGCGCAGGTGTAAATAAAATAAAATAAAATAAAATAAAATCAATGGAGGACAGAGGAGGAGAGGAGAGACATTTTGTTGCAAGAAAAAACCCACTGCTACTGTGAAAAATCTGGCAGTTTATAAATTTTCGCGTGTTTCTGTTGTGCTTGTGTGTTTTTGGACCACGATTTCAAAAACAATATTGCATTCGCCGCCCCATTTTGGATCCCCCGCCCGCACTGCATGGCATGGCGAAATGGTGACTCGAGTCCGGCTGCCCAGGACGGGGGGGAGGCGGGAGCCCCCCTCCAGAAACCACCCCTCCAGTAGGTGCCCTGCGCCCTTAGTCAAGCAGGCATTTTTCCGCCTGCTTTTTTGTCCCGGGAATGGGTGGGGGGAGAGTTTAAAAGTTTTTTCCTGTGCCGTCCATGCCGCTTGCTTGCGCTTTAATTGCAGCGGCCGGCGGCCGGCGAGACTGGGCTTTTTGCTGGCTGGCTGCGAGCCTGCGGTAAGTCCCACCAGAGCAGCCCACTTGGACGGGGGATGGGGGGGAGGCCGGGGACCTCCAGAAACAACCCCTCTGGTAGGTGCCCTGAGGCACGGCAGGCATTTTTCCACCTGCTTTTTGGCCGGGAACCGGGTTTTATTAACTTTTAAAACTTTTTTTCTGTGCCGCGTGGCATCGCGCGATCGCGCGATGCAAGGAACGAGCACGACAAATCAGACCAAAATTGTTCGTTCATCGGTTCGAGCTCAAAGTCTGGCGGAGTAATTCTCGTTACCGTTTCCGTAGAGTAACGGAACCGAGTAACGGAAACGGAAACGGGAATACCGCTAAGTCGTGCCCATCTCTACTCCTGACAGGGTCTCAGGGGGCTTCACAAGACCCTTGAGAGTAGTAGGATTTTTAAAGTGGTTCTGTCTACTGTTTAAACAAGAACAAAAAATGGATTATTTCACAATCCCTGCCAACAGCTCACTACCTATTGGTGTTGGTCTTGGGGTCAAGTCACACATTAAAAGAAGTGTTTCCTGCTATTACAGCATTTTCTCTTTGGATACAAAATGGTTTCAGAGCTCTATATTAAACAATTACACTTGCAAATGCAGACTGTGTTTACCAATCTATGAATAATGGGCAGAGACAATAAATGTTTATGCTAGAATAATTAGATGCCTTTTACCCCCTCAGGTAGCTCTGTTTCCATGGCGTATTTACTGCATTGGCCAGACAATCTTTAGGATCTTATTGGAGACATACGGGCAGGCTGCAGTAAAGGAAGAGAAAAGCAACCCCACTTTGCACATCAAGCTCAGAACAATGAGACAAGACACAGGAGGTGGGTTGAAATAGAGTCACACTTGATTGAACACTGAAAGACATCCCATTTCAAAAAGGGTTTTGCCCCAGACCCAGATCTACATCTGCAGAGTTCCTGAAATATTAGTGTAGGCCAGGGGTCCTCAAAGTTTTCAAATAGTGGGCTGGTCCACTACCCTCCAGAAACCACTGGTGGCCGGACCACAGTCCAAAAAAAAAAAAAAAAAAAAAAGGCCAACATTTTAAATTGCCCTGCTTGGCTTCAGCCTTTGCCTCAACCATCTGGGTGGCAGTTGGGGGGGAAGGGGAGACCTTGCCGTGACCCTCCCACTTTGAACTGTCCCACTAGCTAGCATGCCGATCATCTGGGTGGTGGGTGGAGGGAGTGGGGGAAGCGACATAGCCCACTGCTTTGAACTGCCTCAGCAATGTAAGCAACTGCGGAGGCTGGCTTGCTTGCGAAGTAGGGGGTAGGTGGGGGGTGTCTACAATTGGTCCCGGGGGCCAGATTCAGGACCCTGGGGGGGGGCGCATCCAGCCCTTGGGCCTTAGATTGAGGACCCCTGGTGTAGGCCATCTGAGGAAGAGCACAGGAATAAAAAGCTTTTCTCTTTGTCAATCAATACCTTAATCTACAAATTTGCTATTTTGTTTTCAGGCACCTGGCTAGACTATTGCAGAGTATCGAGTTCAGTACCCAGGTAGGTCAGTACTACTGATGGTCCTTCACTTTTCTCTTCATCTAAAGGAACACCTGACTCCCATGTTATTTCCTGAAAAGCAACTGTAAGTTGCCTGCATCACAGCATCCCTACTTTTCTACAAAGCAAAAAATCATCTAAATAATGTACTCCTTGCATTAGCCCAGTCCTGTTTTCATTTTCCCACAAGGAAGTGTAATGTTTGCTTCAAAGTTCCTGGGGAATCCCATCATTCACAGAATTGACTTCTGGATAAAACAAGTGATGAATTAAATGAAATTCACTGGATCTCTTCTTGGGTACTGTCTCTAGACTTAGCCACCAGTATTTGTCAGATGGGTCCAACACCCTTCCCTTAGCTATGTCTATGTTTGCCCACACAAACTCTTCTATTCTTTGAATCAATTTTAAACTCTTTTTAACGCTGGAAACATAACACCCTTAACTGCGACACGAAAACCTGACTTGAACCCCTCTAATCAATAACTGACAGCTTCCCTATCCAGGTATTTCCTACATCAGTCCTTTAAGGCAGCTAAATGAATTGGGCTAGGGCCATTTTGGAAGGTTTGAAGGTCTGGTTGGCATTTTCTCTAACCCCCCCTCCATCTCCTTGCCCCCTCCAGACCCTGGGTTTCTCTGGAAGCAGCCCAATGATGGGTCGGGTAGTGAGAAAGAGGTGGAAGCAGTGAGAAGGGAGCAGGATGGAGAAAAACAAACTGGGAAGACTGGGAAATCACTTAAAAGGTTTGTGAACTGGCTTGAATGAATGAACCAGAGATTTTAAATAGATTTCCTGGTTCATGTCTGGATTTGTGCCCATCTGTAATAGCCACATTTGTTTTGTATTTCAGTAAATTAGTTGTCACTAAACCACTTTGAAATGAGTTCAGAGTAATGCAATTATATGTTTTTCCCCTCTGGTCATATTTTTAAATCTACCTTGCATCTCCGTTCCTTCTCTTCTTGTTCCTACTTTGCAGCTGTATTACCAGAAGACACACTTCCTCTTTTACACAGTGGCAATCTTGACTTTCCTAGCAGGTCTCCAGGAAACAATGAGCTGTAGTCCTTCATACACATATTCACATTTTGTATTTGGAAAGAAATCCTCAGTACATTTTTGAAGGTCATAAGTAATAATGAGCCATGTGAAGTGTTGTGGCTAGAGATGGGCACGACTAGGGAAAATGACGTTTTCGAGTTGTCGTGTGTCGGAGGCAGTCCGTTTCGGCTCGTTTCCGTTTTTCGCGAAATTTCGCAAAAATTAGTCAGTTCATTTTTTCATTTTTTCATTGTCGTTAGTACTGGTTTGGGGGGGTAGCGGGCTCCTGGAAGGAGCTGCAGGAGTCAGCCAGAGCCACAAGTGACGGACTGGCAGACTCTTTGCACCTGCTGTGTCTCACGTACTTCCATGTAGTGCAATGCAAGTAGATCTGGCTTAGGGTTAAGACGGGTTAGCACAAGGGCTAGGGTTAGGCTAGTTACGGGTGAGGTTAGGGTGAGTATTGGGGTGCACCTCTGGGTGCCTCTCTGACCCACTTAGAAGGACAGTGTACTGGCGTATGGGTTAGGCTTAGGCTTAGGGTTCGGGTTTGGGCTACGATTAGTGGGCTGTTTATGCCCGATTGGCACATCCCAGAAGTCTCTGTGGTCAACCTGGCCAAGTGGCCATGCGATTGGTGGAAAATTTGCATGGTCCACTCCCATGGGCGAGCCCATCATTGCGAATGTGCAGGTGTAATAAAATAAAATAAAATAAAATAAAATAAAATCAACGGAGACTTTTTTTTGCAAGAAAAACCCACTGCTGCTACTGTAAAAATTCAAGCATTTAAAATAGCTAATTTTCGCATGTTTCTTTGGTGCTTTGGTTGGGGTTTTGGGCAACGATTTCAAAAAAAATATTGCGGTCGCCATTTTGGATCCCCCGCACTGCATGGCAAATGGATGCGCCCTCCCAGCCTGGTACCAGCAGCGCAGCAGTATCAATAGCCAAGGAGAGGGGGGCGGGAAAACCCCCCCCCCCCAAATAAAACACCCTTCTGGCCTGGTAGGTGCCCTCAGACAGTTTTCGCCTACTTTTAGGGCCGGGAATCGTTTTTTTTTTTAACTTTTAAAAACTTTTTTTCTGTGCCGCTTGGCATTGCGCGATCGCCGCGATGCAAGTAACGAGCACGACAAATCAGACCAAATTGTTCATTCGTCAGTTCGAGCTCGAATTCTGGCGGAGTAATTCCCGTTGCCATTTCCGTAGAGTAACGGATACGAGTAACAGAAACGGAAACGGGAATACCGCTAAGTCGTGCCCATCTCTAGTTGTGGCTATATACTCTGTGTGGAACCTGGATAGACTAGGTTGTGTGTAACATTTTTCTACATAAAAATCAGAAGAGGGATTCTTTCTTTAGCAAGATAAATTTGCCTCTGTATCTAAGTCTGATGAAGTAGGCAACGGAAGAAGCATGGGTGATGTCCATACTATGCTTAAAATGTGGGGAAACTATTTGAAGTACATCTATGTAGATAGATTGATGAGGTGGACCACTGGAGCCAAAGGTTGGAAGTTTGATTTTCACCATGTCTCTAGGAAAGTTGCCAACCCGTATAGCCTTGGGCAAGCTGCACAAATAGTGAAACCACTTCTGGGTACTCAACCTGGACTCAGCTTAACTGACTTAAGATGACAATTCCTGAAGACCCTGGAATCAGTCACCTTAAGTCAGAATTGACTTGTTGATATACTATTATTATTTCTGGAAATCACGTTTTGATAGACTGTTTCAATGCATCTAATCTTACAGCCTTTTCTTCATCGCATTCAATCCACATTTAGACACTCAATTAGACAAATATATGCAAGTCATATGTTTCACAGCATCAATGAACTTGCAAAGGTAAAAGAGACCATAAGAATCCAGCTCAGTAGACAGATCTTTTAAGCGTTCTCTTGAAATATCAATAATGATGCTTTCTGGTAGAGTAAGTTCACACATTCCATTTGCAAGTCTGAAATGCACAAATTGTGTATGTTCATGTGCGAACTATCATCATGGCAACATGGAAAATGTGGTTGAGTTTGCATGACCTCTTTGCTCAGACAGGCTTTCCTTTAAATGACTGGTTTGACTAAGGTTTTTTTTTTAAGTGAACATTTAATTGTGTTCTTTTGTTTTTTTTAATGAGTTTGTCCTTATTATGAGCTGGATTAATGCTTTTAAAATATTGTAATAATTTATTATTTGATTTTTAACTTTGCTTCCTTTAATATTGTAAGCCACGTTGAATCTCTTGAGATAAAGGTAGCACACAAACACACACACACACACACACACACACACACACACACAATTTTAGGCAATCTAAAGGTACAACATTATACAATGGTGTCAGTTCCCACATTCATCTACCCACGATAATGTGTACAGCATCCAAGTCTAGATAAATCAGGTGTTTGATACATATACACAAGGAAATCTGTCAGTGTGAACAAATTCAGCTCATGTTCTCAGTGTATCTGGTTAGGCATACTGAACTTTCACCAACTTAAACCTAATACAGTAGCAAGCAACTGAAGTAGGCTCACAAATGAAGTGAAATGTAAGTGGTTCAACCAGTAAACACTTCTGGAAGTTCTCATCAGAAATTAAACATTCCAAACTTTTAGTCTTGCCACCTCTGAGCCTTTTTGTCTGGTGAACATTTAAGTTTTTGTAACCAAAGGGCATTAATTTGCTTGCATCAAAGTCCCCTGCAAATGAGCTTTTGATATATAGTGGAAGTAAATCCTCCGATGTCTTAGAAGTGGCAGAAAAAGGTGAGGAAGAGGCAAGACTAAGGTTAAGAACTACTTAAATGAGCATTGAGGTGGCCCTTTAATCTCTTTTATTAGGAACATGGACGTTTAACAGCATTTAGCACTCCTATAAAACAAAGGCATAAAATTAGACTTCTGAGTCATTTGGACATTTATGGAAGGTAAGCCAGATTTTCAAATACTGTACTCCTTTTCCTGAACCAGAGCTTTATTTCAGAGCCCAAGATGAGTATATATGAGGTCTCCTGAGTGCAATTGTGAAAAAGCTATTGTCAGCATGCTGTTATTTTAACTTCTCCTAGCTTGACTATTCTGGTTTCTAGGTATCAGACAGCAGCTGGATTTATATTGACAACTGGTGTTCAAGTGCAAGTTTATTCTCCCTTCACTAAATGTCTCTGCCTTCCCTGTCACCTGCTTTTAGTCACATAAAATAGAAACCTAGGTTGATTTTCCTTGGGCCTATCAGGGTTCGAAACCAACATTTATTCAAAGGGCCATCTTTTGCATTGTGAAAAAGGACTGTTTTGGTAGTCCTGAGCCTTTGAAGACACTAGTACACCATTTGCTGCATTGCAAACAAACAATGGTTTGTCAGTGAGGTTAGAAAGAAACAAGAAATAGCTTTTGACCACTGCTGCCCCTTGGCTTGAAAGAACAAAAAGAAAAGGGGGAGAGTTTTGCCTGCCATCATAAGCTTTTAAAAATGTAATACATGGTTGAATTTAATTCATGATCTATTAACTTCACATCTCAGGGTTTCCTCTGTCCTTGTTTGGTGAACCCTGCAGAAGAAAAATTCCATTCTATGCAAGAATTGTAGTAAACTGCACAGAATGGCATTTCTTCCTGAAAGCACTGCAAGATAATAATTAGAAATGGGCATGAAATGCCAAATGGTGTTTTGTTTTGTTTTTCGGGTAGTTTTGTTTTGTTTTGTTTTGTTCTGCTTGAATGATTTTTTAAAAAAATATTTTGTTTTTATTTCGTTTCTTTTTTGTTTGTTTTTTACTACTGTTTTGGGGCCCTGCCAGTGGGTCGGTGCTTTTTTTTTTTTTTACCACCGACCAGGTGGCTCATGGGGCCCTGCTAGTTGGCACTTTTTTAAAAACCACTGACCAGCTGGCTCGTGGGGCCCTGGCAGTCAGCACTTTTTTAAAAAACACCAACCAGCTTGGTCGTAGGCTCTGCCAGTCAGCATTTTTTTTCTTAACCAAGGCCACCCCACCACCTCAGAAGCCCTCCCCGTGGGGGATTGTCAGCAGCAGTGGCTGGGGTGAGCAGCAGGAGGCCTCCTGGGCCTCAGGTAGGGGAAGATGCACCCGATTGGGGGGGGGATGAAATGAAAGGAAATGAACCTAAAATTTTCATTTCATTTCATTTTTCAATGAACCTAAAATTTTCATTTCATTTCATTTTTCTTTCATGGGTTATTTCATTTTTCATTTCATTAGGGAATGAAACAAAACAATGAAAAATGAAAAATAAAATCATTTTGTGCCCATCTCTAATTATAATACACTTTGGGCCTTTTTACACGACCCCTAAGATCCGCTGGCCACTTAAATTCGGACCAGAGATCTTAGGGGTTCCTGCTCTTCCTCTGTCCCCACCCCCCTCTGCACTTCCTGGTTGCTGGCTGCCTGAGGGAGGGAGAAAAAAGAAAGAAAAGAATGCCTTCTTACCTCCGTTTTGTTCCCGGCAGCATTCAGATCTCTTAAAGGGGCGGGGTGCAAAAAAAAAGAACAAACAGAAGCCAGGAGAGCCCCACACTCACTATCCTTACACCAGATCAAATATTTGTCACATCCAAAAAGCAGGTACAAGAAAAGTGCAGTTTGGTCGCGCTAAGTGGGCGGGGTCGCACTTAATTGTCTGCAAAGTCCGGAGCTGGTGGGTAAACATTTTTAAGGTCCGGACCTTGCAGCCATTTGCGGCGGAGCTTAGGGGTCGTGTATAAACGCCCTTTGATTGTCTGTAAATGTCTCTCACAGCTGACATTTACTCCTGAAAGGGTTAATTCCAGTCTGAGATTAGAGAATAATTTTCAGTCATATCAGTGTTTATAATGGTACCAAGCTACACATTGGTTCATTACTGGAATGATTTCAGGCAACATTGGCTTATCTATTTCAATATGCTTTATTCATCTATGCTTTATTCCATGTGCACAAAGATAATTCAAAGATGTTGAAGGCATGTTAGTTTTGAGAAAATGCAAGCATGTTACTTTGAAAACTTTTCTTATATCCACGAGCAAATGCTTAAAAATATAGGAGCTTAAGTTACAAACACGTTTAAGTCAGAAAAATAAATGCTGGATAGTTCAGTGGTTTGCTGCAAAGCCAGAGTTTGGGAGTTCAATTGGCCTTTGTGCCCTCCTGACAGGAGCTGTACTCTAAGATCCACAGCATCCCTTCCAGCTCTGCATTTCTAAAATTATTATAATATTAGGAGAATGCAGCAATGGTCTTGTGCTGGCAGAACAAATCAATATTCTATAAAGCAAATGTAAAAAAAATGGGGGCAACCTAAAGAAAACATGGTAATGTTTAAACTGAGCATCAAATTGGTCACAGTTGTAACACAGTGCTTTTGCTCTGTGTCAAATTCTCACCCTTGCCCAAAGTCTTGGACATGACTGAGGTTATTATTTAAATGGTACAGTATGATTCCCCATTGTGTATGATATTTTGGGGCAGAGATCTGTGTAATACTCCAGAAATTCTTTAAGTGATCACCACGAGTAATCACTCATGGCCATTCTCATTTCCCCAAGGGCCTTCCTTTAATTATTTTGTGGATCATATTGACCACTGAATTGATCACATCACTTATTTAAGAATCTCTGATTTTTGTTAGAAAGTTCATACTGAGACAGCATAATGGATCTATGCCTAGCACTTTTGCCCCAAATGACAAATAAGAAACCAATCTCAGCTGGTGTCTGGAGAATGATTGGTTATACAGCTCCTCTGAGTTAAAGAAATTGTAAAACCAATAACTGGCTAACATTTTAGATTCAGAGATAATCCCAACACTCAGCAGAGAACTGGGAGTTGAGTCATGGGTACTGGACTTCTTTTTTGAGAGATAGAAACATTTCGCTGTTCATCCAAACAGCTTCATTGGTCTGAATACAGCTAGTGCAAGTAGTCCATCTTATAGTCAGCTTGACCTCTTGTCCCCTGGTCTGATTGGCTCATAAGATGAACAATAGCCTGAATAGGCTCGTTAGGGAGACATTAGTGTCCATGGCCTTAAGGTAAACAATGGCTTAAGGTGCTGAAACCCATCAATAATATGTCCTTAGCTGTGACCTTGGTGGTGAAGGCTCTTTGATTTGCCTGGGTACTTTAGAAAGTACAGCCTGATAAGTAGCAGATAGACTATGCTGGAGCCCACCACCTCTGTTGAGGGAGGAATTTTCAATGCTAACATGAATGGCTTCCCTTACTCCTCTCTCAAACCACCTCTCTTCTTTGTCTAATATGTGTACATCCTCATCTTTGAAAGAGTGGCCTTTGTCCTTCAAATGGAGATGTACTGCTGATTCTGGTCCTGAGCTGTTACCCCTCCTATGTTGGGCCATTCTTCTGTTTAATGGCTGTTTAGTTTCTCCGATGTGGAGGTCTGAACACTCTTCACTGCATTGGACTGCATATACTATATTGCTCCTTTTATGGTTTGGTATTGGATCCTTTGGGTGGACAAGCTGACTATAAGAAGGACTACTTGCACTAGCTGTATTCAGACCGATGAAGCTGTTTGGATGAACAGCGAAACGTTTCTATCTCTCAAAAAAGAAGTCCAGTAGCCATGACTCAACTCCCAGTTAAACACACCTGGATGACTGAGAATCTTCACAGACACTCAGCAGAGAGTTAATTGTCCAATGACTGACTGCAGCTAAATTACAGATAGCGTAAGAGAGGGCACATCTATATGTGAAAGATTAGAAAGTGTTATGAATAATTATAGGATATATTAGTTATGAGTAACATTTCTTCTTCCCTCAAGGGTATGGCTGACCCATGTTGGAAAGGTTTATTTCTGTTTGGTGAGGTGGGTGCGTCAAAGGTATAATTGTGGGTCTTAAATTGCTTTGTTTCCGAAATATCTCCTCTTCCTACTCATCCCTATCATGTGATTTGGCAGAACAAACTAAAGCTGTCACTTCCTTAACTGTGCACCTTGCTGCCAAAAATACTGCTTCGGGCAGTATGGTCTCAGAAAGGGTGAGATCTAGGATCTTCTAATAAGCATCTGGATCAAGATATGTCCCTGTATGTGGCTGTGATCAAGATGCACATATATGTACATTCAGCTGCCATTTCTCCACAGTGGCTCTGTGAGGCTCCACTGGGAAAACTCATCTTTGGCTGTGGGCAGGGAAGAGTGCCATGAATATGAGTTAAGCCTGACATGTAGATAATTCTTGATAGAATTATAGTGTGACTAACGTAATTCTTCCTAGTCTTCCTAGTCTTCCTATCGCCAGGTGTATTGGCTCAAAGGAGAACATGCTGCAAACTGAGAAGCAAAACAGACATTTCACCTAGAAAAGGCAGATGTATTGGAACAAGATGGTTCCCCACTGTGCCTCCTGAGAGAACAGCCAGTCTGTTTTGGTCTTGGGAAAGTTGAGTAGTCTAAGAATGACCCCAAAAGAAGGGAATAGTGAATCACTTCTCAGTACTCTTTACAGAGAAAACCCTGAGAAGGTTGCCAAATGTATGAACTGTCCTAACAGCACCCCGTTAATTATTAAACTGCTGGATAGCTCTGTGGTTTAAGCATTGGGCTATGGAGCCGGAGATTGAGAGTTTGTTTCCCCACTGTGCCTACTTGACAGTGGCTGGACTCAATGACCCATAGTTCTCTTCCAGCTTGGCAGATCTAAGATGATCACATTGCTGTGGGAATGTGAGTCAACTGAACTTTAGTGAACAATTCTTATTCACGGAGCTTGACAGCTTCCAGTTATCTTCTCCTGAGGGAACCCCTAGTACTGCACTGAGAGACATTTTAAGGGCCATTGGTGGTTAATGAATGAATTCCACTGGTTTTCATTCCACAATGGAGCTGCTAGGTCAACTCAACACCATCCTGTCCCTGAAGTACATTATCACTGATATTGTGCACGCAGAGCACCAAGGAGATAAAGAACAGTCATAATTGTCTTCTTAAAAAGTGTAGCTTCCAATTATAGCCATTTTGTATGATAATCAATCAACCTCCTTTTAATATTTATGAGGCATTTGTTGAAAAATGGCACTGTCTGTTAATTATACTTTAAGACGCCTCAAGTCTCATGCTGGGAGAAAGGCAGGGTACAGATTAAAAGAAATCAAATCAGATCAGATAAATAAAATGTTTGTTAATTTATTTGTTCCTGTCAGTTAAGGCTTATTTCAGCTTATTTTAGGCTTATAGATAATGTGTATAAGCAGGTGGTTCACAGTGCAATAGAATTCAAAATATAGTAAATTATATATATATTTTAAAAAACCTACAAAATTGATTTAAAATGTTGAACAATTAAACTATGTAAAATATTAGAATTTATCTTAATTATGTAAAATATGTAACATATTAGAATTTATCTTAATTAAAAATGGCATTCATAGACTCAGTCATTATTGTGGAAAAAGTAGGTGTTCACAGAAAGATAAAAGAGAAGAGGAGAAGTTGAGTTCCTGAGGGTGGGCATTGCATAGCCTTTGATTAGCCACAGAGAAGGTCCACTCTCATGTCCCTATCAATCATGCCTACCTTGGCAACAGGACATTTCAATTTCCCTTTAATAAATAGGGTTTGACGGCATCAGCTGCATGAGCTTTCCATTACAGGTAGCTGAAGCTCACATTTTTCTGGAATTCTCCTCCAACACATTTTGAAAACAATGGATGCTGTGCCTGAACTCGTTGAGGGTGGGCATCTTTGCCTCCCACCCAGATGCTGGCGCAAGAAGTTTGTGCTGGTTATGGTGGCTGCAAGGCAGGGAGCAGGCCCGCTATATAAGAGGTTGCTTGCACCACCACCACCCCCGCCTCTTGCCTGTCCATTTTTTTGTCCCCTCCCTCCCACCCTATAATCATGGAGGATGAGATTAGCTGGTCGCTTAGGGGCTGGGTGGGAATTTTTGGCTGTCAATTGCAGTGGCAGTGAGTTTTCACCCATCCCATTCTCTTTGATGTGTGGTAGGGAGTTCTTAAATTTTCCCTTCCTGGTTACAGAATTCAGATAAGCCCCTTCATATGTGCCCCTACAGTGCCAGGCAGCCCTTTGATCAAAATAAGAGGTAGGAAGCTTAGAGTAGATTTAGAGTAACTAGTAATTTCCAGTTACCCAATTCAGGACTGCCCTGGGGCCGAGTCGATTCCTAAAAGTTATTGGTATGCCAACAAATGGGCAGCATATTATGTAATCAGGAATCTCACTGATTTTTTTAGGGGCAGACAATTTAATTAATTGGCTGGCCCATACCTTCTTGCTCTATGGCTCAGGTCCTCAAGTTAATAATGGTTATCAATAAATTGTGGCCCAATTTAAATCCAAGAAATTTGTCTTGACTCCTTCTTTCAGGCTGGGTGGGCAAAGGTGACAATGAGGAGACAGTTTGAAGGGTTATCCTTTGTTCTGATTTGTCTTGGTTGTGGGAATTGGAATGCAACTTGACATCTAATGCCTCTTTGCTCAGGTAAATAGCAGAATTCAGTAGCATCACTTCTACCTAATAACCTACTATCATTTGCAAGCAATGCAAAGTCTAGTGGGCATCTACTAATTTAATTTTCATAAGAGTTTGCCCATCTTTGAAATTCCTGAAGGCCAGCTCTAATGAAAACTCATTCACTCAAAGAAAAACAATTCAAGCATAAAACTACTTTTTCCTTCCTATTAAACATTGCCAAATTAATATGAGCAGCAAATGGCAGGAGGAAGCTGCCATTATCTGGCTTTCTTCCATTAGTTTCAAAGGTGGGCTTCTTTTCACTGCTGAAAGGACAGATAGCAAGCTGGTCGATACAACACGCCCTTTTGTAGCATGTAACTGGATTTGTGATGCTGCAGCAACATGATGCATTGTTGGTGTCATTATCTTTCATTGGCTAAGCATCATACGCCATCATTTCCTGTCCACCCCCCCCCCATGAGGAAATAAACCTTTTTGAGAAATTGGAAGACAGAATGAGGCACAGTACTAGATTCACCTTTTGCTTCAAGATGGCCATAGCACCAACTTCCCTAATACCTATTACAGGGAAGGAACTCCTGCACAACTGACAAAACGTATGTACGATGACCCCCATAAAGATGTAACATTTGAAAGGCTCAGGAACTATATTGAACTGTGAAGAATGAGAATGAGTACTGAGAGTACAAATACATGAACAAATACTGTGTATTGCTCTGTTTGTAAAATCGTTGAATTTGAAGCATTTTTTTTTTAAAAAAAACTGACGACATGACATAAAGGCTGGTTTCAGTAGGCCCAGGTCTTTTTGCTCCCAAAACAGCTCTCCACCCCTGCGACTGGCGGGCTTCTACTTTTTCAAGCCAGAATTATTTGAACAGTCCCTGCCTCCATGAGATCTGTTGTAATGTGTTCTTGAAAAGACAGGCGATGCATCTGTAGGTGGTGTTTTGGCTGTAGGTAATTAGGTATCTGCGTAGCTCAGTGAGTTATCTATCAGGGAATGAAGCCAGTATTTGATTCCCCACTGTGCCTCTTGGGAGATAAACCTTGGCTAGGCCATTTTGTAAACCACCCTAGGTAGATAGATAGATAGATAGATAGATAGATAGATAGATAGATAGATAGATAGATAGATAGATAGATAGATAGATAAGGCTGCATAGTCCCAAGCTACCCTGAGTAAAAGGGAATGGGAAACCACTTCTGAGTACTGTGTACCTAGACAATCCTGGAAAAGAGTCACCATAAGTCAGAATTTACTTGATGGCACATAACAATCATTATTCCACCTCAATGTCCAGAACAACATTAGGTAGAGGACATTCTAGAAGAAGCAAAACAGTTGCTTCTTCTTCTTCTTGGAATGACATGGCAAAAAATAACAATGAAGGAAAGTAAAGTGTGCAGTTGTTTTGAGAAGAAATTTGGCATAATTGTTTCTTGGGTTCTGTTCTCATAAAGAGGATGACTAGAAAGGCTGTGCATCGTTATGATATAATCTATATGTGGTGCAGCACACAGGTATATTTTGACATGTGCAAATACAGTGAAATGTAATGTAAATTTAGAGTATTATGGAATCTCTAGAGGTAGGAAGAATTCCTGCTTTGACCTTCAGCTTCTAGAATCTCCCGCTTTTGCCTGTCTGAAAGTATTTTTCCCCCAAGTCATGCTTCTATATGTAGTTTTTCTGCATAAGAAAAATCTAAGCAGGAGATCAGCTCATATTAAATAATTCTTAACACTTGAGAAGATTATAGACAAGGTGCTAATTTAATAAACTCCAGAGGGACTGGGTCTCCAGGATTGCTCTAAGCCAGCATTGTGACTAATTAAAATTGAATCTTATTTTAGGTCTGTCTTGCCTTCCCTCACTGACTTTCCAAGTTCTCCTTGCTTGTATTTCCCGGCCCATGAAGAATGAGAACATTATGCCTCCTTCCTTTTTACTGCAGCTTCCTGTTGTCTTTCTTGTGACTAGAGATGGGCATGAAACGAGTGATTTTTCATTTTTGTTTTCGTTTTTTGTTTTGTTATGCAATGAAAACGAAACAATTTTTTTAAAAAAACAAAACGAAAACGAAAATGAAACGACCAAATTTGCTGTGTTTTTCGTTTTCGTTGCAGCAGATGCATTGAACTAAAAAGAATGCTAACGAAACAGCAATTTTTCATTTTCGTTTTCAGTTTTTTCATTTCGTTATCTAACGAAACGAAAATGATTTTTTTTGCAAAAAAATCACAAAAACGAAAATGAACCGAAACGGACCTCTAAACGACCAAACGACAAACGAAACACCATTTTTTTGAGTCGTGCCCATCTCTACTTGTGACAAAAAATTCTGTAAGTGCATGTTGTTATTTTGCTGGTGGCATTTGAATCCCTGCCACAAAAGTTCCCCTTAGCAGTTCAACAAGGAAAAGAAGGAAGCATGCTAGATATCTGAAGGTAAGACTGACTCATTTATGTCAAGCAGGGCAGCTCCCTCAGGCTTCTGATTTAGAGTGATATCAAAAGGCAACAAACCATTTAATGTCTTAGTTATTGTAGTGTGTTATCTGCTGTCATGTCAGAGCTGACATAATACGACTCTAATAGAGCTTTCAAGGAAAAATGTGATATATAAGGAGTCATTTTCCAAGTTCTGGCATCCCAGGTAGTTCCCATACTTGAGCAGGGGTTCATACAAGGGTCTCTGGAATTCTAGTCTGTCACTCTACCCACTGTACTACACTGAGTATCACTATCTTACATAGACCAGGTGCTTCTTGTACCAGGTAATTAATGTTATTGTACAAGGATGAAGTTGCCAGTTGCATTTTATAACACAAAACCAAGTGTTAGGTGAATGTTTCTGAATGTCACATATTTTTTCCTGTACATATGATATTTTATCCTTGAATGGAGTAAAAAAAAGGTTTTGTTAAATATACTAGGAGTTTTGTGTAAGGATGTAATTGGGGTCTTATGGCTCCTAGACTTATACCTGCTAACCCATACACCTATGTCCATTCCTGATATGCCACAGCTATAAGCCCTACCCTATAACTCGATATAAAACTAGCAGGATCTGCTCCAACCTATTAAAAGCCCTCCCTGGCTACATTGATCTATTCTTCTTACAATCATAAATTGACAATACTAATGCTTATATTTAGAGAGACGTGTTAGGTTTTCTTTCAGAGATGCTGACAAAGCTGCAATGTAATGCAGGAAAGAATCCTGAAAGGAATTACTTCTTTGTGGAAAGTTGTAGAAAGTTCCACACCTGCATACAGTTTGTGTATTTAAGGAGGAATGCTTGAGCCTTGCTCTCAGCCTTGTGCTCATTCTCGCTCCTCCTGTGCCTTGTGCTCAAGCTGGCCTCCTGCTCCCTGCTTCTGCTGCCTGGTGTGTCTGCCTCATGCCTGTTGTTCCTGTGTGTTGTTCCTGCCTGGTGTGCCTGCATCATGTCTGTGAGTGTTCCTGCCTCCTGCTGTGAGCTTTGAACCCTGTATCATTACTATGTTTTGCTACATGTTGCTGTGTTGCTGCCGAACTCTACATTACTACTGTTTATGTTTGTATTTCCTGAAGATACTGCTGGGTGATGTCTACATATGTAAGAATTCTATGTTTGTTTTTCTGAACTGTTTATAATAAACTGCAGCTTGTTTTTAAAGAACTCCACAAGCGTTTGTAGCCTTCTCGCTGTGCATATTATAATCTGCTAACAAGGATATTCTCACCAGCACAGCTGAAGCGTGCTGGACCGAGACAATAGGTCTTTGAACCTCAAGACCTCAAAAGATGGGAACAAAACAATTTTTGTTTCATTATTTGGTTTGTTACAATATGAAACAAATAACAAATGGCTCCATCAAAGAAAAATGAAATGAAACGAAATGGAAATTTCCATTTTGTTTTTTTCATTTTTCATTTTCCCATAGGAATGCAATGAAGCCGGTGGTTCCTCCCCCAATGTGCCAGGCCCAGGAAACCACAGGCTTCTTCCCCCCCTCCCACAGAAGCCATCACTGATCAGCTGTAGCGTGGAGCTTCAGTGGGAAAAAAGTTTAAAAAGACTACCCTTTCCCCCACCCAATCGGGTGCCATTGAGTGGGGGATAAAAAAAATAAAAAATAAAAAGTGCCAGCCCATTGGCCAGCTGGTCAGCATGAATTTAAAAAAAATAAAAATAAAAAATAAAAAACTGTGCCGACCTGTTGACATGAATTAAAAATATAATGAAAACACGAACAACAAAACAAACAAACAACAAAATGAATTTTGCCTGTGGCCACAAATAAAGATTGTATTGTATTGTAAAATGATTTTTTTGAAAAAATTGTTTCATTCAAAACAAAATCAAACAATTACAAAGGAAAAATGAAACAAAACACAATTTTGGCATTTCATGCCCATCTCTATTTAGAATCCTTCATTTTGGATATACAGTAGAAATCCACATTTAATTTAACAAACCTAAGTTATTTCCACCTAGGACATGGAATCTGTGAATGCAGGCAATTTCTTCACAAAGAAAGTCAAATCAGATTCTTCTCTATTTGTGATGACTATACATTCAGCAAGTAAAATTACTTGCAGATGGGAGAGAGCCATATTATATGTGACTGTCAAATGTGAGAAGGCTGGCAGAGAAAAAGCCTATCAGTCAAAAAAGGTGTCATCTTTGATTTTAAACCCTCAGATGAACAAATACAAACAGGGATACAGACTTACGCTATTGTGGGTTAAACATCAAAGGTTTAGGCCTGGATGGAGGATCTGTCAGTTTGAGTCATCCACAGATTCTAGAATAGATCTATCTATCACTTTAAAATACAGCCCTAACTCATTGAGATGGTGAAGGGCTGAAGGAGCACTGGTGTAACTAGGAAGAAGTGGAAGAGTGCATTTGCCATGGGGTATGCCTCAATCTAGGGGTGCCTAGAAGGGAAGCAGGAGGAGGAAGCCATGTGCCATCTCACCAGCAGTCCTTTTGCTTTGCTAAGGCTTGGCGATACTTAGTTGGGGGAAAGCAGGAGAGGGAAACAGGTGATATTTTTTTCCAAGCAGCACCTCCATCTATTGCTCCCCCTCACCCCTGCTAAGGATGGGATATCATTAGCCCAGGGAAAGGAGGAGAGGGAAGCATGCAATGGAGGTGCTTCTTGGAAAAAAATCCCATTGCCTGCTTCCCTCTCTTCCTTTCCCCAGGCTAACGATTGCCAAGCCTTAGCCAGGGGAAAGAAGAAGGGGTAAGCATGCTATGGAGGTGATGCTTGGGGGAAAAATTGCCTTCTTGGTGCTATCCTCAAGCTGTGTGGTTTGCACAGGAGAGCCTTAACTGGAAAGGAGAGGGCATGAGAAGGAGAGACCCTTCTTCCCCTCCCCACTGTTTCCCCAGGATCTGCCCCCCTTGCTGGGTGGGTGAGACACAGTTGGGGGGAGGAGAGGGTGCAAAAACTGATTTTGTCCCTGAGCACTTCAAACTCTAGCTATACCAGTGTGAAGGAACTTATACTAGGGCAGTTAAAGCTGTGCTTGAATTCAACCCCTTCCCAGACTAGGAGTGTTGGAAAATATTTAGGACTACCCTTGTTCAGATCTAAATTTGTGTCAGCAACGTGCCTGTGCCTCTGATGTTTGGATCTGGTATTAATTTGGCAGTCTCACACCTCATTCTTTGTATGTCTCTTTGTAAGGTTCAGTAACACCACAGTAGTGTGGAACATGCTCTTCTGGCAGATCTTTTAGAGAAGTGGGAGAGGATTTCACTGGCAGGAGAGATTTTTAAGCAGAAAATGCTACTTACATCTTTGAGTTAAATCACTGTGCTAAGGTTGTACTGTCCTTTCCCACCCAGTCCCACCGAATGAAGTAACATTCCATGGAGTTGTAGCACATAACATTGGAAGCTAAAGACTTTGTTGTCCAACATAGCTCAAAGCCCTACTCAAAATATTGTTGCTACTGCTGCCACACTGCCAGAGAGGATGGTCTTATGAGCCTGTCAAGTTGACTGAAAGAGGAAGAATCCACCAGAGTGAACTTTGCCAAGGGTGGTCCAAGGAAGGAAGTACTTTGGGAAGCAGTTGGTGGGCAGCAGGAGTGACAGCCACCCACCCACTATTCCTTGGCTGTTCCTCCCCAGCCACCACGGTATTCTCCCATCTTGGATGGCAGCACTTTGTATGGCACACAGAATGTCTTGGTTATCTTGAACAAATGAAATTTGGAAAACAAGTAGAGGGGTAAAATTTTAGGACAGCACTTTCAGGCATGCATCCTTATATTCAGCAGTGATATTAAATAAAATGAAAAATTAAGAGGAAGAGCATAATTGTGCTTTTAAGCTGGCTTCTTTTTCTTTTTCTTTTTGTATACAGTGGTCCCCTGCCCGTTTGCGGTTCATATACTGCGACCTCAGAACAGATTTTCGGCGATCTGGAAGTCACAACTGATTTAATGGAAGTCACTTCCTGTTTGCAGGGAGGCCATTTTGGGGCCTCCAGAAGGCCCAGGAAGGGCCTCACAGGCCCATTCAGGGTAGCACCAGGCTGGGGCTAAGTACAAAGGTCCCCAGCTAGGCCCCCCAGGCCAGAACTGACCTGCATCCACGTATCACGGAGTTTCATTTATCACAGGTCGAGTCCCTAACCCCCGCAATAGGTGTGTGGGGGGGGTCAGTGTATTCGTGATCATTAGAGTCATGGTCATAAATTTCAGATTTTGAATTATTATTTTGAGGAGCAAGTTCTCAGGCTCTGTGAGTGAGAGATTACTGACATCATTGGTAGTTAGTTGCTCATTAAGTATCATAGATGAGTTCAACTAAATTTTCTGGCCAAATGTATACTTTTGGCCACAAATATGGTATATAGAAATTCACTACATTTATGATTATATCATACTTCATATGAGTCCAAAATTTGGTATTATGTATTAATTAACCTCTCCATAAACCTGAACTAGTCGTTGACAAATGTTATATTTGTGGTAAAAAATTGCATGCTGAGAGCAAATCCAAAATGTGAACTTTCTTTTGCACTCAAGATTATTTGGAAGCAATAACATAATTGGCAGAAAAGGCATGAAGTATCTTTTCTTGAAGTGTTAAGAAATGCTGGTAATAACTTTGAATAACCAATGAGGAAAATCAAGACAGCACTCAAAAAACAGCCACAAATCTAGGGGTTCTATATGGAAGGCTGGCCACTGAGTGGAAGATGGCAGAGATATTTATTTTATTGGATTTGTTGGGTGGTTGTTCTGTTATTTATTTTATCCTTGCAAACTGCTTAGAGTAGTGGCCCGCATTCAGTCAGTGGTAAGTAAATAAGTAAGTAAGCATGCAAGCAAGCAAGCTAGCAAGCAAGTCCTGGAGTAGGAACTGGCAAGCCACTCCAGTATTCCTGCCAAGAAAACTCCATGGACATGGGGTCACAAAGAGTTGGTTATGACTGTAACAACAACAACAACAACAACAACAACAACAACAACAAACAACAACAACAACAACAACAACAAAGTAAGTAAGTAAGTAAGTAAGTAAGTAAGTAAGTAAGTGAGCAAGCAAGCAAACAAGCAAACAAGCACACAGACACACAGAAGTGACATAATGTTTTTTTTTAAGGCTAGAAGCTAGAAAATACAGGGGAGCAACTGCAGTTCATATGAAATGACTCCTCAGTTTGAAAATCAAGGTTACCCAAGAACATAGGAACATAAGAAGAGCCATGTTGGATCAAACCAAAGGCCCATCTAGTCCAGCTTCCTATATCTCATGGTGGCCCCACCAAATGCATCTGGCCAGATGCCATCACCACATCCTGTGGCTGGGAGTTCCACAGACTAACAACACACTGAGTAAAAAAAGCATTTTCTTTTGTTTGTTATTACTCTCCCAACCTTCAAGGTTCTCTACTTTTGTAAAGAATCAATGTCCATGGGCAATGTGAGAACACACAGGCTAGCACTACCCTATTCATCACTGTTACTCCTAGTTATGTAGCCTCCCTCTCTGAGTTGATCAAGAAATCAGAGCTGTAAACTGTGCAAGGACCCTGTAGAAGAAGAGCAAGTAGCTTTCAGCTAAATGTATACTTCCACCTCTTGACAGATAATAGAAATTATGAGCCCTGATTCCCATTCTGATTCCCACACAGAAGTAGCAATTTTGAACAGGGTTTTTATAAGAGGCATGGTGGCTCAGCGGACTAGAGTACTGAAAACTGTTAGCTACAAATTCGGCAGCTCAGCTGTTCGAATCCGACATGCCACACAGTGGAGTGAGCTCCCACTGTTAACTCCAAATCTTGCTAACTTAGCAGTTTGAAATCATGTAAATGCAAGTAGATAAATAGGTACTGTACCACTGTAAAAAGTAGAAAGTTAAAAGTCTTTCCTTGTAGCCATACTGGCCACATGGCCACGGGCTTGCACAACACTGGCTCTTTGGCTTGAATACGGAAAAGAGTCAGAAATGACTAAAACACATGTGCGGGGAAAACCTTTACCTTTACCTTTTTATAAGGTAAGACTGTACATTGTAAAAAACAAATAAATGAGAAGTAACATTTGTGAAATAAAGCATTCCCTTCAGATCCAGCTATTTATTGTGAAGACAGTATGACAAGATTTCCCACTGAGATCCCCAGATCTCAATCAAAAGCATGGATAGGGAAGTAAACTGGATCCTAGAAGGGATCATTCCTAGGCAAGGCAAACTTCTCTTCCTTTATTCCCTCCCACTTTACCAGCAATATCTCTACTGGCACAAATAGAGTAATGCAGGAGGCTTCCACTTCAGTCAGATTCGGTAGCTAGTTCTCTAGATGGAGCCAATGGGCTTAAGAGGAGGATGACTAGGTCAGAGGTGAAATATAGCTAATATGCTCAGGGATGGTAAGAAATGAGAGAAGTGTTTTGGACATCAAGTTCAGAGTGTATTCCACTCCATCTGTGAACTAGAAACCAAATGGCAGAATCTGGAAGGTCCGGGATGGAAACCTACATGCAGTAATCTCAAAACAATGGGACTTGAGTGAAGTCTATATCATAGATACTGGTTAACTCAAATCTATACTTTGTTTTGTGTCTCACGCTCACCTGTAATGAAAACAGACTTTTCTGCCTAATTTTTTTAAAAGAAATAGCTCCTTCAAATACAAACAAAAACAGTAATATATATGAATACAACACTAATATATCAATCATATAGATTAAAATAAGTACACCTTTGCCCCCCCCCAGCCCAGAGAGATGAGGCAAGAGACAAAGTTTGGGTGAAAACATGGGCCACACTTTATTAACATACTTCAAACATGCATAACAGGGGGGCCATCTGTAGGGTGGAGGCAGATCCACCTGGGCAACCATGCAGGTTGCGACCACCTGAGGCTCCCAACTCTGGGGGATCGCTACCTGTGGGCCCCTGCCTTTTCCCAACTCCCAGCGGCGAGACTTCAGGGCCTTCAGCGTTGCGAGGTGGGCCGGCTGGCACTTCATCTGTTGTTCTTTCACTCCCAAAATTCAACCGCCTTCCGCCACTATCCGCCTGTGTAACCAGAAAGTGTGAGAAAATACTGCCAGACCCTTGGAATACCATGAAGAACAGAAAGGATGAAAATACATCTGCTCCTTTTTCACCCAATCCAGAGCAGATCACAAATTCCCATCTGACCCCAAAATGACCAGTGTACACTCGTTCTTAACATAGGGTAGGTGGGTGGGATGCCTGCAGCCGACGAAGAGGCCGGCGAATGGTTGGGTTGCTTCCTTTTAAGGTAGGCACCCCATGTGGCCCCCTCGGCCACCGTCAGAAACTCTTCTCCTGCCTCCCTGGACCGGGGGGGGGGGGCAAAATGGCTCCCGTGCCGCATTTGCAGCACGGTAGAGCCACATTCAAAAAAATGTGCAGCTGAAAATTATGATTATAAGTTTCACATTCAAACATAGAAGTGGTGAGATCTTCAGACATTTGAATGATATGTAGTGAATATTTGTCTTTCCAATCATGGAATATAAGTCTCTTTACGATTGCACAGGTCTTGAAAGTTGATTTACATTGTTTTTCATGTTAGATTCAATATTACAGGAATATATTTGCAGAAGCAAATATTCAGTTTTAAAAAACACCCTCCAGTTTATGAATGTGGGATATTGTGCTTCTGTTTCTGTGATTGAAAACGCCAGTAAATGGGCAGATATTGCTGCATTATATTGTACCCATGTTGCTAGCAGGAACATTAATGTCAAGCTTTTCATAGTAAAGGGCAACTTGTATGTTGACAACAGCAATGGAAGCAGCCAAGATGATCTACTTAGGATTTCTCTTTGAAGGGCCTTTTATAAGAATCAGTATTTCATTCTTAAAAATTTCAATAGATTATTTGGAAAGAAAACAATTAGAACAACAGGTGGGACCTAAAATAGGTCTTTAAACATAGGCCAGATTTGTCTTTTCAGTTTTTGAGAACTATTTTAAATTTGGGGACATTTAATTTGACTTGTTCCTGTACAAGAAGGTTTTACTTTATTAAAAAAAATAACACGAAAATCCTTTACCAAAACATCCCTGTGTTTGGCACAGAGCAATGGCAGCCTGACTGCTACAAACTGAGTGCTGATCTAAAGTCCAGTTTCAAAGTACAATTTTGCTTTTGAGCTGCCCCCATTTTTAGAATTGCCTTATGGAATTTCGATTTACTCTGTTGCACAATAACATGGTTGTCTTTTCATCAAAGCAAACATCATCTAGCCAACCACTCAACATCATCTAGACAAGAACTTTAAGAATAACCTGGCATAGCACATATTTTGCCATGTTTGAATGATTGGGACCTGCTTTGAAGAAGAGTTTTTTGCACTCAAAAGCTTGCATAGATTTTTTTATTTTTATTAGTGGCCTATAAAGGTATTGCCTGTAGCCAATTTTTGCATCTGTCTTTTCATGTGATCCGTCACTCATGTGCTCCTACACTCTCACAGAACTATTTTTGTTTGTTTGTGGGAGGGCACACCAATGGTAGATGGGAGAAGGGCTCAAAGGGAAGGTCCTTTTCTCCAATCCTCATCTCTGGTGAGATGTCATGTATGGGACAAATCAATTTTTTCAGTGGTCTGAACTGGTTCCTTGCTAATGGCTCCTTCCAAGCTGGCTCTCCCCAGTCTCTATTTCCAGCAGAATCAGAATCTAGACAAACTAGTACTAGGGAAGTAAACCACATTCTAGTACTAGGGAATTAAGCCTCATTTGTCTGCCTTCACAGCCAATCAGCCAGTCTGAGTGCTGGTTCAATCATGGAGACCAAGATCATGACCTTGCCCATGCTAATTTATTTATTTATTTATTTATTTGTTAGACTTGTATCCCGCCCATATTCCCAAGGGGAACTCTGGGTGGCTAACAACAATAAAACCAGAAATAAGGCACCAGACAACGGAGAGGCAAGATGGCGGCGGGCCTGGGTATTTTGACAAGTAACATTGAAAAACAGCTTCCTAGGATGGGCCAGCCAGTTCTTTTGGCATGTGAAAGTATAGGACACACTTTTTAGAATTCTCATAGAAGATTGTTCAAGGGTGTCCATTATTAACTATTTCACGTGGTATTTGTAGTGGAGAATGATGTCTTGGAGCCATACGTAATGCCTACCATACAGGAGAGTGAATCAGTCCTCTCTCAGATATGTTGTGTTGTTACAGTCGTGACCGACTCTTCATGACCCCATGTCCATGGAGATTTCTTGGCAGGAATAATGGAGTGGCATGCCAGTTCTTACTCCAGGCGCCTACAGAACCTGGTATTCCCTGGTGGTCTCCCATCCAAGTACTAACCAGGGCCCCAACCTGCTTAGCTTCTGAAATCAGTCAAGATTGAATGCGCTTAGGGCATCTAGGCAGCCACTCTCTCAGATAGTCTTCCTCAATGTAAGCAGCACCCAATGAGGGGATCATTTATATTTGTTTCTGCTTAGGTCTAGAGGAGCAGGAAAACAGCTAGAGAGTACTGATCAGTACAGAAATCTCAGGACAGTGGGGAAAAGTGGAGTGAGAGAAAACACACATGCTATAGGCACTGCTTTCAAAAGAGACTTCTGAATCATTACCGTCTGTGTCCATTGAATACCGCTACCCATACCACTGTTCAGAGATGACATCATAGGCTAAATGGAACAATCTTCCCAGATGTTCTGAATGAAAACACCCAACTCAAAATTTCCATGTTCTCCTTGTTTCACATTTCAAATACGGTGTCTGTATTCTTTCAACTGACAGAATAATGACATAGCAAGTGATTGCTTGTTCTTCTTGGTTTGCCTGAGTTGTTCATTTCATGAATGCAAGACAAGATTTGGAAACCCTTCCTCTTGTTTCATATTAAACAAAACAAGTAGGTGGCAACTGTTCTGTGAAACTTGATTTCTAACATACTATAGAACAACGTCAATTTTCTTCTAATAAAGGAAGCTGCATTGTGCCACCACTTGCCTTGAATGAAAGGAGGCATCGCTACATGAATCTGCTACAGAAGTGTGCATGCAGAATGAACAAACAGATTTTTGTCCTCTTCAATCCTGCCTAAAGCAATGGTTTTCTTCAGTTGTCCAACACCACTTGGAATCAGAATATCTATCTATATACAGACTTCTGGCCTTGGTTTCTCCTAAATTGGCACGTACTGCACAATCTAGATGTAGCCTTCAGCAATGTGCATTGCCATTTCCCAATGTTTTGATCTTTAAAGGGATTGTTCTGCTCTCCTAGTAGTTGGGGTGCATGCCTCGTATGTGTGTGTTGAGGGAAAAGAACAGATATATGAAGAAAGAATATTAAAAGCTTATGCTCTCCTACTTTCACAAGTAATGCTCACTTACCTATGGGAACACATTTCCCCATAGCTTGGTTCATGTCTGCAGAACCATGACTAGAGCAACAGTGCTAACTGGTGAAAACTATGGCAAAAGATCGGGAGGAGGGAGTCAATTCCCGTCCTGCAAAACAACAGAAGCACAAATCAGCACAGAGGAAATCTTATTAAAATCATTTTGACTTACTTTGCTTTGCTCACTTTATTTACTGTTATTTTTAATTTGCTATGTTATACTGTATTATATTATTTAATGGCTATATTATTGTAAACTGCCTAGAGCAGCCTAGTACCTTGATGAACCATATATAAATGAATGAATATAAAGCAAGCAAATAAATAAATAAATAAATAAATAAATAAATAAATAAATAAATAAATAAATAAGATTTTTCAAGAGTGCTTTTATTCTGAGTGAAATAACAAGTTACTTTAGAGCAGTGATGGCGAACCTGTTAGAGACCGAGTGCCAAAAATGTGATTCAAAACTGACTAATTTTTCACAAAGTGCCAATACAGCATCTGGAAGTTGAGTGATGACAACTAGGCTTATTTTCTTGAGAGATTGAAACATTTCACTGCTCATACAAACAGCTTTGTCAGTCTGAGGAAAGCTAGTTATGAGTCCTCCATTTTATAGTTCACTTTGACCTCATGTCAGTCTGTTTTGAACTATAAAATGGAGGACTCACAACTTGCTTTCCTCAGGCTGATGGAGCTGTTTGGATGTGCAGCAAAACATTTCAATCTCTCAAGAAAAGAAGTCCAGTTGGCAAGATTCAACTTCAAGATAAACTCACCTGACTGAGAATCTTTACAGACATATTGCCAATACAGCAATTTAACCTGAATACAGGTGGCTGTGAAGGGGAGATGTTGGGTGCCCACAGTAAGGGCTCCGAGTGCCACCTTTGGCACCCGTGCCATAGGTTTGCCAACACTGTTCTAGAGTGACATTTGGTGATCAGTGTAAATCAGGCATCTCAATAGTTTGAAAGAATAGTTTTATTTACCTGATACTTACAAATGAAACCTGCTGAATCTTACTTACTTAAATTACTTTTTTAAACCCTTGCTGTGATGGTGTATATACCTGGGAAAAATACTTGTCATGAACTAAAACCATTTATTCTTTTCTTTCTGTGCATGTACTTCACACACACACACACACACACACACACACACACACACACACACACACACACACACAGAGAGAGAGAGAGAGAGAGAGAGAGAGAGAGAGAGAGAGAGAGAGAGTATTTTCCTGATAAAAATTACTGTCCACTGAGGGAGACTTCTAAAACTGTGATGACACCCAAATTGGGCTCCTTTGCTTGTTTTGGCAAAACACCTCTCATACATTTGGAGCCAATCACCTCATCTCATCATATGGGCAAACTGCCAGGTTATGAGGCAATCAATTAAATACTTGGCTTAAAGCTTTTAAATGTTAAGGTTCAATATAGCTGGGCTGCCTGCAAGCCCATGTGAGTAACCATAATCATGGCCAACATCCTGCTAGAACAGTACTTCCCAAGAGTGGGTCCCCAAATCTCTTGTGTAAAACCTTGTATTTTTCACAAAAATTAATTTGCATAAAATATATTTCCATTTTCATGGTAATCTCTGTTAAACGATTTTGCCACCATGGCCAAAATCCTGTTGTTCATGTAAGCTTTGTGTGACTTGCAGTGGTTACCTGTAGGCCTTCGTTGAGTTGGTGAGGCACCTCTTAGTTCCATAGTATGATCTGGCGTACAATTGAAATGTGTCCTGACACCTTGTCAATTAGCTGCAATTTGCTGCTTCCAGTTATGCAAACCATATGCAAATGCCAATAGGATTATTGTATAGTTGAAATATAAAATGAGAAAGTAGTAGTGAGAATGGTGGAAAAAATAGATCACATGAAAGAAGCTTTATACAGTCAGTAGTAAAAATTAACATTGGAATTTCTTTATTACTGGGCCCTTGGTGGGAGTTCACAAGATCTATATTTTTAGCTTATTAGATCTAAGTAAGGTCCTGCTGACATAGTTAGTAAACTCAGTGGAAAGTGAAAATTAGCTGATATCAATTTCATAAAAGAATCCACTAGCATGTATTCAAATTATTTTTTTTTTAAAAAAAAATACCCTAGGAAGTTATATAGGACTCACTCTGCTTTACACAGGCTTTATAAGCCATGTCCTTCCTGTCCTTCTTGGGACAGAATTCATGTATGTATGTATGTATGTATGTATGTATGTATGTATGTATGTATGTATGTATGTATGTATGTATGTATGTATGTATGTATATTTCACCAATTGTGGCTAAATTTTTAAAGCAAATCTTCTCTACTAAGAATATGTAAAGTTGAAACTCCTCGCCCATTTTCACCATGAAGTACATTCTACAGCAGTTCCATACACAGTTCTTGACTGTGGTTACATGACACATGATGTGGCAATTGTGTACCATCATGCTTCTTTGCTTCCTCTGATTAGGGAAGCAGGGAAGATTGCCCACATATCCTTAGTTATTTAATGGATGGCAAAGAACAAGGGAAACAATACTATTTGATTACACTTACATGCAAGTGGGTTCAGGCCACTTAGAACCACAGTAGAACTGATGTGGTGCAGTGGATAGAGTGTCTGATTATGACTCAGAAGATCTAAACTTAAATCCCTGGTTGGTAATAAAAATTCTTTATGAGGCAGAAAAGGTACCCTCCCTTAAATATCTCACATACCTTAAACACTCTACTAGGGTTGATATATGCAGGGTGTGCCTTGGTGGTACATAAAAGCAACATATGTGGACACATATTTCCAGTGTACTCGATTTATGTACAGTTTCATCTATATCTAAGCCTCTATGCATTATGCAAATTTTAGAATTTTGCTGAGCATATTTTATCATATTGTGGAAGGCATCACAGTCTTAGAAACTGCAGGAGGTGAAAACTGGAGAAAAATAGGAACTGACAGTATGGTTTTGCATGAGTTATTGTTCTGAAATATGTCTGATTGGAAAAGGTCAAGTTCTTCCATTTGCTGTTACAACAGACAGACTATTCTCAAAGTAGCTTTGTCTGCTGCATTCCTGCACTAATTATACCTGAAGCCGCATACATACATGAAAGAAGCTTTGAGATGTTCAACCATCCTTTTGAAAGATTCAGATGCTGCTGTACACCCTATTCCATGTACAGGTGTTTTCTCAAGAATAATTCAAGATTTCATGCTGATTGCTTCAAGACCTTTATCTATGAATGTGCCATGGAGAAAAATTAAATAACTTGTAATCCACTCTTTAATATTTTTGCTTGCTTGCTTGTTTGGTTGATTGATTCACCGCCCCACCAGTGAACACACACGAATCTGGGTGGTTTACAAAATAAAACATGAAAACCTACCCCCAGCTCCACTATCAGTTATCAAAATAATCAATATAGTGATACATTTAGTAAATAAATAAAATACCTAAATTTTAAAATTAGTATTCACAGCATTTTGGGATATGCTCTTAAAAGCTGCTTTATACAGGTCTGCCTAAATTGATTTCCTAAATGTCAGGAGAAACAGAGCATGATGAACCTCTATGGAAAGCTTGTTCCACAGAACAGGAGTCACCACCAAGAAGGTCAGGTTCCTGGTCACTTTTTAAGCATCTCTCAGTGTGGTCACTTCTAACAATGTGCATTAGGAGGAGTTAGTGCAATGGGTGAGCTGCTTTCTGGTTGAGGTGTTCTGACAAATATAAAAGCCTGAAACAGCATCTTGAATTGAGAACAGAAACTGATGGAATGCTAATTATGTCATTAGGCCCGGGTCCCACGTCCCTTTAAAAGCGGTTTAAATTACCAGATATACTGTGTCTAAAAATGCCATCCCCACAGCCACCGGGCTTTTTGAAAAAAAATATGAAAAAGATAACCCGGTAATGCTCCCTTAAGTGAGGTTTCTGTGACTCACCAAAGAGGTATTGAAATTTTTGCCTCACTTTGAAAATCCAGCTTTTAAGGAAGCAGACGCCGTGGGACCACGCCGATGATCTGGGTTTCTTTTTCTTTCTTTTTTCATAACACCGACCGGCTGTTCCTGGGGCCGATGGGCTATGTTTTTTAAATTGCTTTTCACTTTCGGAGAAACAGGAAGCTCTATCCGGTCCTACAAGTTTTCATTTCCGCCAGCCAAGTGGTCCGTTTTTTTTTTCAAATGCTAGTGCCACCTGCTGGCCAAGGGGGCTGAACTGCACTTTAAAAAAAACAGCTTTTGATGTGTGAACTCCTGTCCCACTTATTCAATCACGTGATGAGACAAAGAGGAAAAGCCGGACCTTCAGAAGATCAGGATCGAAACCCAGGTGTGACCACGGCCTATGTCACATTTTGGAAATAACAATGTTGGTGCTGTTGATGGGAATTCATTAGGAGTCACATCATTATCAGTAACAAGTTATTGCAAAATAACTGCACAGAATCCTACCTGTTTACATCAGCTGGTAACAATGCCCTTGAATGGGAACATTCAATGCACACATTCAGGTACCATCAAAGACTGAGAAATCAAGATATTTACCCGCATATGTGAAGAAATCAAATAGTATTCCAGCATGATTCATTTCATGTAGTTTTGAAAATGTATTTCCTGTGCTTTCGTGATATTGATTTTGCATTCCCCCCTCCCAAAAAAATTAATATTTTGTCTACTCACTTCAATGAACCAATCTGTCTTTATGACTTTATGCATGGAATTGCTTGCAGAGGGTTGTAGAAGGAAACTCATGGCTGCACATCTTTTACTACTGCTTCCAAACCACCTTTTAAGCATTGACGGAAGTAGATTTTCCCTTAAGTGAGCTATAATCTAGGGCATACCGAAGATATTGATCAATACACTACATTGACCTCTTACCATAGCTCAGTGCCTCGTCTGTACATTTCTAAACGTTTCTGTTTGCCTTGATGCATCAGATTCATATTGATAAAGAGCTATGAATTTTAATTCCGCAAGCACATAGGTCAATAAAATTAAGCAACCACTTGAGCTAAAATGGATCTCCCCTAGCATATGCAACTAATCATTCTACGTTTCAAATTCTCTGCACAGTTTCATTCTCAGCATGCATTCAAGTGATAGTTCAGGATTTAAAAGGGGAGGAATAATTTGATAATGTGTGCAGGGAAAGAGCTCTGGTCTCACTTTCTACTTGTTGTTGGCTCCATGGACAGAAGTAAGGCACAGTCTTCTTCATGCAGAACTTCTTTGCAATTGTGAATGACTATATTTCAGAATCCCCAGTAAAGCAGAAGCTGTCCCCTCCAATCACTCGCTTTCCTTTCAGGAACAATGATAGTCATGGGGTCAGCGTTAAAATTGTCTCCCTGCCCATGGTTTCTAGTGAAGCATTCTTCAAATTCTGGAATAGGGCTTTAGTGTCTCAGAGTGTACTGGGTAATTTGTATTTATATTTTCAATCTCTTCATGGATATAGAAACAATGTCTGAATTTGAAACAATGGCATATGCCCGAAACACAGCATAAAAGCATAATAAAGATTAAATGACCATGTTAAACCCTATTAGATTTAGCCACTATGAAGAGAGAGGCCTAAGAAAGAAGAATAAAGCAAAAGCCTTTACAACTTTAAAGGGTGCTATAATGTTTTACAATAAAAGATCCCCTGGATAATGGGGTGTTAATGTTGGAAAACCTATAGTAAACAATGTTGCTAACCTGCATGATTCTTTCATTTGGAACAGAATTCCCAGTGATGCCTAATCTCAACTCATGAGGAAGGGTTTCCTCCATGCTTAAATTATGAAGGCGGACTTGTACCAGCTTTGCAAAATTTCACTCTATGAAATCGGAAGGTGAAGACCTTCTAATTTAGGTAGGCATTTGCTTTGCAGGTGTCATCCAATGTTTTCCAGCTGATCTCGTTTTTTATCATATTATTGCAGCATTGAGGGACATCAGTTGTATAAAGACTTCCATTTTTTAGGGAAGAACGAGAAAGGAAAACATCTCAGAATTTTTCGAAGAATAATGTCTTCTGAGATATTTTGCCTCAACACTTGTCACTCTTTGGGATTCAGTGCCACCCCCCTGACTTTCCATGTGCTGTATAGGGAGGGGTCAAGGTGTGTGTGTGTGTGTGTGTGTAACTGAGGTGTCATGTCTCTTCCTTCCCTTAAGTCATGTTGCTGGTATGACCAGCCCCCCGGGGGGGGGGGAATCACATAAATGGGGATCAATTTCTCAAATGTATCTCCACATGAAAGAGGCCTCCAATATTTTTTGCCTCCTTCACTGAGTCCTTTCCCCTCATCTTTAACTGGAGTGTGATAAACTGTGGTGGGCTTGTTGCTACAGAGATTATCGTACAGTAAAAGACAAGTTAGTAAGGCAAAGACAATAATCCCAAATCTCACCAATATGAAGGCCTCTGAAATTTCTGCACATTTGAAATTACAGTGGTACCTTGTATAAAGGGATTAATTTGTTCCAAATGATATTCTGTTAAGCAAATTTTCCTTTATACAAATTTCCCATAGGAAGGCACTGAAAACAGAGTAATCCCTAATTGTGACCATTTTTATGTTGTATGGATTTGCCCCATAGGCAATTCTGTTAAGCAAATTTCCCCTATCTCTGGAATTTTATGTTATACAAACCGTTTGTTATACGAAGGTCCACTGTATTTTGGAACAGGCCTGGAACATGACATATACAACTTTCATTGTGTCTTAGCTTTTTCGGCTAAAATCAAGTGTAGTATCTATTCTTATCAGGACCTAGACTACTGCAACTTTCTTTCATAGACAAAAGCCAACAGTTTTTCCCAAATGGAATAGGTCCAGTTCTGTAATAGCTGAATGGTAACAAGACACACACAAAAATCTCACTGAGTCAAGAACCATTCCCTCTGTCTGGGAGTTACTGGGGAATCTAGGTCCCTGTTTTATGTTACATCTGTTCTTTGTTGTTGCTGCCTATATTTTCAACTTTATTTCAAAATCCCATTCTGCATTTCAAAACTGTCCTATGATCTGTTGTCTCAGTATATCATTTGGCAGGGAGGATGTGGCTCAGTGAAACTCTTCCAGAGTAGAATGCAATTCACGGACCCTCATTTCTCCCCCGGGGACACCAGGACACATGATTAAGTGACTGTTCACAGGAATGGGAAATGTCATGCCGTGCATTGCTGGGAGAATACAATTCCATCTTCCATTTTTCATCTACATATCTTTATTATTTAATAGTCTTTAAACAGGGGAGCAACTGTAAGGGTGTTTGGAGATGTGGAATGAACAGAATCAAGGGGAGAGAGTTCTGAGGGCATCAGTCTCAGTCTCATTCTACTGTAAATGCTCACTCCATCTCTAAATGAGTAGTCCAACCTTCATCCTGCTACCATGTCTTATTTTGGAATTTGAGCAGAAGGGCAGCTGGTAATCAAGAGCCTTTGTCATGGTACCAAGCATGATAAGCAGCAGGAAATTAGCAGTAAACAACAGGCTAGGAAAATCTCTGAAAGAAATCGGTTGTGTTCTTGCAACAGGGAATAATGCAGTGTACACTGGAACTAGGAGGTGAGCTAACATATGAATTAGCCATTCAGAAAACCTCTGTTTCATATTACTGTCTCAAGCACAGATGTCGCTTTTCATCAAGGTATATATTTTCATGGTAGCAATTGGGATTATAAATATCAGCATGCTACCTTAGTTGGCATTTACCTGCATGTTTATTCTCTCCAGATTCAGCATTTTCTCTCTTAAATTCAGCATTGATCTCTTTTTAAGAACTGGGGGGATCCACATGAAAATTGATATTTAAAGACATAATGCAAACATTCCCTTTCAAAATAAGCGGTTTTGAATATATTTAAGTATCCTTTTGGAATAATGTAACAAATTGGGACATTTGTGCTGTGTGAACACTGGTGGTTATCTGTGCTTAAGTTGACACATAGATCTTGGGTCAATCTGCTCAATTTGTATGAAAATTTGTAAGCATGAAGTGTCCTAGATGTTGTAATTGGGGTGTATTTTCTTTAAACCACATCTTTTCCTCTGACTGGTCTTCACATAGGTTGCTCATAACTGGAGCAGGAGATTCCACCCCCTCCCCAAATTCTGCTATGAGTTAAATCCCCCGGTCTTGACACATTGGGGTTATCAGAAACAGAAAAATTACAATCTGAATTCACCTTTAGGCTACAAGTCCTGCACAAATCTATCTTGGAGTTGACCCTGCAGAAATGAGTAAGTGAATATGTCTTTTTGAGGGGGGGGAAATAGATATTTTGTTGAAATTGTTGGATTGCGGTACCAGGGAGGTAAATTGGAGACACGTTGCCTTCCTCTACATACCTTTCAGCAGATTTAAATAACTCAACACAAATGTGACATCCCTCCCACACACACTTCAATCTTTCTATTGTGGCATCCTCTTTTGCAATCATTATAATAGTAGCTTGTTCTATATATATGTAATAATTGCTGCTGGTCAAAATGATGCAAAATTCTAAAAAAATTGACCTCTTGGAGGGAGTCTGTTCTTTATTCCTTCTCCCTCTTCTTTTCTTTTGCTAGGAAATCTCCTTATGCATTTGCATTTTACCCATAACTACGAGGTTCATAAAGGCCAGCTTTCCCCATAAAAAAAGGAATTATAAATAGTGTAGAAAATGATGATCCAAGCTAGCACTCTAAAAGGAAAACAACAAAAGCATAAAAGTAAAGGTCATTTTCACAGTTTTTATCTTAAAGGACACAAAATATATATAGTGAGAATTTAAGTCAATTCCTTTTATTTGTATAAGCTTTGCTAGCTTTGGGTGTGTATGTGTGTGTGTGTGTGTGTGTGTGCCCTCTCTTTCTTAGAACTAAGTTTGGACACTTCAGAAGATATGACCTTTTATATTGCAGGAAATGAAGTTGCCCATTTAGTTCACACTAAATGGTTTCAACCATGCAAACAGTAGAAAGGCAGTAGAAACGAAAGCTCAAAAAAAAATATAACCTGACGTTTTCTCCCCGCACTTCATCTTCCAACATCCTCATCCAGGCTCGTCGCTGCTGGTCTGGTTGGGGGATTATGGGACTATATTTTACTTTTACAAGTATTTTGAGGCAACTAGTTGGCACCAGTATTCCCTGATCCACAATTACACTCAGAGGAATCATAAATAGGCTCACACTTCTTCCCATCCATTTTACACAGCCCTGCCAATTTTTTTCTGTGTTCAAGCTAGAATGTGAAGTCTCAACACAATGATATAGAACTCTAATTAGCACTGCAGGAAGTTCAGGGAATACCCAAGATATTTCATAGTCTGAGGCATGAGAGAAGGTGATGCCCTACTATTATTTCATGTCCAGAAGCAACGAACACCAGGGCTTACTGGCTGAGCAGAAAGCTGTTTGCACGGTTCTCATGTTTGCTGCCCTTGTATTTCCCAATGATGTGACAGAACATGGACCCTATCCTATGATGTCACTGGGCTTCAAATCTTAATCTTATATTCAGCCCTGGAAATTAAGGGAATGGGATACTGCTGGATAGTTCTCAATTTTTTGCTAATACTGTGACTAGTGGACTGAATGCCAATTGTCTGTGTTTGTCTGTGTCATGTTCAGAAAGGAACCAATGTCCAAGTGTTAATAGAAATTTTACTTGAAATGTGTTTGTTAAAAATCCGGATATCATGCCAAAAGACTTAACACATTTTATATGTGAGTTAGCAAAAAATAATAAAAAAACCTTCAAGAGGGGAATATGAATTATGATATAAATTCAGAATTTCAGGGAGACAGTTGCCATGCTGTACCTTGTTGCATTTTTATCACATATCACATTTTCTTCTTCTTTGTGTGTGTATTAATATTGAGTTTACTAAGGCTATACTGTAAGTGGGCATATGAATAAGTATGTTGAACACCATGAAAGCTTTGTTGAATAAAATATCTTGGCCTTTGAGGTGGCACAGTACTCTGCTTTGCTGGAAGGAACTGTAGGCTAACATGGCTACCTCTCTGGAAATAAGAAGGATGTTTGGTGCATTGTTATGACTGCTGCTGTTGTACCTCCTGCATATTATCCATCTTCTCACTGCTCTTGTAGGCTGTGTTGAGTATAATGGAGGGGAGGTTGCATGTCTATTGCATGTTAATTATGACTTTGCTTCAAAGTTCTCAAAGTGATATATCCAGAAATAAAAATATGATGATGTAACGGTCTGAGTTAAAACAGGGGCTAAAAGACACAGCCACAGTCAGAAACACAAGAAACATAAGAACTGTAAATGTAGAGCTGACCTACAGTTCAGATTCAGATATTTAGCAACAAATGCATTTACCGTATATACTTGAGTATAAGTCGACCCGAGTATAAGTTGGAGCCCCTAATTTAAACCCCCCAAAATGGGAAAATTTATTGACTCAAGTATAAGCCTAGGGTGGGAAATGCAACAGGGCTTGGCAACTCCTCCTTTGTGAGCTGGGTGTGTGTGTGATGTTTAAAATGGCTTTTAGCCACCGAGGCAAGTGCTTGAGTTGGTGGCTAAAAGTCATTTTAAACATTGTTTTAAAATTTGACCCGAATATAAGCTGAGGACCCCCTTTTTCAGCACAAAATTGGAGCTGAAAAACTAGGCTAATGTTCGAGTATATACAGTATTTATTTTTTTAAAAACCAGCAGTTGGGAAATGCCATTGTGAAAACAAATGCCCGGGTACTAGAGATGGGCACGACTCGGGAAAATGACGTTTTCGAGTTGTCGTGTGTCGGAGGCAGTCCATTTGGCTCATTTCCGTTTTTCGCGAAATTTCACAAAAATTAGTCGGTTCATTTTTTCGTTTTTTCGTTGTCGTTAGTACTGGTTTGGGGGGGTAGTGGGCTCCTGGAGGGAGCTGCAGGAGTCAGCCAGAGCCACAAGTGACGGACTGGCAGACCCTTTGCACCCACTGTGTCTCACGTACTTGCATGTAGTGCAATGCAAGTAGATCTGGCTTAGGGTTAAGACGGGTTAGCGCAAGGGCTAGGGTTAGGCTAGTTACGGGTGAGGTTAGGGTGAGTATTGGGGTGCATCTGGGTGCCTCTCTGACCCACTTAGAAGGACAGTGTACTGGCGTATGGGTTAGGCTTAGGGTTCGGATTTGGGCTACGATTAGTGGGCTGTTTATGCCCAATTGGCACATCCCAGAAATCTCTGTGGTCAACCTGGCCAAGTGGCCATGCGATTGGTGGAAAATTTGCATGGTCCACTCCCATCATTGCGAATGTGCAGGTGTAAAAAAATAAAATAAAATAAAATAAAATCAACGAAGACTTTTTTTTGCAAGAAAAACCCACTGCTGCTACTGTAAAAATTCAAGCATTTAAAATAGCTAATTTTCGCATGTTTTTCTGTGGTGCTTTGGTGGGGTTTTGGGCAACGATTTCAAAAAAAATATTGCGGTCGCCATTTTGGATCCCCCGCACTGCATGACAAATGGATGCGCCCTCCCAGCCTGGTACAGTCAGCAAAACCTGGCCATGCGATTGGTGGAATGGCTCCAAAACTTTGCATGGTCCACTCCCATGGGCGAGCCCATCATTGCGAATGCGCAGGTGTAAAAAAAAATAAAATAAAATAAAATAAAATAAAAAAAAAATAAAATCAACGGAGACTTTTTTTGCAAGAAAAACCCACTGATGCTACTGTAAAACTTCAAGCATTTAAAATAGCTAATTTTCGCATGTTTCTGTGGTGCTTTGGTGGGGTTTTGGGCAACGATTTCAAAAAAAGTATTGCGGTCGCCATTTTGTATCCCCCGCACTGCATGGCAAATGGATGCGCCCTCCCAGCCTGGTACCAGCAGCGCAGCAGTAGCAATAGCCAAGGAGAGGGGGGCGGGGAACCCCCCCCAAATAAAACACCCTTCTGGCCTGGTAGGTGCCCTCAGACAGTTTTCGCCTACTTTTAGGGCCGGGAATCGGGTTTTTTTTAACTTTTAAAAACTTTTTTTCTGTGCCGCTTGGCATTGCGCGATCGCCGCGATGCAAGTAACGAGCACGACAAATCAGACCAAAATTGTTCGTTCGTCGGTTCGAGCTCGAATTCTGGCGGAGTAATTCCCGTTACCGTTTCCGTAGAGTAACGGAAACGAGTAACGGAAACGGAAACGGGAATACCGCTAAGTCGTGCCCATCTCTACCGGGTACAGTAAGTTTCATTTCCAAAACAAAAGATTCATAGCTTAGACTGGGCTGGAATTCATTCACAAGATGAAAGGTGATCGAAAGAGTGTAGTGTAGTACAGAAGTACATCCACTTTTGCCAAATTCTAAAATAGGATTGGGGTCATCCATCATTCCAAATGAGTCCAGTTTTCTTCTGGAGAAGACTGGTCCAATAAGAATGACCTATTCAGTTTTTTGGACCCTGTTTGGTTAGAGCAGAAGACAAATATTTTAGATAAAAGTAAGAAGTTGTGTCTCCCACTTGATCCATAAAGGGGGGGGGGCGGTGATTGAGAGGGTGTGGGAGGACTAGATACTGGTAACTGACAGAAGTCGCATCCAGCCTGAGGCAAGAGTCTCATCAGTAGATCAAAACATTTCCTTGCCTGGAGGGACTCTGTGAAGACCTTGAGAATAATATCAAATTGTTACATAAAGATCCCCTTGGTTTATAATAGAAAGGCATCATTGGATGCTATCTTTAAAGTTGCCCTTTAAATAAATACTTCCAACCACACATGATCTGGTCTCAATCACTCTAGCCCAGCTCCAAACCCAAAAGCTGTGGATTTGGCAGGGAGCAGGATTGGGCTGGTTTGCCATCTCCTGAACATCATCAGGTCATCAGAAAATAGATTGAAGCAGATCACGCCCTGGGCACGCCAAAAAGGAACCTAAATCACACTATCTGATTCCACCTTTTATTACTTTCTGCAATTGTCTCAATGGCCTTCTGCTTATTCTGGAACTTTCATGGGTTTGTCCATTGCAATAGTAGCCATGTCTTTGTTTGTGCATGCATGTGTGGGGGTGGGGTGGGGTGAGTTTGGGGAGGGTGTGGGGGTGTCACTCTCTTCATTGCCATTATGTCTCCTTTCCTATTTTAATTATTTCTCTAGATAAATTAGGCTTTTGTTTTGTCTTTCCTATTAATTTGTTAGGACAGTGAGTCTTCGGGTACTTGGGCAAGTTAATCCTCTGTTGCTCTCTCCCATTAGCCCACATTCTTTTGTTAGGTGCTTGTTGTTTTCTCCATGTGATCCACTTTTTAAAAAGTGCATTTTATCTCTCTCTTTTGTGCTTTCAATTTTGTTCCATCTCTCTCTCTTTCTTTGAATCCCTGCAATAATTCACACAGTTGTCTTGAGCAAAGGAATACTAGTAACCACTTTATTATTGGACATGTTTGAGCCAAACAAAGCAGTCTTCTTTCATTGCCTCCCTGCATTTCTTGTTGATAAAGCATTGCATTGCATTTATTTTCTTGATATCTTCTTAGCAATTAAGGCGGCATATCATTCATGGGTTCAACATAAACATTGATTGGTATGACTACTATTACTGATAGTACTACTACTACAACAACTATTACTAACACTATTGCTAATTCCTTATAAGGTCCTTTGCCTCAAACTGAGCCCAGGGCAGTCTGTGTCTTAATAAGGCATATTTTGGAGCCTATACAGGCAGGAGGATTTGGAGTAGTCTGGTTTTGTGCCTAATAGGTTTTTATCTTCAGTGCAATCTGTGTCATCTCCCATCTCCTTCCATTCACACTGGAGATGCTTATGCTCCAGTGAAGGGTTGACACAAGTCTTTAGATTGCAGGTTTACTATTGATATGTAAGAAGGCACCGTCCACAACAGAGGACACTTGCGGTGTGAGGGGAAAACATTGGGGTGAAGGTGGGGAAAATAGAATGGAGGTAAGTGCCCCCCTTTCCTGCCTTTTTCCTTAGCTGGGACTCTCTCGGATCTACATTGCCTTGTAGGGGTGGAAGCCACTCCCAACCTTTTCCCATGGTCTTTGTCCATCTTGCCCCAGGGGCTTCCTTTTTTCTTTTGTTAAGTAAAATAAGGGGCATATTGAAATACCAATGTGTCAACCTAGCATGGTACTAAAAGCACACTCTGCTGGTTAGGGAAGCATTTTTAGAAAGACAAAAATAGAGGAGTGAATTCTTCCATTCTCCCCTTAATGTCACAACACCCCTAATATGTCACAGGATTGTTTCCTTAGTTAATGCCACCCACAGCTCCATTTGAGTGTGAACTAACAATCTGTACAAGTTACACAATGTGGGTAATTAGGAACATGCTGAATCATGCCAAGTAAAAACTTCCAGGAGTCTTAGTGTCATTCTCAATTGGTCAGGATAGACAAATCTAACTTGAAACATGTGTTGACATAATTTGATTTTGACGAAAGCACACAAACAGTGATCCAAACAGCAATCTATATATGCATCTAAACAGGCCCTTAATCGCATATGCAACTTTAGGTCCTATTTCTCTTAATTATCTCTTACTTAAGTGCACTTTTGTTCTTCCCATTTCTCAGCAGCAACAGCAACATAACCTTAATGGGTGTAGCTGGCAGATGCTTCCTTGCCACCCTAGCTTGAGAAATGTTATTTATTTATTTATTTATTTTCATATTTATATACCGCACCTTTATTTTCATATTTTTTCGAGTTTTATATACCGCAAAAATTAGTCGGTTTGTTTTTTCCTATTCCCAACCATGGGACTCAGGGCGGCCTCCTGCCACTAGGAAGGGGAAGCAGGCTCCAAGAGACACCCCTCTACATGGGGGACCTGCTGCTGCTGGTTGGAAGCATCGACAGTAGACAGTGTAAGAGGTGTCCTACTTATCTGCCAAGTGCTGCTCTTTCCATGCCTGCTTGGTGCCTCTTGTACACTGCACCTCTGGGTGCCTCTCTGACCCACTAAGAAGACACGTGCACCAAAGGGGGGGAAAGCGGGCTCTTCTTTGGTACCATTGTTCCACTATAGAACTTGAGGATGTCCCTAAATGCTACTCTAGAAATTGTGTGTTTTTGGACCACGATTTCAAAAACAATATTGCGTTCGCTGCCCCATTTTTGAGGGGGAGGCCCCCCCGCCATTTTCGTTCCCCGCCTGCCTTTTCGGCCGGGCCGGGTTTTTTTTTAACTTTTAAAAAACTTTTTTTCTGTGCCCGCAGTTTTGATCCCATGTGGCGACTCGCGAGTCCGGCTGCCCAGGACGGGGGGGAGGCGGGACCCCCCCCCCTCCAGAAACCAGCCCTTAGTCAAGAGACGGGAATGGGTGGGGGGAGAGTTTAAAGAGCGATTGCGGCGGCCGGCGGCCGGCGAGAGTACTGGAAAAGGGGGGAAAAAAAGCACGGCAGGCATCGGCACCGGGTTTTTTTAACACATCGCGCGAATGCCAGGTACCTAAAGAAGCTCAAACCTATAGTACGGAACCGAGTAACGGAAACGGAAAAATAGACTCAATGTTTAACTGGTGCTGCTGCTCTTTCCAATTGCTTATATCTTGTACATTTTAAATACCTTGTATCAATAATAGAGCACAATCATAGTGAAACCGAAAAGAAAAAAAACAATTTTTAAAGCAAACAGTATCTTAAAGAATGCTGTGGAATCAGAGAAATCAGGCAATAGATTTGACTCCAGCAATGTTTTTTGGGCTATGGGGTAGTTTTTTCTCAATTTTCTGCAAACCATTCATCTAAATTTTAATCGTATCAATATGTAGTTTCTTGGCATTTGCCTCTCAAAATCAGCATCAGCTCTACTTCTCCTAGAGTGTTAAGTAGAGATGGGCACAAATTAAAAAAATGAATTGCCAAATTCATTCAAAATTGTAATTTGTCAATTTGTAATTTATTTGAATTAATCATAACAAATTGATTAATTTTTAGCAATTTTTGATTCGCTGGCCTATAAAATAGTTCTCAAGGCACCTAGAAGCAGTGAATTTGCAAAGAGTCTCCTACTAACTCTAATCTACAGTCCCTCCAAAGTTGGGTTAGATTGGGTTTAATGTACAGTATATTAGTTCTGCATTCCCAAAGACAGCCACCCAGGACATTTTCCCTTAGGTACCTAGAGACACCAAACTTGCAGAGAAGCTTCCTCTCCTCTACAACCCCTCCAAGTTTGGTGAAGATTGGCTTCCCCAAGCCTGTTGAATAAGGATACTTTCCTGGGATGGCACTTTGTGGGTATATAACTCAGATGTCTGAAACCCAATCTTTGTCAAACTTGGAAGGATTGTAGAAGATAGTCGTGTAAGACTTCCCTGCAAATTTGGTGTCAGGGGCAGTTCAAGGGAGGCTATTTGTGGTGCATCACTCAGACAAATGGAACCCAAACTTCACCAAAGATGCGGGGCTTTTAGAGGAGAGTCATGGAAACTTGCCTGAAACATCAGTGTCTCTAGGTGCCTTATAGGCATTCTTACAGGGTCTTGAACTAAAAAATGAATTTACAAATCAAATTGTCAATTTATCAGAAAAAATATAAATTTGTTTTGTCTGATTCATTGACCTTGATGAATCATGAATCAAAACAAATCACCATTTTCTGATTCGTCCCCATCTCTAGTGTTACATTTATAAAGAATTATTTATAAATAATAACTATTTATAACTATAAATAAATAACTGTTATTATTTATATTATTTATAAATAATAATACATGTCTATCCTATGACATGTGTACATAAAGAATAAGATTCACCGAAACTGACCTTGGCATATGTCCCTGTACTACTCAAAACTGCACCCACATAAAGGTTTACAGAATCCAGGTGGCTTACCTCTGAGCACTTAGATATATACATGATTTTACTAATTTCAGTTTGGAAGATTTATTACCACCAAAAATAACTACGAAGACATGTCCAAACATGTGCCAATTCTTAGAAAAGCAATATGAAATTCATCGCTCCATCTCAACTGTACTGGCCAAAATCAATGGGTACACTAATCCTAGTATGGAACTGAAGAGCCTTTCAAATATTCTGTTAAAAACTGAACTTATGGTAAATGAAATTCTCACTCATTTAGAATTCTGTTAGTCTTCTCCACACACAATATCTTTTTTTATATTCATAAATAGGTAATAGTGTCATATTCCTCTCCTTTTCATCTCTTGTCTTGTTGGTGTATTTTTGCAACATTTGAGATGTTTCTGGGGAAACTCAACCCAAAAGGCAACAAGAAAAAATGTAGGTTGGAGAAGTACCTGGAACTACCTTTCACTTATGTCTGGCTGTGACCACATCTAAGTGTCCCTACAAATCAAGAACAAGTTCATTCAAAAGTATGAGTGAATATAATATTACATTTTATATAGTCCTCTACTGACTACAGAGAAGTGCCACTATATCACAAACTGCAATGTCTTCATTGACTTCACAATGATTTCTGTGAAGTCTTACTGAAAAAGTATCAATATTATTGAAATTATACTGGCTATTAGAGATGGGCACAAAAAGCTAAAATAGCATTTTTTTTCCTTTTTCATTTTGTTCAGTATCCTTTTGTTTTTGTTTGAAATGATTTTTTCTAAAAAAATTGTTTCATTTTTCATTTTGTTTCATTTCTTTTTTTTAGTGTCCTCTGTGTGTGTGGTGCTTATGCAACTTGATCGGGAGTGTGAAAAGGTGTTTAAAATGTTTTAAAATCCCCCAGGTTCCCACACCCAGTGGGCTTTCCCCTATAGGATTGTATTGCTTCAATGCATTCCTATGGGGAAATGAAAAACGAAACAGAACAAACAAAAATTTTCATTTTGTTTCATTTTGTTTTCTTTGAGGAGCAGTTCTTTATTCATTTTTTATGTAATGAAATGAATAACGAATAACAAAACAAATTAAAATATCTTTTTGTACCCATCTTTAGTGTCTATTCCAGTGGATGCCAGGTTGACCCCTTCACCATTTATGTTTGTGTTTGTGTAAATATTGATTGATTTAAAATGTTTTACCCCATCTTTCTCTCTAAAAGGGACCCAAGGCACCTTAAAACAACTAAAAGACAGTATTTAAGCTAGTAACAATGAGTAGAGATGGGCACGACTTAGCGGTATTCCCGTTTCCGTTTCCGTTACTCGTATCCGTTACTCTACGGAAACGGAAACGGGAATTACTCCACCAGAATTCGAGCTCGAACCGACGAACGAACAATTTGGTCTGATTTGTCGTGCTCATTACTTGCATCACGGCGATCGCGCAATGCCAAGCGGCACAGAAAAAAAGTTTTTAGAAGTTTTAAAAAAACCGATTCCTGGCCCTAAAAGTAGGCGAAAACTGTCTGAGGGCACCTACCAGGCCAGAAGGGTGTTTTATTTGGGGGGGGGGGTTTCCCGCCCCCCTCTCCTTGGCTATTGCTACTGCTGCGCTGCTGGTACCAGGCTGGGAGGGCGCATCCATTTGCCATGCAGTGCGGGGGATCCAAAATGGCGACTGCAATATTTTTTTTGAAATCGTTGCCCAAAACCCCACCAAAGCACCACAGAAACATGCGAAAATTAGCTATTTTAAATGCTTGAATTTTTACAGTAGCAGCAGTGGGTTTTTCTTGCAAAAAAAGTCACCGTTGATTTTATTTTATTTTATTTTATTTTATTTTTTTACACCTGTGCATTCGCAATGATGGGCTCGCCCATGGGAGTGGACCTTGCAAAGTTTTGGAGCCATTCCACCAATCGCATGGCCAGGTTTTGCTGACTGTACCAGGCTGGGAGGGCGCATCCATTTGCCATGCGGTTGGGGGGGATCCAAAATGGCGACTGCAATATTTTTTTTGAAATTGTTGCCCAAAACCCCACCAAAGCACCACAGAAACATGCGAAAATTAGCTATTTTAAATGCTTGAATTTTTACAGTAGCAGCAGTGGGTTTTTCTTGCAAAAAAAAGTCTCCGTTGATTTTATTTTATTTTATTTTATTTTATTTTTTTACACCTGCACATTTGCAATGATGGGCTCGCCCATGGGAGTAGACCATGCAAATTTTCCACCAATTGCATGGCCACTTGGCCAGGTTGACCACAGAGACTTCTGGGATGTGCCAATCGGGCATAAACAGCCCACTAATCGTAGCCCAAACCCGAACCCTAAGCCTAAGCCTAACCCATACGCCAGTACACTGTCCTTCTAAGTGGGTCAGAGAGGCACCCAGAGGTGCACCCCAATACTCACTGTAACCTCACCCGTAACTAGCCTAACCCTAGCCCTTGCGCTAACCCGTCTTAACCCTAAGCCAGATCTACTTGCATTACACTACATGCAAGTACGTGAGACACAGCGAGTGCAGAGTCTGCCAGTCCGTCACTTGTGGCTCTGGCTGACTCCTGCAGCTCCCTCCAGGAGCCCGCTACCCCCTCCCCAAACCAGTACTAACGACAACGAAAAAACGAAAAAACGAACCGACTAATTTTTGCGAATTTTCGCGAAAAACGGAAACGAGCCGAAACGGAACCGGCCCGACTAACGACAACTCGAAAAAAAGTCGTGCCCATCTCTAACAATGAGTACATGATTAAAAAATAAATACAATACCAAAAAAGCATAAGCAATATTAAAACACATTCAATGCAGTAATATGCAACAATCTATTTTGAAAACTCCATTTTGCATCCACTGACTCAGGAAAAGCTTGCCTGAAGGGACAGGTATTTGCCTACTTGTTGAAGGCAGTTAAGATGTGGCCAGTCTTGTCTTCAATGGAACGGAGTTCCAGAAATCAGGGAGCGGCAACAGAGAAGGCTCTCTCCTCTGTCCCCACAAAACACATATGTGAAAGTGGTGGGACTAAGAGGGAAGCATCTCCTGATGATAGTAACATTCAAGCAGGCTCATGAATGGAGATTTGGTCCATTGGTCCTTGAGATAGCTTGGGCCCAAGCCATTTAGGGTGTTATAAGTCAGAACCATCACTTTGAATTCTGCCTGGAAACAAATTGGCAGAGGTGGAGCTGCTGTTAAACAGTCATTGTATGATGCCTGTGTCCAGCCCCGATTAGCAATCTGCCTCTTTGTTTTTGTCCCACTGAAGTTTCCTGACACCTTCCATAGACAGCCCCAAATAGTGTGTATTATAGTAATCCAGCAAGTATGTAACTAAGACATGTGTCACCATAGCCAAATCAGACCTCCCCAGGAACAGGTGTGTGGCACTCTAGTTTTAATTGTGCAACTGCAGTCCTGGCCATTGTCAAAACCTGGGCATCCAGATTCAGAGCCAAATCCAGGATTACCCACAGGCTGTACATCTGGGTTTTCAGAAGATGTGTAACCTCATGAAGCATAAACTACATCCCTGTTCCTTTATCTGCCTTTTGGCTGACCAGGAGCACTTCTGTCTTGTCTGGAGAACATTTCAGTGTATTCACTTTCATCCAATTCACTACTGACACTAGATCCTGATCGATTGAAACAGTTTCATCAGATATAGATGGCAAGGAGAGATAGAGCTGGGTGTCATGTGCGTACTGGTGATGGTAAAGCCCCAAACTCTAGTCTAGACAATCACTCTCAACAATTTCATGTAGATATTAAATGACACAGGAGACTAAACAGAACCCTAAGGGACTGACATGCCAGTGGCCAGGGAGGAGTTCCTCCAGCACTACCTTCTGAGTTTCTGTCCTCCAGGAAGGACCAGAGACAATATAAAAGTGTCTCCATGTCCCATCCTAGAGAGACAAGCCAGAAGTTTGCCATGGTGGATAGTAGTGAAAGCTGCTGAGATATCTAATAGAAACAATAGGGACATAGCCTCTTTCTCCATATAAAGCTCATCCATAAACATAACTGGTCCATAAGCAGTTGTGAAGCCAGATTACAATGCATCTAGATATACAGTCTCATTCAGGAACCTCTGGAACTGGGAAACTATGACCTGTTCTAAAACCTTGTCTAAGAAGAGAATGTTAGATACAGGTCAGTAGTTATTCAGTACTGTGGGTTTTAAGAAGAGCTTTTTCAATAATGGTCTTACTGCTGCATTCTTCAAGCATGCTGGGATCCTTCTCCATTTCAAGGAGGCCTTCACCGCGCCTCTTACTCACTTGATCACTCAGTTTCTGGAATGGCACGGGTCCAGCAGACATGTGGCAGCCTTTACTTCTCTAAGGATTTTGTCAGCGTCCTATGGCTGCAGAAACTGAACGTCATCCATCAACACAGGGAAACAGGGGTTGTAGCTACATTCACAGTTATCAGCTGCAGCATCCAAGTCAGAGTCCCTCTGAGTAATTGTGTCTGCAAAATAAAAAATAAACACCACACCCACAGAATGTATTCCCATTTTGAAATGAAGTTCAATCATCCCTCTTTTTACTCCCTTTTCAAACACTGCATTTTGATGCAGTTCTTATGACTGTTAGCCAAGAGAAGAAGAGAGACTCCTGAAAGTCTCCTGAGAGTTAATTAGGTCCAAAACAAGTTTACTCCCACTTGCGAATTTTCCTTATTTCCTCCTAAATTGAGGCAGTGACCCAGAAGAAAAGATACATGTGTTGATGAATTTCATTGAACCAATCTGCATTTGTACTGAAATTCACATGACCTGAATTTAAGATTAGGTTGATGATATTTATCCAATACATATTCAAATCTATTTGAGTCTCCATATACTTCCCATGATTTACTGGGAAAATAATATGGTAGATAGGCATGACTTTAATATACTGTTCTTGATAGAGGCAGCCATGGGAATCATAAGGTTCATCAACACCATAGAAGAAGGGAGGAGTACAGGGTTTTGGAAACTCCCAAGGTAGCTACAAAGTCAGAATGTTCTGGAAACCTTGATGACAAGATCCCTGGACTGAAAATATTGCTGTTGAATGCTAAGTCAGTGAATGGGAAAACAACAATCATTCAGGACCTGATCCACAAGAATGTGCCGATCTCACTTGCCTCACAGAGACTTGGCTGGGTGAGGCTGGGGGTGTCAATCTCGCTCAGCTCTGTCCTCCAGGCTTCTCTGTAGAACAACAGGCAAAACCAGGGGGACAGGGTGGAGGAGTGGCAATAGTCTATCACAACTCCATCCCTCTTACTAGATGTCACATTCACCAGTTCCCTGGGTTTGAATGTATGTTCCTAAAAGTAGGATCCAGGGACAAGATAGGAATTCACTTGGTATTCTGCCCTCCCTGAGGCTCAACAACTTTTCTACCTCAGCTAACTGAACTGATTACAGGGGTGCTACTGGAATCTCCCTGGCTCATCTTGCTGGGGGACTTAAACATCCATGTTGAGGCAGCCCTGCCAGGGGTTTCTGAAGACTTCATGACCTCAATGACAACCATGGTTCTATCTCAAATGGTGTCTGCCCCTACTCACTCTGCAGGCCACAGGTTAGACCTGGCCTTCTGCCCTAGTATGGATAGGGGGAACCTCGGGGTAAAGGAACTTTCTGTAGTCCCATTGTCTTAGACAGATCATTATCTGGTGTGCTAACTACATGCTGACGGATGGGTGGATAACATAGACCATTCTTAAACTCACTGTGAAGAATTTGCCCAACAGTTTGCAGCCAAAATTGTACAGATCCAGGCTGACCTGGATGCTGCTATTGATCTGGAGCCTATTAATAAAACTGTCCCCCTTGCTGGCCCTGTATCAATGGGTGAGTTTCAGCTCCTGTCCCCTGAGGATGTGGTAAGGACCATTGGGGAGATGAGGGCCACCACATGTCTGCTGGGCCCTTGCCCTTCCTGCTTCATAAAAGCTGCCAGAAAGGATCTGACAAACTGGTTAGGCCAGGTAGTGAATGCCTCATTGCAACAGGGTAGGATCCCTGCATGCTTGAAGGAGGCAATAGTAAACCCGCTGTTAAAAAAACCCTCTTTGGATCCAAGAATACTGAACAACTACTGACTGGTATGTAACATCCCATTCTTGGGTAACGTCCTAGAGCGGGTTGTGGCCTCGCAGCTTCAGAGGTCTCTGGATGAGATAAATTATCTGGATCCAGCTCAATCTGGCTTCAGGCCTGGTTATGGGACAGAGACGGCATTGGTTGCTTTGGTAGATGACCTACACAGGGAAATGGATACGGGATCTGTGTTCCTTTTGGTTTTACTAGACCGACCTCTCAGCTACTTTTGACACTGTCAGCCACAGTATCCTCCTGACTCGTCTCTCTGAAATGGGACTTGGGGGCACTGTCTTGCAGTGGATTCAGTCTTTCCTGCAGGAGAGAATGCAGAAAGTGGTCACAGGGGACACATTTCCAACACCACGGACACTGACCTGCAGAGTCCCCCAGGGTTCTGTTCTGTCTCCTATGTTATTTAATATTTATATGAAACCACTGGGGGAAATTATTCAGAGTTTTGGGGTGAATTGTCACCAGTATGCCGATGACACTAAATTCTACCTATTGTCACCTCCAGATTCCAAGGAAGCTATTTCGATTTTAGGTCAGTGCTTAGCTTCAGTAATGAACTAGATGAGGAAGAACAAACTGAAATTAAACCCAGACAAGACAGAGGTACTTCTGGTTAGTCAAAAAGCAGATCAGTGGATAAGGATGCAACCTGTACTGGATGGAACTACCCCACAATTGAAAAAAGAGGTACCTAGCTTGGGGGTCCTCCTGGACTCATCCTTGAGCCTAGATGCCCAGCTGTGGCCAGGGGTACATTTGCACAATTAAAATTAGTATGCCAATTACTCCCGTTTCTTGAGAAATCTGCTCTGGCCACTGTGACACATGCCCTAGTGACATCCCAGCTGGAGTACCGTAATGTGCGGTATGTGGGGCTACTGATAGAAAGTCTCAGGAGACCTCAACGGGTCCAGAATGCAGCAGCCAGATTGCTGACTGGGGCAGGTTACAGAGATCACATTGGCCGTCACTTCACGAAGAACTTCTCTTCGCAGCGTGATTGCCTTCGCTATGAATTCGAAGGCGGTCACGTGGTAGTCACGTGGTCTCCATTCGCCCCCACCCCTCTTTCCGTGTCCTCACCGGGCGAGGTTTTAGGGTCGAATCCAGTAGTACTTCACGTGCTCCCTTCGCATTCGGAAGCTTACTTGCAACGTCCGGTTTCTGCTTTCTTTTATTTTTTTAAGAAAATTACCACGGCGTATCGATGCATCAATACTCGGCTGTCATTTGCGGTCAGAGGACTTGTGGGCGGCCATCGTGTTTCCCTGAAGCAGAGCTGCTGGGTTGGTTTTTTTTTTGGGGGGGGGGCGGGGCGGGGAGAGGCTTCTCTCAGCTTCATCGCCCTGTGTGCCCCGCCGCCGCTCTCTGGGTGGGCGCGCGCGGGGGTGTCTTGGGCGGCGGCACCGACACCCCCCCCCCTCCCTCTGCGCAGCCCTTCGCCATCCCTTGCCAGCGGAGGGGCTCTGCTCACGTCACCCGGGGACGCTTGCCCCCCCTCTGTTGCCCCTGCCCCGTTTACAGAAGGCAAGATCAAAAGAACGGGTTAACCGAAATATCTATGCATCGGCATTTCGGAGAAAAAGTAAGTTAAAAAATAAATAAATATACTTTTTAACTGGCCACACGTGAATTTGGATACGAAGCGGGATGCGAAGCGAGGGAGATTCCCGGCCTCCGGCAGGGGAATCTCTCGCCCCGCTTGGAGCATGGTTTAGGGGCGTGGTCGGGGCGTGGTCGGGGTGGTGCCGCATCCAAAATGGAGGATCGTGCGGACAAAACCGACCGATTCGCGCAGAAATCACGGCTCGCCGCGCAGCGAGAGGTTCGTGAAGTAACGGCCATTGTCTTCTAAAGCAGCTCCACTGGCTGCTAATCAGCTATCAGGCGCAATTCAAAGTGCTCACCTTAACCTACAAAGCACAAAATGGCCTGGGTCCAAGCTACCTCAAAGATTGAATCTTGTGGTATGAAATAGCTTTGGTGCTAAGGTCATCAGGAGAGGCCTATTTCTCCATACCACCATCTTTATAGGTGCATCTCATAAGAATGCAGGAAAAGGGCTTTCTCTGTTGCTGCTCCAAGACTTTGGAACTCCCTCCTGCTGGAGGCCAGGACTGCCTCATCTCTGCTGTTTTTCTGGAAGCAGGCAAGGACCTTCCTCCTCAGACAAGCTTTTCCTGAATGAGGGACTATTTACTATGTGACTTTTATATTGATTACCATACATGATCACATTGACTGATTTCATAAGAACAAAAGTGGTTTCCATGTTAGTTTCCACCCCTCATAATGGATTTTCTTTTCTTTTTTGTATGCTGTTTGTAGCTTTAATGTTACATTTTAATGTTTTAAGATGCCTCTTGTACTTCCCTCTTCTTAATTTGAATATGTCTTAAATATTCTGGGCTGTATATTGTCCCTCATTAATGTAAACCATCTTGGGCCCTTTTCCAAGGAGAAAAGTGGGGTAAAAAATTCAAAATGAAATAAATAAACATGGCTTAAAACAAACTTTTTTCAGTAACGCACGGATAACGTGTATATGCCATATACATTATATTGTTATGGTCGATATCATCAGTAGTGAAATCCCGTTTGTACATTTATGCTCCATAAAATATCACCACCTGCAGAGAGTTTTCAGAAGTTAAAAAACAACAACAATCCACACCAAAGCTCCCAATGCTCCCTTTCATTTTGGTGAGAGGAAAGAAATATTTTATTTCATACACACACAAAAATCCCTCTTGCTGGTAAAGTTCTCATAAATTAAAAAAACAAGTTCTATTCCTTGGCATCCAAAAGCTTCACCATGACTTAGGGCAGGCATGTCCAAACTTTGGCCCTCTAGATGTTTTGGACCACAACTCCCACAGTCTTTTGCCAATGGAAATACAGGCTTGGAATTATGGGAGTTGTGGTCCAAAACATAAGGAGGGCTGAAGTTTGGACATGCCTGACTTAGGGGATACTGTAGGAGCCTTAGGAGCTGAGGGAGAGGAATTGGATTCCCCCTCTCCTTAAAAATCACCACAGCTGATGTCATTATCAGTCTTATAGTGTAAGTTATGGAACCGGATTTCAGCCAGTATTTTTGACCTTGTTCTTTGAGGTTGCCTCCTGGCAACAACAAATAATGGGTGTAATTCACTTCCAGCATTTCTCAAGGGAATCCATTAAATTTGAAAGAGGTGACATTAAGTGTGTGCGTGAGAGAGTGCAACTAAAATTGTCCTGTTCTGCCTTCTGTGCCTGATTAACAGGTTGCTTCTCATTAAAAGGGGTGCTTTCTTCCCAAAGTTATTTCTCATGTCACATTTAAAAGCTAGCAGTTTTTCAATAACATTCTGAAGGAAAAAAAAGAAAACAAACACAGCAACAATTGTATTCTGAAACTTTAGAAAAGAACAGCAGTCATATTTCCATGCCTCTTCTACATTCCGGTTCCTAACATGAGTATGTCTTAAATGTTCTGGGCTGTATACTGCCCCTCATTATTGTAAGCCACCTTGGGTCCTTTTCCAAGGAGAAAGGAGGGATAAAAATATTCAAAATAAATAAATAAATAAGTGTTGCAGGAAAATTTTACCTAGGGGACATAAATTATGCAGCAAAACAACTCATAGAGTTTGGCAAAGCCAACAAACTGTTTATTGCAATCTGTTTAAGACATGAACATCACCAGATGGTCAACAAAGAAACCACATTGACTATGACTATGTAATAAAAAAATAAAAAATAGAGAAGCTGCATTTTTTTTCTGCCAAAACAAAACCAGGAATGGATTAGGGATCATTAACTGTTAATATCAATTACAGTGGACCCTCATATAACAAACAGTTTGTATAACATAAAATCTGTACAACATAAAAAATTCTGGAGATAGGGGAAATTTGCTTAACAGAATCATCTATGGGGTGAATTCATACAACATAAAAATCGTCGTGACTAGGGACTACTCTGTTTTCAATGCATTCCTATGGGAAATTTGTATAATGGAAAATTTACTTAAGATAATTTCATTTGGAATGAATTAATTCCTTTATACAAGGTACCACTGTATTATAGTTAAGTTGAAAAGGAAAACAAAAATAATTGTAGTGTCAAAATCTAATTTAATCAATATTCCTCCTGAATTTAAGGCCCACATAAGGAATAAATCTGCCTTACTAAAATAAATTGTAGATTTAAACCAGATATATTATTAGTAGAGATGGGCACGAAACGAACAATTTTTCATTTCCGTTTTCGTTTTTTCGTTTCGTTACATAACAAAATGACAAATGAATTTTGTCTCTAAAATGAAATGAAACGAACAGAAACACCGGAATTTTTGTCGTGCGTTTCGTTTCCGTTACTGCAATATGAGTGAATTGCTTAAAATCCTAAAAAAAATCACAAAAATTGAAATAAATGGTAACAAAATAGTAACGAAATGAACGAAAATGAAAACATTTTTTTTGCAAAAATTCATGAAAAATGGAAATGAACCGAAACGGACCCTCCAAACGACAAACGACAAACGAAATGCCATTTTTCTGATTCGTGCCCATCTCTAATTATTAGAGAAGAATTAAAAAAGAAAATTCTTGGAGTAAAAAAAAGGAAAAACCTAAATGGATGATGGAAGAAACACTTAAAATGGTGAAGAACAAGCAAAATGCAAAAGCAAAAAATGACAAAAAAAATAGGGTGAGTGGAAAGAAATAGAGCAAAGCAACAACTGTGGAAAAACAGAAGATCAAATGGAAATTTAAGCATAAGTAAGGACTACTGAATGACCAACAAGGAAGCACCATATCTGACCAGTGAAAAATAAAGATATGGCGTCAGTAGTATACTGAATATCTGCACACTAAAGGATGGCAGATATTGTGAAGAAGAATCCTATGGTGAAGAACCTGCAGTTCTACAAACAGATGTGAATGCTGCTCCAGAATCAGTACAATGAAATAAAACACCATGGGTAGAACTGTTCCAAGCAACAGAGACTGAGTCTGTCAAAATCTAACAAGAATATGCCAACAAATGTAGAAAACAAAACAATGGCCCACAGACTGAAAGCAATAAATTCATTTTCCAGTTCCCAAGGAAAGAGATGCCAAGAAGCAGTGTAAATATAGGACCATTGTTTTAATTTGTCATGGAAGCAAAATGATTTTCAGGGTGTTGCAACAGAGGCAGGAGATGCCTCATGTTCAAGATGGATTTCAAAAAGGAAAATACACTTGAAATCATACTGCAAATATCCACTGGCTGCTATAATTTCAGAAGATGTTTGGTCTAAGCTTTACAGACTGCAGTGAAGCCTTTAACTGTGTTGATCATAAGAAAGTATGAGTTGTTCTAGAAAAAAATTGTGTGTCTCAACACTTAATTGTCTTGATGTTAATATGTATTATGGGCAGAATATAGAGAGATAAAAGAGTTTACTATAGTCAAAGGTGTCAGAAAAGGGTGCTTTTAACTTTTCAACCTGCATATACTTGTTTCTAGAACCTGTTGTATAGAAAGCCAGACTAGGTTCAGATGAAGGAGTGAAAATTGGTGGAAGAAGTTAAGATGAGCATATGATACCATCTTACTCACAGCTGTGATTTGAAATTACTTTGAGTGCATGTAAATGAAAAAAAGTGCCAAGGCAGGACTGCAGTTGAGTATTAAGAAGATGAAAAGCATGACTAGAGAAGAACTGCACAGCTTTAGAACTGACAATGAAGAAACTGAAAAGGTAAGATATGGGGTATATCCTAGTTCAATCATCAATCCAAAAGGAGATTGAGGCAAGAAATCGGAAGAAAACAATGGCCGTTACTTCACGAGCCGCTCGCTTCGCGGCTAGCCTTCTTTTCTGTGTGAATCGATCGTTTCAGTCCGCACGCTCCTCCTTTTTGGCTGCGATGCCACACCGACCACGCCCCCTTTACCGTGCTCCAAGCGGGGCGAGTGGTTCCCCTGGCTGCTGCCGGGAATCTTTTCGCTTCGCATCTTGCTTTGCTCCCAACGTCACGTGTGGTCTCGGTTTTTGGCTTTTATTTCAAGTTTTTTAAAAATATATTCAAACAGGGATATCGATGCATCGCTATATCGTTTCATCGCTTTGCGCTGTTACTTCCTCGCTCGAGTAGGGGCGGTGGCGGCGGCGGCGGTGGCGGCGGCGGCGGGAGCAGGAGGAGCCGCTGCCGCCTCGCCCGGCCAGAGCAGGGCACCCGGGGCAGGCAGCGTGCAAGCGGCGGAGGGTGGGCGGCTGTGCCATGCGGGGCTCCCCCCGAGTAGCAGCGGCGGCGGCGGGGGGGCTGCCAATGATGCCAGGAAACAGTTGAAATCAGTAGAGCCATTGCAACTGACAGTCCAGCATCAGTGCATCGATACGCCGTCGGTAGGAATTTTTTTAAAGGATGGATGGGAAATAACGAACGTTGAAAAGTGGCATGCGAATGCGAAGGGAGCACGTGAGGTTGTGCTCGAATCGGTCCTAAAACTGCAGCTCGTGAGTACTGAGAAACAGGGGCGGGAGCGAAGCGAGAACATGTGACCGCCACGTGACTGCCTCTGAATTCAAATCGAAGGCAATATCGCTGCGGAGCGCCGCGCCTCGTGAAGTAAGGGCCAATGACTCAGAATGGCAGCAATGAAGGATCTAGAAAAGATCATCAAGTGTAAGGACCAAGGACAAAATCATCCATACTACTGCATTTCCATTCACCATGTATGGATGTGATACATGGGCTGTAAAGGCAGCTGACAGGAAAACAACTGATTTCTTGGGATAGAGGAGAGCTTTGCAGAGACTATGGTCTGCCTGAAAGATGACCAAGTGAGTCCCAGAATAAATCAAGACAAACTATCTCTGGAGGCAAAAGTGCTTCATGAAGCTGAGGCTGTCCTAGTTTGAGCACATCATCAGAAAATAGAGTTCTCTGAAAAGACAACAATGCTAGGAAAGGTGGAAACAAACTGGGAAGGATGAAGGACAAATAAGAAATGGATTGACTCCGTTAAAACACTGTTTCCCAACCAGGTGATGGTGACCTTCAAGGGAGAATTGGGTCATCTTATGTATTGTAGCTCTCGTTTAATAATTTCTTCCTTGACATTTAAGAGTGGGATATTAAAGTTAGTGTGCATGCGTATGTATGAGAAATAGGCCCTTCGAGGTAAGAAATAACCTCTATTTTATAAGAAGCATGACTTTGACACACACACACACACACACCCATTAAAAATGCGTTCTGATGCAAGCATGGTAGAGTGGGTGGGGAGGGTTTCAGGTCACTTGGCTACTATAAAAAGGGATCAAAACCCTCAAAAGTTGAGTAGCACTGCCCTAGAGGAAGGCACAAAATTGAGTCTGATGACAGAGACGTTGAGGACAGGACATTTTGGTAATCTCTCATTTAAAGGGTCTCCATACAACAAATGTGACTTAATGGCACATAACAGCAATATGTACAGATGACTGCAGTATAAATTGGGTAAACACTTGTCAGTGAACATTTGGATATAAGTGTTTCTAGATTCAATAAAACAGATAATCCTCAGCATATTTTGTTGACTTAACTATATATATACAGAGCGAGCAAGAGCGAGTGAGAGAGAGAGAGAGACAGCACATGGCATATTATATGTGCTATTATCCACCAATTTCGTATCTGTGGGATGGAGGGCATGGAACAAATTCCCAGCTGATGTAGAGGTCCTACTAGTCATTTATTAGCCTTGGGTTTTTCTCCCCCTTTGGAAGATAGATCTGAATTCAGAATTCAAATTTTATGTATTCAGAAGCCATGATAACATGTAGTTGCCATTTCATACTGGGCTTGGGAACAGCAAATTGAATCTTGATGATCCATTTAATGTGACGTTTAAGGATCAATACAGCTCATCTTTCCAATTCACCTGGTGACTGAATTACCGAGTAAGATCCAAAGATCTTAAAGAAAGAGATGATAATCCCAAAGTATGAAATCTCATTCATAGAGATGGGCACGGAACGAACATTTTTTCATTTCCGTTACCATTTGTCGTTTCCGTTATGCAACGAAACGAGAAACGAAAATTGTGATGAAAATGAAACGAAACGAACAGAACCACGAAAATTGTGGTTCTTACGTTTCGTTTCCGTTAATGGCGACGCGCAATGAAATGAGTTGTTTTAAATGTTAAAAAACGCCCTGGACATCCATAAAAACACAGCGATAATTATTTATATTGTCTGATAATACCTACTAGGGGGGTTGGGGTCCTTAAAACATTTGTTTTTGTCTTCTCCCATTGCGATGTATTTTTCTTTTCTCTTTAAAATGGATGTTGCCACCAGCCACAAAATGGAGGAAAGCCATGTGATGGGATCATGTTCAACCAATAGCATTCCCAGGTTGCAGACTGGGCGGGCATGTCTGGCAGCCACAGAGGGCATAAAAATCTCTGGCACCCCCCATCCTCCTTGCAGTCTCTGGTGGGAGTTAGGGTGGGATTGCTGTCTCTGCTGCGACTCTCGCTTCAGTCCTGCAGCCTCCCTGTGTGCGTACGTGCTGCGTACCTCTCGGTGAGTACCCTCCCTTGCCCCACAGTGCAATCACTCTACAGTTGCCTTGCACCCTGGGCAACGCCCGCCGCTGCCTTTGCAGCCTCCCTGCATACCTAGTTTATACTTTGTCTCTGCCAGCATCCATTTTTTTAGTGATTTCCCTCTGGTCTGGGGCGTTGGGGGATGCCTGCGCACGGAAATGCTTTAAAAATCATGCAAAAAAGCAGGTAGAAATGACAAACAAAAAATGAAAAATGGTAACGAAAAATTTTAAAATTTCCCGACAAACGGAAACGAACCGAAACAGACCTCATTCATATGTCCAATGGACTCCAACATGTTCTGAAGAGTAATGGTTCCTTTCCCATTAATTTTTAGTTTTGTTGTTTCCCTTTTTGCTCAATGTCCTTGAAGCAAAGGTAAATTGGTTTTTTCCCATACTGTGAGCATAATGTGGGAATTGACTGCACTCACTCCACATGGGATTCACAATGCATCACAGATTAATTGTATTGGCAAATTGGGATCAAAATGTGTTAAGATCTGCAAGGCTAACAGCCAGACTTTGGGCTCTGGAAAAGCTTTGTCATATCCATCTGTCCAAGTCTCTTCATCTCTTTTCCTAAAAGGAAATCTGAACAATAACAAGACCAAGTGTGTCAAAAGAAGTACATTTAATAACACTGAAGCATCTAAAGTGTGATGCCCACAGATCAATGCAGAGTGAAGGGCAGCACTAACGAAGGAAAGAGTGACTTTAAACTTGTACATGGTTACTCTTCTGAGAAACATCCAATGACGATTTGGATGAGATTCTCTCCCCCCCCCCCCCCAGTGTTAAAGTACCTGAGCCATGACTTCCAGGTTGAAGTGAAATGAATCTCCTTTCCTTTTCAAATTAAGCCCTGCTACTTTCTTGAATCCAGATCTTTATAGAGATAGAACACATAAAACCACCATGAAAACATTGACACATTTTTAAACACATCAGTGTTTAGACATAAACTCCCTTCATAGTAATACGTCTGTGAAGAATCTCAGTCATCCAGGTGAGTTTATCTGGAAGTTGAGTCATGGCTACTGGACTTCTTTTTTGAGAGATAGAAACGTTTCGCTGTTCATCCAAACAGCTTCATCGGTCTGAATACAGTTAGTGCAAGAGACCTTCTTATAGTCAGCTTGACCTCTTGTCCCCTGGTCTGATTGGCTCATAAGATGAACAAAGCCTGATTAGGCTCGTTAGGGAGACATTAGTGTCCATGGCCTTAAGGTAAACAATTGCCTAAGGTGCTGAAACCCATCAAGAATGGGTCCTTAGCTGTGACCTGGTGGTGAAGGCTCCTTGATTTGCCTGGGTAGTTTGGAAAGTACAGCCTGATAAGTAGCAGATAGACTATGCCGGAGCCCACCACCTCTGTTGAGGGAGAGATTTTCAATGCTAACATGAATGGCTTCCCTTACTCCTCTCTCAAACCACCTCTCTTCTTTGTCTAATATGTGTACATCCTCATCTTTGAAAGAGTGGCCTTTTTCCTTCAAATGGAGGTGTACTGCTGATTCTGGTCCTGAGCTGTTACCTCTCCTATGTTGGGCCATTCTTCTGTTTAATGGCTGTTTAGTTTCTCCAATGTAGAGGTCTGAACACTCTTCAGTGCATTGGACTGCATATACTATATTGCTCCTTTTATGGTTTGGTATCGGATCCTTTGGGTGGACAAGTCTCTGCCTTAGTGTGTTCATGGGTTTGAAATAAACAGGGATGTGGTGTTTGCCAAAAATCCTTTTAAGCTTCTCCGACACTCCCACCATGTAGGGAATGACCAGGTTCTTCCGTCGGGTCTGGGTCTCAGACTGATCCCTTGTTCTTCTGGGATGGCCCACTGCTTTGTTGAAGGATATCCAAGGTGCTAGATGGATTCTTCCCACTGACTCCCGTTTCCACACACACACACACACACACACACACACACACACACACACACACACATACAAAACACATTATAGAGGATAAAGATAAAATTAGGGGTGTGTGTGGGTTTATTTATTTCATTTTCTTATTTGAGCTAGTCCCTTCAAAATATTACTGCTGAGTAGCTGAAAACACACACACACATGCACACACACACACACACACACACACACACACACACACACACACACACACACACACACACACACACACACACACACACCACCACCACCACCACCACCACCACCACCACCACTCATACATATAACTTTCAGTAGTGTAATAAACCTGGCAGAGAAACTGAAGGCATTAATTATGTAATTCTCAGAAATGCTAAAGAAGACATCTGCCATGATCTACATACAGTAACCAAAATGACTTCTATCTGACCTGGGCAGAAAAATAAATAGAAATCTTAGGCCAGGGCAGTGCCATTTGAACAGTAGGGAGGAATAGAGCAGAATAGAATTTATGACTGGACTCATTTGAATCCTTATTCCAGCCCCCACACAGAAAAAGGTCCATCCTAGTTTCCCATCTGGTCAATGACTCTGAAAGGTATGCCATTGTCAAAGTAAAAGGCTGGCAGATAGAAAGGACTGCAAGATGGGGCTTAGCACTCTACGTGGAGATAAGGATGTAGAAAAGGAAAACAAATCTGTTTGCACTCCGGTCTTGATCAATGGACAGCAGGAGTTTGGTTGCAAGGTTAACTTTTCTACACTCTGAGCATAACCAGTACTACCAAGGGAAGCTGAAACAATGATTTCCCTCTGAATCCTGCCATTTCCATTCTGCAACACAGCCTCTTAGAACCACAACTCTTTCAAAGTGTCCCAAATAACTCCTATTTGAGAACCACCTTCTTCATTGATATTCCAAGTTTCCATCCACTCTCTTTGTATTCTTTGTACTATGTCCGGGAATTGGAAGATTCTAGAATTTATTATCCACCTTCTAGCTTCTTTATAATTCTTCTTGTTTTCTATTTCTACAGACATTAAAGCATGGTCAGAAATTTTTTATCAGTTCTATATTTGTATTTACAATTTTAGATAATAAGCTTTGTGAAACAAATATAAAATCTATTCTAGAGTAGGCTTTGTGGACTGGGGAGTAGAATGTAAATTTTCTTTCATCACCCTTCAATTCTCTCCAAACATCCTTTAAACCTGTGTTTGCGATGAATTTTGATAAAGTTGTATGTCTAGCTCTCCAGTCCACATTCTTAAAAAAAAAAAAAGAACCACAACTCTGAAACCATCCTTCTTCACTAAGACGGTTACTTCACGTCCTTCCTCGAGCCGAGGTGAACTTGCCTCTGTGTTTTAGTCACATGACCTAATGCCAGTTCTGCCCCTCTTTCTCTGTACTCATGGGCATGCTGATTGAAACCGGCAGTATTTTAACCGCACGTCCTCGACCCTTACCTGGCGGTAAAGAACAAACACAAACCAGGGTGAATTGTTCAAGGAAGAATCTTGGTCGATAAGCGGGGAAAATGGATTCATAAGAAGGAGTTATAATTCCTGTTGTTCGATACATCGAAATACCGATGTTCCTCCCCCCCTTCTCAGCCAAAAAAAAAGAGTAATCACACAAAGTATTTTCTTGATGCGGCTTCAGAGGGACTGCATGTCCCCTGGGGGGGTGGATTGAGAAGCGGATTGAAAAGATTACCGAGCTCCAGGATGGGAATCTCTCACCCCGCTTGGAGCACAGTTCAGGGTGTGTGGTCGGGGTGAACTCGGATTGACCCCACAAGGACGTGAGGTTCCGTTCCTTCGAACCGGTCTCCAGCAGGGCCGCGAACTGCAGCGAGAGGGACGTGAAGTATCAGCCAAGGCCATAGTTGGGGGAAAGTGAATTGTAGATTCTAATAGTGCCTGGAAGTGAGCACTCACTGAGCTTCCAGGATTTCTCATTTCTCTGTTCATTGCTTCTCAGCTTTACTGTTTGCCGGAGGCAAAATCTGAGATAAAATATGTGAAGAGAGAAACAACAGAGTTGCAGCAGTCAAGCACAGAGTCTAGAGTGGGTGAAGGAGATTTGACCTCAGCAAGAACCATTAAGGGGATGAAACTCTTCTTCCTAGGAGGAAGGAATGGGTGGTGGTGGGTATAAGGAATGGAAGTAGGAAAAGCATGTCAGATTAGAGACCATTTTGGTTTATAAGAACAAATGAAGAGTCCTTTTTCACCTGGTCTCCAAATCTTACACAGAGCAAGCAGATGTCTCTCAGAAGGTCATAAGCAAGATACAGAACTGACATCCTTTCTCCATGATATCTTGTCCTCAGCAGATGAAAATGTAGTATGGATAATGGTATAGTCTGTGGACTGTCAGATCTCCATGTGATATGGTATGAGGTGCTTCCAGCACTTGGCTTTTTTTTTTTAACAAATCCCTTAAATTCCTATTTTCTTCAATTTGTGAAATGGGGCAGTAAAATGTTACTGTAAACATGTGCTATCCCTACAGATAGCTATGACTTTTGGAGGCCTTTTTATATCCAGTCTAGAGCATAGTGGTGCATCTGAACCTGAAGTTGTAAAAATATTAAAATATGGACCCGACTTACCGGGTCCAGCGTTGTGCTCCGCAGCTCAGCCAGACACCCGAGGCTCCACAAAATGGTGCAAGCCAGAGCTCCCACGTGGCTCACAGCAACACCACACTGGGTGTCAGAGCCAATCTGGGGTGCCCAGCATGCTTTGCGGCCGCAGGCATCCGGGTATTGGCCAGCCTGCACAGGCGCAAAGTCAGGGCCGGCACCAACCCCTTTAAAAGGGGCCGCCTCCTCCAGAAGTCCACCATTTCATGCCTGTCCCTGCAACGTTCCCCACCCACTCACACCTCTGGGCATTAAGCAGTTTATTGTTAGGTTGGTTGAGTTAACTTAAATTGTTCTTGTTATGTTTTTGTCACAGCTTTGGCGGTTTGGAGGCATTGCGACCGGACCCAGGCTGAGGTGGCTGCAGGACGGAGCCTGCCCGGCATGGAAGCAACAGGTGGCAAGGGCGGACCCAGGAGGGAGCTGCGAGTGTCCCAGCTCGGGTGGGACAACAGATAGCCTCTCCGCTCACCTTGGGGAAGGAAATCTCGAAGGAGTCTGCGCCCACAGGGGTTTCCAGAAGCTGAGAATTAAGGGTGCTGCCACCTGGGGGCACCACCAGGCACATCGGGGGACAGGTAGGTTCCCCGATGGCGTTGGATCTGACCCAATGCCTGTCCAGTGTACTGCAGGTTCTCACCATACCAATAAAGCTGTGGCCTCCAAATTTTTCCCATAAGCCCAAGTGTGCCAGTGTGGTCAATGGGGGCAACAAACACCAAGGCTTGGCGCTGGACCACAATGGCCAGTCAGAGACACAATTTCTCTGTCATTTTTTAAAAAAAATCCTTCTAACATAGTGTAACAATAATTGCAGAAATTAATTGTAACTTTCACCTAATTGTGCATGTATGGATTTAGTTTTGAAGTCCAACATGACCACAGGTCAGGATTAGAAATGGGCAAGAACCAAACTACGAACAGGGGGAAAAGAATGAACCATCCTGTTTTGTGGTTTTGTCCATGACCATCTCTAGCCAATAGGTGTGTACATTCACAGAGACAGCAGGCCTGGATTCTGGAAAGGAAGCCAGGCTACTATCTGTGAAGATGGAAGAGACGGAAGAGGTGGTGGTGGCAGGACCAGGTAGGGAGGTGACAAGGGCAGTGGGTAATGATGGGTGGGGAGGAGAAGAGGTGGAGACATAAGATTTCTCTTCCTCAGGCACAAACTGGAAAAATGAACTGCAAACCGGTTTGCTTTTCTGGGGTTTGGGGATGATTTGTAGTTCATGATTCATGCCATTAATCACCCCAATTAGTCATTTTTCTGTCTCGTGCCTGTCTCTAGTTGGGATATCACAGGGAGTTATTTCTTTTTTAATATGATACCCACCTCCGGAATCTTTAGGTTTGGTGGAGCTTCAGACTGGATATTTCTTATATCTAATGCCCCATTATGGATGTGTGGAGATTTTGTTTTAGTTTGGCTTTGATAAGAATGTATGAACTTTTCGGGATAATTAAAAGTTAAAAAAACACAGAAAAAACAAAATTGGTAGTTTAACTCTCCAAAGTTTGGTTCTGAATCTCTGAATTATGTCCATGTCTCATTTTGTGTGCTTTTGAAACCATGTGAGATATGACAATTTGGGGTGCCATATTTTTGTTTGAGAGGTGCTCCATCTTTAACACCCATATGACAGGTACAACTATTTTAAACCTATTAAATCTTGCCAAAGTAGGCAGGTGATAATTCATTTTTTGGACAAATTACTAACATTCTTAAATCTCATAAATGGGCTTGAGGGAAAAGAAAAATAGTACACTACCTGCTCCCTGGACGTATTTGATATCAGATTCAGTGATGGGAATACAGAGTGGGCTGTAGAGTTCAAAGCTGTTCATACTTACTGTTTATTGCTGTTCTCATAAGCATATCACCATTCATATAAGCAAAAAACATAAGCATCATAACTGAACAACAATAATAGCACACTTGTTCTTGGTTGCTTTGCCATAATATATATATATATATATAAATGAAATGAAAAAAAAGAAAAAAGAAGTCACAACAAAGGCAAGCTCCCTCTGCCACCCGCCATCCTTCCCAAACCAAGTGCATTCTCTAGTCATCGTTGCAACAGGGACAAGAGGGGGCTCAGCCATCAGTAACTCCATGTCACTAAGAGAAATAGGATGGCATAGTGGACCTCACAGGGAGGACATTATTGAAAAATAAGGAAAGGAAATCATAAGGAAACAAAACTATTGGGACTAAAGTTACTTCATCTGAGAAACTAAATCAACAAACCAGATGCCCAACATCTCCTGTTTCTTAGGTTCATGTACAGAAACTGTTTGATGTTCAATCCTGTTTTTTCAATGCATTTCTCATTGATCATTGTGAAACTGCATGAATTTCAATGCCAGTCAGAAAGTTAATAAATATTTACCTTTAGGTTTCAAAGGAACTCCCACCAATTGCTGTGAACTCAGTGACTGGACCACCTAACTATGCAGACATCTCTTTGATCCAGCTCTGCTAGTGTTCAGTCAACTTTATGGATAATTTCTCATAACCATTTTACATGTTGGCTCTTCCCCAGTCATATGTAAAACACTTTCTGATTCTCCAATCTATTTGTTTTATGAAGGTTTGTTTGGGGCATTCCAATGTCCCCACATGCCAGGGGGCTATTTGAGCCAACCAATATAACTGGGTACCTGCCTGTAACACAACAGGTGCATACTGCTGGTTTTACAGATCCGGAATGAGTTCTCAGAACGCTCTTACTCAGTATTCATTTTAAAAAATGCTAGTGAATGTCAAAGCAACTCATGTCAGAACCAAAGGGAAGTTACAGATCACTGTGCCTTCCAATGGAGTAGTATAGGGAGGTGTTTATAAGACTTTTTCAGGATGAAAAGAAGTCTTCAAGCCAAGCAAGTAACTTAAATCTTGCATACAACACCATTCATTCATTCATTCATTCATTCATTCATTCATTCATTCATTCATTCATTCATTCATTCATTCATTCATTCGATTGATTGATTGATTGATTGATTGATTGATTGATTGATTGATTGATTGATTGATTGATTGATTGATTGGATTTATACCCTTCCCATTTAGTGCTGAGCCACTGCTACAATTAAAGCTGAGATCATGAGATCAGTTTGGGGGCGGAGGGAGGTAGCAGGTTCACCAGATGTTAACCATATAATCATATAATCTTTAATTACAGATGCATGGTAGTTCAGCTATGTTATTGTATAGTAGAACACAACAGCCTTCTATAAGGCAATTCTAAAAATGGAGGCAGTCCCTCTCAAAAATTATAACTTTGAAATGACTTCAGATCAGCACCAAATTTGGTAGACAGCTTGTTCATGCCCAATGTGGGGGAGTTTGGTCAAATGGTTTTCAAGTAATAATAACAGTTTTCCCTCATGCAGAAGCAAGGCAGCTAATCCACTGATTTCAGTAGCTCATACTGCTTGATAAGTCTAATTTTGCTTATCTAGAAAGAGGATGGTTGGTCCCACCTACTTGATTTAGAAAAATAAATCCAGGCTGCAGAGGCTGAAATATGGATCTTCCAAAAAGGCCTTTCAAAAAGGGAAAAACATCCACTTTGTTATAAAATCTAACATGCATGGGACATGTTTTTCAGAAACATTGTTGCAGCTATGTGGGATGGACACAGAGAGTTTTGGAGGGCAATGAAAGGTCACAGAAACAGTCAAATGACAAGTTGTGTTTTTTGAAGGGGGGAAGACAACCCCCCCCCCGCCAAACAGGCTTGCTTTTTTTAAAAATGGAGTGACAGTCCATTACAAAAGCACAAAGCAGTTTTGTTTGTCCTAGCCCTGAATGCTTTTAGTTAAAATACTCTCAGGATTTCTGAGATCAGGATCCTGACACAAGTCTTCAAAGTGGACTTCATATATGTCAAAAGAATAGCCCTGAAAATTGCTTTGTGTTTGAGAGGAAAGTGTTTAACTGATGAAAAAAGTAGTCAGGTTCTAAGGTTTTCCCTTGCAGGGTGTCACTTTGTGTGTGCTACTGAGCATAGAATGGTATCCTATAGACCAATGGTTTCAAGTCTTGCATCCCGAGATGTTCTTGCCCTATACAAAAATCCTGACCAGCACAGCTAGTGGTGAAGATTTCTAGAAGTTTTAGTCCAAGAATATCTGGCAATCCAAGGTTGGGAACAACTGCTCCAAGACTAAGAGATAGGCATGAATCTGACTTCACTGGATCAGTCCATTATGGTGCAGTGTCCCCACTAGAGATGGGCACGACTCAAAAAAATGGTGTTTCGTTTGTCGTTTGGTCGTTTAGGGGTCCGTTTCGGTTCGTTTTCATTTTCGTGACTTTTTTGCAAAAAATTTCGTTTTCATTTCATTAGGTAATGAAACGAAAAAACGAAAATGAAAACAAAAAATTGCTGTTTCGTTAGCATTCTTTTTAGTTCAATGCATCTGCTGCAATGAAAACGAAAAACACGGCAAATTTGGTCGTTTTGTTTTCATTTTTGTTTTGTTTTTTTTTAAAATTGTTTCATTTTCATTGCATAATGAAACAAAAAATGAAAACGAAAATGAAAAATCGCTCGTTTTGTGCCCATCTCTAGTCCCCACACATATTCTATGGGCCCCCACTCACTTGAAGAGGTGAGGTAAGGAATCCCATGCCTCTGCCTCTGAGTGGGTGGCCATAGTAGGAGGCAGAGGAGGAAAGCATGTGCTGCTGCTGGTAAGTGTCTGGCCATCAGGGGAAGTGTGTGGGTGAACATGAGAAAGAGGCAGCAGTGTGAAGTGTGTGCCACCCATCAAACACCTGTGCAAGAGATGTGCCAAATTGAGCTGAACTGCCAAAACATAGCTTGTGCCTATCTTCACTCTAGACCATCTTGACCGTTGGCATTGGTGTTGTCAACATTCAGGCTATCCCTTGCTATGTAAAGTTTGTCATCCTTTTTTTTCCTGCTGGCAATGTAGCCTTGACATTGTGCAAAAAAATTGGGCCATTTTCTCAGGATTTCTGAGGAAATCCATTTCCTGGAGTCTGCATTGTGGATACAGAAGCAAAATATCCCACATCCATGAACCAGAGTGTTGTTTATGTTTGATTGTTTTTGTTGTTGAGGAATTGAATCAATTTAGACACTGAGACGGGATACAAAAACACATGGTTAAGCAATAGTCGTCGTCCCCAATGCTACAGTTTGCACTGATACCATTTGATAAAGTATATGCCAACACATATGAAGTACCTGGTGTAATGCATGTATGTGGCAGGGAGTCTTTACATTCTTTTTGCAGTGATGACATTCATCTTACACATTGGTATCAACTTCCAAAAGCACATGATTTGGGAAGGAAAACATATTTGTAACAGATGCTACCGTCTGGAGCCAACATGGCACAGGACAGCTGGTGAGAAAATGCTTTTGAAGAACCCACAGGATTGGGAACACTATACATTAAAAAAACACTGTGTAGCCCTCTTTAGGCATTCTGAAATGTACATCCTTCACATATAAAAAGGGAAAAGATCAGGAACACAATAGCTTTATCCTTCTGAACCCAATTATGTCATCCCAACCATATACTGTACTGTAAGTGGTAACTGGTTGTAACTAGCTCTAAAAGTGAGAAGGACCTTATTTTTCCAAACTTCTAAATTTCCTAAAGAGCCTCCATGGATAAAGACATCTCTATATTGCAGGTAGTCATCCTATAAAATGAAAATGGGGATAGAGGAGGACCTGAAACTAGCATGCTTTCACTTGTTCTGAGGGATGTAGCTCATCAGTGTTCTCATTCTCAATGACAAGGATGAGAAATCGTAACATTTTCCAGTCAGAATTATGTGAACATTGGGCCTCTTTCAGTGGAATTCTCACATTGGCAATGACAATGTTTTATGCAAATTGCACATTATTTGTACAAAACAATCTAGTAGGGCACAACCTCAAATGGTTGACATGGTTATTTAAGGTTGCTCAAATTACCACAAGCAAGGTAGAGGGTTGCTTTGTCTAAGAATTTGAAGCACTGAATTGTTTTTTTAGCATCCATCTTCACCTTCACTCAGTCTTTCTATGTGTACACTGTATGCAGGTGTTTTGCTTCTCATAGGAAAACATCATAGACTTTTGGTGCAGATGATGAACTTGAGAAGGAAACATAACTCCACATTTCTTTTCCATTTGAAGATGACAAATAGCAGAGTGCTGTAAAATTCCTTGTTGAGATGTCTCAGTGTGCTGAGACTAAGAACTCTTTACATGCCCAGTTGCTCCCCTTTCATGGATAGCAGATGACATTTTGGAATTTTGGAACCACCCCAATGAGTTTTATGACTGATCTGGGATTTAAACCCACATCATGTTAGTCCTAGTCCATCATTCTATCCATTACATCACACAGACTAATTCTTTCTAAAGGTTGTTTTCTCTTAATTCAACATTCAAGACTAAAATATAGTGAAAACCCAAATGCTGCAGAGATTACAACTAATCTTAGAGGAACCAAGGTGACTTGAACAGAGTGCCAAATAATGTTGTATTCCCTGCTACTCAGAAAAATCCCATGACTTTAATCATTACTGGGACCATTGTTTTTAGTATTCTACCCCACCTTTCTCCTTGGAAATGGACCGATATCATAAGTCAGATTGTTGTAAATGAATATGTCTTACCTCCAGCAGGAAAGGAATTTGAAGAAAAAGATTAGAATTCAGTCTCTAGTGGCATCATAGTTACTTCATGTTTCAGAATTTCAGAAGAGTCCCTGAAAACCAATTGTTATTTGAAAACTCCACCACTTTATCTCTTTAGCTCCACCACCAGGATTTTGTATTCTGCTTATATTAAGGAGCACACACCGTTACAAACATTCTTCACATATACCAAATTAGCCAGATTAGGATTGGATTAAGCATCCTTAGCCCTCTTTACGAACTTCCATGCTTTTGGCAGGAGGTCTGAAAGACATGCTTATTTATCCAATAGCTGCCTTTTGACCCTTCCTTTCCTTCCATGGGTTCAAAAGGGCTTACATACTTCTAGCCCACCTCACTGCATGCTCAACAAGACCTACTAAAGTAAGTTACACTGAGAAAGAAGGACTGATTGAAGACCACTCAACAATAGGGGACAAGAACAGGGCTCTTCCAACACTCTTGCCAAGAAACTAAGCTGGATGTGAGTTGAGGATTGATTGCTGTTATATGTTGGGCAGCAACCTGAGTCTTGATCATTCATCATTCTTGAATGGCCAACAGCCTACTTTTTATATCTTTTAGTTAAAGTGTATGGCATGAGAATATTCATATCAAATAATATGTACTTTGAAAAATATGTTCTTTCTTTCCTAAAGATATAGGAGATTGCTGTGTAAAGAGTCGCTGTTTAGGTAAATACTCAGGCCTTCACAGTCAAACTTTTTATTTCCATCTTTGATATTCCATGAGTGTAATGGGTTTCTGAGGATGAATCATATAGTGTCACGAGCTTACTCAGGCTGCAGAAATAGGCTTGCCCGTGTTTACACAGTTCCTGATGAAAACACCTAAAAAACTATATTGCTTGACTTTCTCACTTGGCAGTTCACCAACCCAAAGTTATTCAAAACATCAGCTTTCTGTTTTCCATTCTCTCTCTCTCTCTCTCTCTCTCTCTCTCTCTCTCTCTCTCTCTCTCTCTCTCTCTCTCTCTCTCTTTAAAAAAAACCCTGCTGCATAATAGGCATCCAGCATATTTCACACCACAGTAAGCACTTGCCCATACAACTTCCAATATTATGATCATGGGTGACATTATTGCCTCATACCATTTCCACTGCTGGGGAGGTTATCACTTAATTAACCCTGATAATGTCAAAAGTGAAATGCATAAATGTCAAGCTATTTCCAAGCATTCTTTACTGGTCTTAGAACAACTGGTAATAACATAGATTAAGATGGAAAACATAATATTTTAAAAGTGCATTTAAAATAAATATCTGCTTTCTGTCCCTTGAATTCCAAATAGGGGTAGGATGGAATAGAGGGAAAGAGGGAGGGAGAATTACTGTATAGGCATCTCCCAGAGAGTCAGCTCTAGAATTACCCGTTGTTCCCAATAAGAAATCTTTATATGGTTTTATTAAATAATGTTGGCTGGATCAGGAGAAGAAATTCATTGAAGAAATGGGGCTGTTAACTAAGCAAAAGATCACTCTTGGAGCCATGGGCAGCCATTTAAGGAACTGAAGGGGATTCTTTTTGGAAGCAAGAGTACTACATTATGTTTTCATAGGTTCAAGTGCAACTGAGAATTGTGATTGGTATTTTTATTATTTTTGAAAGAACATTGCATTGTAAAGGCAATAGAAAGAACTTGCAATTTAAGAAGTGGAAGGGGGAGAAAATGTTGGAGAAAACAAAATAGGAGTATTTTCCGCTTCCATTTGAATAGCTTGCCTATTTGCCAAGCGGTAGTATCTTTCAGAAGATCTGGGCTGTCATACCTACCACCTGAGTTATCAGAGGGCTTTGGGGTAAAAAGGTAGGCTTCATGTGCCTTTTACCTCACACTGGCCTTCCCACTGCTTTATATTGGAATTGCTGTTTTTCACTGCTCCATCCATGGTGGGTTTTCCCTTAAGATTTTACAAAGCAGGATGCTTTTATTGCCCTATGTTTATCTGAGTCCCAGTTCCTTCGGGGTCTGAAGTTTATCGATGATGTGGGTTGGAGGTGGTTTAGAGCACGGGCATGGTCCCAGGCTGGAGAAAATTCTAGACCAATTGTGTTGACTACTCTGATATTGGGCCTACCGGGGCTGGGAAGATTTTACCTGCTCTGGCTTTTATGTAAAGGTTATGCCATTGTGTTATGCTTGTTCTTGTGTGCCTTTATTGTTTTTATACATTTTTATCTTGGTTTTATGTGGAATGTATTTTGTACTTTGTCTGGTCAGTGACCGAAATAAAGACCTAAGAATAAGAATAAGATTATGTATGTAGTTGCTGGGAGGATAGTTGTCCTATTCTATAAAAGTTTATCATTATTTATCATTACTTTGTTTGATTAAGCAGTTGTGTCTCTGTATGTATGTTATCCAACGGCCTTTTCTTTTACTCAAACTCACTTCAATGTAAATTCTGATGTGTTTCTTTTCGTCGACATCAGCATTGAATCCAGCACCTCCTAATTGGCTACTGGCATCTAGTTACTGATTATTGGGTTTTAGGGTAGATCTCTGAAAGAACCATGTTTGACACCTTACTACGAGAGAGCTTAATCCCATAACGTCTAATTGTCCACATCATGCATTGAGTTGGATAGATAGGATAATGGTGTCTATTTATTGTACGGGTTAAGGTTAGAACCTGAAATACCACTTGGCCATGGCTGTCCTATTGACAGAGATGGAGATGGTTTTTCTCAGATTTTTAAAGTGAGAATTTATCAAAGATTAAAAATAAAATAAAATAAAATATAATAAATAATGCCCAGAGCTCACAAATGGGAAGGAACAAAGAGATTTTTAAAATATATACGTGCTGGAGAAAGCAAGGTAGGCATATTTGTCCATCCCACCATTTATCAGCTTCTTAGCAGGGATCAGAAGAGATATCAGTTTTATTTTAATTGCATTTCTCACACCTCCAGATGAGTTCTTATTTCATTTAAGTCCTGTATTAGGTGGCACTCAGAAATGAATGCATAGTTTAGTGTGCATTTCTCATATATATTTATTTAGATCCATTTTAAACTCATTTTCCCCATTGACTATGGAGTATGTTGGCTTATTTATGTATTGATGGCATTTATTGCAGAGGAATCAGTTGCGAATTAAATCCCCACCTCTTCTTCCCATGTAGTGCTCATGGCACCCTCTCTGAAAAATGCAATCTGTAACATACTGCATATGGAGAATTCAAGCTCACCTATGAGAAATATTACTGCAAAGCAAATATCTTTAAAAATTCATAGTTCATATTGCTATGTGCACAAAAGAAAGCTTCCTTTCTGTAAATTGTATGGGTTGACACCTTATCCAGTCAGACTCATACCTGCTACAGTGACATGTTACATTCCATCACACTGTATACATCATTTCCAAGATGAATTCCTCTGGTGACAATAAGCCAAATACTCTGACTTCAGCATTTTTGCAGTAGGTTTAAAATATGCTCTTATGTGCACTTGGCCTTTAACAAAAATAAGATATTAAACGTGCCTAATACGCTACCATTGAGCAGCAAACACATCTCATTCCACATATGCATATTATCAGCATGTTCTGATTAGGGGTGGATATGCAAATCACTTTTGCGATAAAACCATTAGGAAGCTTATTTGTTCTCTTGGGACTATCTATATGTTTTACATAATTTGATTTTAAAATGTTATCAAAATTACTCAGGTAACGATGATGGAAATTGTGCACTCTGAGCACATGTTGTTTGGGTGATTGCCAGCAGTGGATTTTTCACTCAGTTAGCAAAACGAATGAAAAAAATATCTGTGCAGAATACAATTTAGAGTCAGTGTGCATGTAATGGCCTCTAAATAAACTGCTGTCCAAAGTGATAGCCTTGTATGGGAGAGTAAACTTCAAATGCCATGGAAAGACAGTTACATCCTGGACAGATTATTTCTGGCATGTTGTATTATATCCATGTAAGATTCACTCAAGATTTGCTTCTTAAAAACAAATGGGCTTCTATACTTTTGTGACAAAACCCTGGAAACAGGAGTAATGAATATACAAATCATCAGCCAATCCCAGCAGGAGGGCGGGGAATGGTATGATATAAAAAGGGTGGAGCCTAGTCAGTTGAGGCAGTTCTGTGAGTTCAGTTAATTTGAGAGCTAAGAGTGGTGGGAGAGAGCACTGCTCTGTGAGAGTTCTGTCAGGCAGTGAGGGCTGTTTATTAGTTATTGAAGACAGGGGGGCTGGAAGAGTTGATGAAATCTATTATATGTTAAAGGCAACACATACCATCCTCAGATATTGTTATATTTATTCTTTCCTCAATAAACTTTGTTATTATTTTATTATACATCTGAGTTGGTCCCCATTCATGAGGGACATTTTTAAAAGGTGGCAGCATTACCAAGTGAATAAAAGGTGGCAGCATTACCATTTCCATCACAATTCAGTGTGTAAAAGGGAGGTGTCGTCACAATTTGGTGGCACAGCAGTGGGATGTTGAAATAAAACCCAGTTGTGCCTTTGAAAACTCAGTCTGTGAAAGGGTGACATCACAACTTTATACATATTCAATGCATTTCATTTTATTGAGAATAGAGTGTTCTAATCTGGAAACTGAGGTGGTGGGTAGAACAATTCAAGATCCTGAGATTCAACTGAATTAAAAGCACATTTCTTGGAATAAGCAAGAGTGGATGAAACAGAACAAAAAGTGCATGAGTAGTTGAAAGATCTGAATGCCACCAACTGAAAAAGCTGAAAATAAATGAATTAGGGTTTAGGAACAAGGAGTGTATTCTTGGCTTAATCAACAAACATTGTTGGAAAAAAGTTTTCAAGAATTATTTAGCTTCCCTTCAAAGCTTGAGTGGTAATTAATATCGGGGCTCTTCTGATGTTTCTAAAAGGGAAGGACAGAATGTGTGTGTGTTTGTGTGTGTGTGTGTGTGTGTGTGTGTGTGTGTGTGTGTGTGTGTTGTGTCGTTACAGTTGTGACCAACTCTTTGTGACCCCATGTCCATGGAGTTTTCTTGGCAGGAATACTGGAGTGGTTTGCCAGTTCCGACTCTAGGCGCCTACAGCACCTGGTATCCCCTGGTGGTCTCCCATCCAAGTACTAACTAGACATGGGCACGACTCGGCAAAATTGTCGTTTCTGTTTTCGGTTATCGTTTCCGTTACGTAACAGAAACGGTAACAATAATTAAGCCGTCAGAACTCGGACTCGAACTGGAAAAAGAAAAATTTGGTCGGGTTTTTTGTTTCTGTTTGTGGCATCGCGGCGATTGCGCGATGCGAAGCACAGAAAAAGTTTTTTAAAGTTTTTTTAAAAAACCCCGACTCCCGGCCAAAAAAGCAGGTGAAAATATGCCTGCCTGAGGCTTTGCCACCTACCAGAGGGGTGGTTTCTGGGGGGTCCCTGGCCTTTCTCCCCCTCTTCTCCTATCCTGGGCTGCTTGCACCAGGCTGGGGGAGGGTCATCCTCGTCGTCTGTCTCTCGCTGCATGCCATGCGGTGGGGGGGATCCAAAATGGCGACCTCAATTTTTCTTTTGAAATTGTGGTAAAAAAACACACCAAATCACCACAGAAACATGTGAAATATTTATTTTAAATGCCTGAATTTTTATAGTAGCAGCAGTGGGTTTTTTATAGCAATAAAACGTCGTATTGGTTTTATTTCATTTTATTTTATTTTTTATTTTTTTAGACCTGCCCATTTGGGCTGGGCATGGGATGGGACCATGCAAATTGTTTGAACCATTCCACCAATGGCATCGCCAGGTTTTTGACTGACACTTCTGGATGTCTCAGAGGGCATAAATAGCTGAGGCACCTTCCAGAAATTGCAGTCGGGTCGGTGTATGGATGTGGTTGAGGGAGGAGGGCTGGCTGCTGGTGCTGGTGTGATCTGATCGAGATTGAGGAGGGAGGCTGGAGGCTTTAGGATTTAAGTTAGGCAGGCAGGGAGGGAACTGAATTTAGAAAATAATTTCTTTGATTCCCTGCAGCTTTGTCTGCTGAAGGGAATAGCAGTTTATTCTTTATTTCTTCTCTGGCAGTTTGTGAGGATTTTTTTTTCTGATATTGGATAAAGGGGGAGGTTCGACTGGGAGTGGGAGGTGTGGATTTATTTTAAAAATATATTATATACTACCATTTATTTTCTATTTTCCCAACTTCAATTTGCTTGCACACACGCACATTTGGGGTGCAAGCCAAGAACAGAACCTCTATCCTATTCTAACTGCCCGCTCGCCCGTCCGCCTGTGCCGCCACCCGCCTGCGGCCCATGCCGCCGCCTGCCCACTCGTCCACCTGTGGCCGCCGCCCACCCATGGCCCCTCTGCCACCACCACCTGGCCGCACCTCCCCCCGCCCCCCGCCCCCCGCCCCACCCACCGCCTAGGGCGCAAAAACACCTAGCACTGGCCCTGATTGCGGGACACCCCTATGCGCTGGGAAGTCAAATCGCGCTAAATCGCAGTGGAAACGACAAACGACAAACGGAAATGACAAATTTTTGAAAAATTTCATGACAAACGGAAACGACCCAAAACAGACCCGTTCTGACAAATGAAAACTCGAAACGTCATTTTTTCTGGTCGTGCCCATGTTTAGTACTAACCAGGACCGATCCTGTTTAGCTTTTGAAATCAGGTGAGATCGGATGTGCTTAGGTCATCTAGGCAGCTGAAGGACAGAATAATGCTAAGCAAATTTAAGGTTTTCCCCCACATGATTTGAGGATATGATCCTTTTGTTTTGTCCTGTAGGTGCATTTTCATTTCTGAGTCACAGGTAGCACACATTATTAAATTTCTAGTCTGGTCAAACTTGCCATCCTAGTGGCTTTAAAAAGAATTAGAAATTGTCCAGAACTGCTGTTTTCATAGCAGTGAACTACGTGGGTAGAAAGATCCTAGATCAGCATGGCTCAGTGGGATTAGCACAAGGAATGAGCTTTATTGCTAGGACATTTTAATCCACCGTTTCCTCTGATAAGCTGCAATGGTAAATCCATTGGCTAGGAAACTGGGCTCAGAGAAGCAAAGTAGTGTAATATATATAGCTCTGGTCTCAGGCCAGAGAGGTTAAGGTTCAACCGTGTATCATAGAATTAAATGTGATAACCACAGAATAGATTATAATGGTCCTCTCTTGTTTTCTGTCAGTCTTTGCTCATTGTGGTGTCTCTTTATAATCACAAATAACTAATTATAATATTATGAGCAGCAGCTAGGACAAAGATTTTTCAGAAGTGGAAAGATTTGGATGGTTTGTCAAGGAATACCCAGGATTGGTCAATAGGAAACAAAACAAGAATAGAAAGGGGAATAGCTTTATTTATAGAAACCTGGTTATCTTTTATTTGTATTCATGGTTAACAATTATACTTCCCTTGGATTGCCTCAAGACCAGATTTTGGAGAAGTTCTTCATAAATCATCATGAAAATAACTCCCTACTCAGCACACAACAATAGATTGTCTTACATTCCTTAGCAGACCTCTGGACTGAAAATGGTTTATTTCCCTCCATCTATCTCAATTCTGAGCCAGCAGTCATTTCTCACAGTGGTTGCTGCTGTTGTCACTACCCAGATACAACTTGAATTGTGTATTTCTACCCTCTAATGTAATGGTACAATTTTTTTTAAAAAAGGTCAAGCATATTTATAGCTGTGTCTGTGATTTTGTGGATGATAATCTATTTTAAGAAGTGGATGGTAGGCTGAGTGTTTAGCTTTAAGAAAAGAAGATGGACAGAGAAAGAGCAGGATCTGTTCTCAGTTATCCCAGAGTTCAGGACATGTAAAAATGGGCTCAAACTACAGGAAACCAGATTTTGCCCCGGCCCACTAGAATGTCACAGGCGCTCTCACTCTGAGTGGCCATGCCCAGGGAGGCTCGGAAGTCAGTAACCCGTAACTGCGCCCTCTCTGTGGCTGGCCCCTCACTTTGGAACCAACTTCTCTGAGTGAGTTGCACCTTGCACAGTCCCTATTCGCCTTTAGAAAAGCACTCAAAACCTTGCTTTTTTGGGAGGCATTTGGTGACCTTTAATTCCCCCACACACCCTCTGTGTGGCCACCCTGCAGATGATTTGTTCAACTATTTTGTCAGTTTTTTTCTTTCCAATTTTTTAAAATCCCTCTTCTTGATTTCTGTACTATGTGTTTGTTGTTCACCGCCCGGAGTTCCTTCGGGAAGACGGGCGGTATAAAAATAAATAAATAAATAAATAAAAATGTCTTAACTGTTAGAGCAGTATGACAATGGCACCAATTATCTCAGGAGGTGGTGAGTGTTCCAACATTGGAGGCATTTGAGAGAAAATTGGACAGCCATTTGTTAGATCCATTTTGACTTGGATTCCAGCATTGAGCACGGAGTTGGACTTGATGGCCTTAAATGTGCCTTCCAACTCAGTCATTCTAATAACTTCCAACCCACTACTAGGGATTGAACCCAGTCACGAGCAGAGTTTCAGCGGCAGGACTGCCCTTTAAACCGCTCTGCCATACATACTGGATAATGGTGAAAATATTTTTGGAAAGATATTTGAAGATTAAGTTAGAGCTTAGACCAGATTTTTTTAATTAAATATAGTAGATATTAATATTCCCTATGACCAGAGATATGTACTTCACCATGTAATTGTTGCTGCAAGGATATTGTATGCGAAATCCTGGAAACAACCAGATGTGCCAACAGAGAGAAATTTTCATGAAAAGATAAGATAATGCATTGAAATCGACAGTCTCTCCGGCTTTCTAAAGAGAGACTACGATGAGATTTCTCGGAAAAGATGGCAAGAAGTAACAAACCTATTAGCATTGTGATATTATTTGGTGATTTGTTAATAGGTTAAATCGTTATTTTTGGCTTGATATATTCAATGTAATTTTTAAACTGTACTCCTTTCCCCCCATACCCCTCCCCCCTTGCCCCCCCTAAAAAATCCAATAAAATTACTTAATTAAAAAAAAACCACTCTGCCATAAGGTCCAACAGGGGCCACAAACCTCCTCAGGTCACTAGAAAAAGAACAACCAATATGGATCTCTAGAATCCTCATCAGACTAGAGTAGAAAATGAGGTTTTTCTAGCAACTCCAGTCACATTTAATAGATAGTGTGGAGTAACAGAGATCCAGAGAATTTCTCTCTCTCTCTCTCTCTCTCTCTCTCTCTCTCTCTCTCTCTCTCTCTCTCTCTCTCTCTCTCTCTCTCTCTCTCTCTCTCTCTCTCTCTCTCTCTCTCTCTCTCTCTCTCTCTCTCTCTCTCTCTCTCTCTCTGTTCGCCCTGTATTTCCAAGATCAATGCGGGAGGGGAGAGGAAACCAGAGGGATTATTATACCTTTATTCCTTTTACTCCCCCACTGTCCCAATCAAAATAAAAAGCACTTAGCTTCTGAGACACTTCTCTCCCAATCTCATCCTGCCTCTGAGCTAGACAGATCTATGAGCTGGTCTACCACTTGAATGTAATTTGTCTGGAGAATAATCACAAGTAGAGATGGGCACGACTCAAAAAAATGGTGTTTCATTTGTCATTTGGTCGTTTAGGGGTCCGTTTCGGTTTGTTTTTGTGACGTTTTTTGCAAAAAAATTCATTTTCGTTTTGTTAGGTAACAAAACGAAAAAATGAAAATGAAAACAAAAATTGCTGTTTTGTTAGCATTCTTTTTAGTTCAATGCATCTGCTGCAATGAAAACGAAAAAACACAGCAAATTGGGTCGTTTCATTTTTGTTTTTGTTTTGTGTTTTAAAAAAATTTCATTTCGTTTTTGTTGTGTAACGAAATGAAAAAACGAAAATGAAAACAAAAATTGTTCGTTTCGTGCCCATCTCTAATCACAAGCTAAAAGCAGCATGCCTTTTGGACACCTGTCCCTGTCCCTAATAAAGATAGTCTGATGCCTCTGCTCTACATCCAAGCATTAGGATGGCATTATGCAGATGTTATCAAAGTGGTATTAACTTCATCATTTGCAAGGAACAGTAGATGTCAAGCAAAGATTACGTTAGGCCAGGGAACAATTCCCTGTGTATTTGTTGATGCACGTAAGTATATTGAATCAAAGGTGTTATATCAAAATATTGCTGTTGTATTTCTAGATGCAGAACACAGCAGAAGGATTGCATGTACAGGATAGTGTACTGTGGTGCACAACAAATGAACCAAGAAACAGTGCAATGCAGTGTGTGTCAGAAAAAAAATATACAATCAAAGTTTAGATTTGAATATACTATACGTGCTTTTCTTAAACTAAAGATTTATTTGTGCCTGGAGTCGCTCATGAAATGGACTAGGACTAACAGGCTCAAACGTAATCCGGAAAAGACTGAGGTTCTGTACTTCGGGGTGCCCTCCTCTGGGCACAATGCCCCCCCTCCCCAGTTTGGGGGGCGTTACCCTCTGGCCTGCGGTCAGGGCCAGGAATCTGGGGGTGGTCCTTCATCCAGCCCTATCCCTTGAAGCTCAGGTGATGGCTGTTTCCAAGACCGCTTTTTCCCATCTCTGCCGCATCGCCCAGATTCGTCCGTACCTAGATGAGGCCTCCCTGAGAACAGTTGTGCAGGCCCTCGTGATCTCGAGGATTGATTACTGGAATGCCCTCTATGTGGGGTTGCCCTTGACCCTTACCCGGAGACTCCAACAGGTGCAGAATGTGGCGGCCAGACTGGTGGTGGGTGCACGTAGATATGATTGCATTACTCCAGTTCTGGCCTGCCTGCATTGGTTGCCCATCGCCCTCCGGATAAGATTCAAGGTCCCGGTTTTCGTTTACAAAACCCTCCACGGCTTGGGACCCGAATACCTGTCGGAGCATATCTCCCAAAGGTCAACTGAGGCCCGACCTACTAGAATGTCGCAGGCGCTCTCACTCCGAGTGGCCACCCCAAGGGAGGCGCGGAAATAGCTTACACGCAACTGCGCCTTCTCTGTGGTTGGCCCCTCGCACTGGAACCACCTCCCCAGTGAGTTGCGCCTTGCACAGTCCCTGCCCGCCTTCAAAAAAGTACTTAAAACCTTGTTTTAGCGTGAGGCATTTGGCGACCTTTAATTAAATTAATTTTTTATTTGATGCCTCTTGCCACTGATTCTCCCTTATTATTGTGTTGTCTTTTTTCTGATGTTTTATTGCTCTTTTAACCTTATTGTTAACTGCCCGGAGTTCCCTAGGAAGATGGGCAGTATAAATAAATAATAATAAATAAATAAGATTAGGGATGTGCTTTCACTTTGGGGTTTATTTAGCTTTCAGAACAAAGATGGATGCTTGCAATGATGATGATGATGATGATGATGATGATGATGATGATGATGATGATGATGATGATGATGATGATGATGATGATGATGGGGCAGCAGTGCTCAGATCAAAGCAGGTTTCTCCAAAACCTCCAATATTTCTTTGGTGCTTTGGGTACCAAAGCTAATACTGTAATAGAAAAAGGAAGCCCCAAACAGAAGGTTATTTATTTATTTATTTATTCCCTTAAAATGATTGATTTGCAGCATAACTGTTACTGAACAGCCTACACTCTCTAGGAGGCCCTTGTCGCAAAATCCCTGTGAGGGAATTCCTCTGTCTATTTAATCAGTGGCCATTTTGAGAAAGCAGCATATTCAGAACAGAGAGGCTTGCTTTGTTTTCATTTCCAGGAATCCAGGAGAATTGGAGGATCTTTTCCTTCTGAGAGTGCACATCTTAATCCCAGTTAACAAGTGCCTGTGTGTAGAACTTGTGCCATCGTGTGGGATTTAAGTGGGTAGGATAGCAGCATTTGGAAAAGGACTTAACAGCTATCTGAATTGTGCAGCTCCAGATGGGGTAAGGGAGGAAAGAGGGAAGCTCATGGGAGCTTGGCTTGTACCTGGAAGACAAGCAGTCCTGAATTTTATCCCACCTCAGAGCCCTTTGCCCTCATTTCATGTTTCCCCACTATTTGGACTTACCCAAATACATACAAAAACCTTGGAACATAGGAATACAAATTGAAGCAGGCAGGCTATAAATTAGCTCAAAGCAAACACCCTTGTGACTTGTAAGAGAAATAATTTAGATTGAGTTGAAGCAGCTGATATTTTCATACCTGTACTAAAGATTCTATGAAAAACATCATTTAACTGAGAAGGATAACAGTTTTGCATTGTGGTTAAAATTAGGCACTGAAGAGCTGCACCCCCTTTTTTTGCTGGCCATTCCTATTGATTCTGAAGAGAAAAGGCCAGCACCCAGCCAGTTAAATGGCATATTGGTTCCATTGGAAGACAGGTGGTAAATAAATAAAAAATAAATAAATAAATAAATAAATAAATAAATAAATAAATAAATAAATATTGAATTGCTTCTAGATAACACTAGATATGAGAAGCAGTCTCCACTGTGCCTCCTTGATAGCACCTGGGCTATTATTAATAGTAGTAGCAACTGTAGAAGCAGCAACAATAAGACTATCATGGAATAGAATGGAATAGGTGATCGCAGAGCTGGTGCTGAACAGTCATAACAGCTGTCATTTGAGGTCATATTCCATATCCAGATTCTGTGCTTACCACTAGGTGATAATTGATAAGGAACACTGACAACTTAAGTACTGTATCTCTGTTTGTAATTGTTTAATACGTCCAAGGAACATAGGTGTTTTTCTTCATATAGGTATTTCTCCATACAGTATACAGCATGTTTTTGTACTCTTTGTTGTGAAAAACTGCATTGCAAAGCCGACAGAAAGGCAAATGCAAATCATGGTTTGATTTTTGGGATGTACCCTTTAGGTAAGTTCCTATGAATATGTGAACAGAACAAAATGCCATGCTTCCACCCCCACTTGAAGTTTTATGCTGCCATTTTACCTTATTTCATCTCTCAGTACTATCTTGCTTTTATTGTGACATTTAGGATTTATTATTGAAAAAGGGGAGATATAGATACTGGGCTTTCTTGGCAATTGCCATAAGAACATAAGAACATAAGAACATAAGAAGAGCCATGCTGGATCAGGCCAAAGGCCCATCTAGTCCAGCTTCCTGTATCTCACAGTGGCCCCACCAGATGGGTATGGGAGCGCACAAGATGAGATATCTGTCTCCTGATACCACTCCCCTGCATCTGGCCCTTGAAGTACCCCCATTTTAAGCCTGGAGATTACACATCTCCCTCATGGTTTATAACCTGTTGATGGACGTTTCCTCCAGGAATCTGTCCAATCCCCTTTTGAAGGCATCCAGGCCAGATGCCACCACCACATCCTGTGGCAGGGAGTTCCACAGACTAACAATGTGTTGGGTGAAAAATATTTTCTTTTGTCTGTTCTTACTCTCCCAGCCCTCTATTTGAGTGCACGTCCCCTAGCTCTGGTGCCTTTGGAACTGTCTTCCACTTGACATCTGCCTGGCCCCCTCTCCGAGCTCTTTCAAACAAGTGTTAAAAACATGGATGTTTAAGGAGGCATTTCCACAGACCGGCACATGACCTAAATGTTTACCAATGACAATTATATTCTCACCACTGAAAAAGGTATTTTAATGATGACTGTTTCTAAATGGTACTGCAATGTGATTTAATGTAGGCTTTTTATTTTGTTGTTCATGTTTGCATTGCTTACTGTTCCTTTTTCGTTATGAACCACCCAGAGTAGCACTGTTGTCAGATGGGTGGTATGCAAATGCAATTAACAAATCAAGATATAAAGATATACATATAATTTATGTAACTTTGAGAAGGCAAATGTGTGTGTGTGTGTGTGTGTGTGTGTGTGTGTGTGTGTGTGTGTGTGTGTGTGTGTGTGTGTGTGTGTGTGTGTGTGTTTAGATATTTTCACTGCAACAAGGCTATAGATGCAGCAAGCACCATGTTACCAGTCCCCTTCTCTATTTCTCAGTGTTTAATTGCTTTTTGACATGAACTTTCCCTGCCCCATTTATCGCATCCATAAAGTTCTGCCAATAGCTTTATTTTTAATTGTCAAAAGGGGGCTCACCCTTTGGTTAAAGCAACTAACACTGGCAAGAACATATTTATTTTCAGGAAGAAGAATGTCTTTGAACCTCTCTTTAGTTATCCTAGCACATTCCCCTCTGACCAAAGTCTCCTTTATTTAAAAAGGACTGCTCTTCATTTGAAATGTCTCCTATCAAAAGGCTTTCCAGGGAGCCTTCATAATTCATAGGCAACCCACATGCATTGCATGAGCTTCAAACCATTGTCTAAAAAGCTGTCGTAATGGCTGCAATCGACACTTCTTCAAATGCCTCTGTGCAATCTTTTGATAACCAGCAGTTCACTAATTAAGGGCAATGATGTGTGATCAGCCCAGTGCTCATCCAGAAAGGGTTGGCGTCTTTCCAAGCATGTCAATAGCAAACTCATAAAAGCTTGAGCACACTTGAGAAGTTCCTGGGTCCACCACTCCTTCCACCTCCTCCACCTCCTGGAAATGTATTGAACTGGCAGTTTTGAACTGAATTACTTTCAGATAAAAAACAGCCACTTGACCCAGTTAAGTGGTTCTTGAGATTCAGTTTTCACATTGTTGGAACCTTGCATCTTTGGCCATCTTTTCTTTTACCCCATTGCACAAAACATTTCCAACACATTTTGTACACGTATGTAGATATGAAAAGACTTTAGGAGAACAAGTTGCATAGGAAGCCAAAAGCTGCATTGATTAGATTTCTGTATTTGACACATAAAGATAGACCAGATCATTCCCTATTTATTTATTTTGCTTATTTTATTTTAATCATGGTTTGATTTAGACCAGGGGTCCTCAACCTAAGGCCCCGGGGCCGGATGCGGCCCCCCAAGGTCCTGAATCCGGCCCCTGGGAACAATTGCAACCCCCACCTACCCGCTGCTTTGCAAGCAAAGCCAGCCTCCGCAGCAGCTTCTATTGCTGAGGCAGTTCAAAGCAGTGGGCTATGTTGCTTCTCCCACTCCCCCCAACTACCACTCAGATGATCAGCATGCTGGCTAGTGGGGCATTCAAAGTAGGAGGGCTGCGGCAAGGTCCCCCACTGCCCCCCCCACCCACTGTGGTCCGGCCCCCAGTGGTGTCTGGGGCATGGTGGACCGGCCCGCTGTTTGAAAACTTTGAGGACCCCTGATTTAGACTGAGAAAGAGTCTAAGACTGTTGTTAACAATTCAAAGGCTAAAATCACAAATATGTATAACATAAAACAGTGCACTCAACAGAACAGCAAAACAAAAAAAACAGGTAAATAAAACACCCTATACTCCAAAATCTTGCTTACATAAAGACTGAAGATTCTCAGTTTATCTGGAAGTTGAGTCATGGCAAATGGACTTCTTTGTCTTGAGGGATTGAAACATTTCACTGCTTATTCAAACAGCTTCATCAGTCTGAAGAAAGCCAGTTGCGAGTCCTCCATTTTATAGTTCACTTCAACCACTTCTCAACCTTGTCTGAAATAGGCTCATAAGATGAACAATCGCCTGAATGGGCTCATTAGGTGGACTACAGTTTCAATAGCCTTAAGGTAAACAATGGCCTAAAGTGCTGAAATCCATGAAGTATGAGATGTTAGCTATGGCCTTGGTGATGAAGGCGTGAAGTATTTTTGAATTGTCTAGGTATTGTTGAAATCACAGCCTGATAATTGGCAGATAGACTGTGCCTGAGGCCCCCACATCTTTTGAGAGAGGGGTTTTCAATGCTCACGTAAATGGCTTGGCTGACCCCCTCTCTCAAACCACCTATCTTCTCTGTCTAATATGTGTACATCCTCATCTTTGAATGTGTGCCCTTTGTCCTTCAAGTGGAGGTGTACTGCTGATTCTGGTCCTGTGCTGTTGCCCCTCCTATGTTGGGATATCCTTCTGTTTAATGGCTGTTTAGTTTCTCCAATGTAGTGGTCTGCACACTCCTCACTGCATTGGACCGCATATACTATATTGCTCCTTTTGTGTTTTGGTATCAGGTCCTTTGGGAGGACGAAGTCTCTGCCTTAGTGTGTTTGTGGGTTTGAAATAGACAAGGATGTGGTGTTTGACAAAAATCCTTTTACGTTTCTCAGACACTCCAGCCATGTAGGGAATTACCAGGTTCTTCCATCGGGTCTGGGTCTCAGGCTGATCCCTTGTTATTCTGGGTTGGCACATTGTTTTGTTGAAGGCCCACTTTGGATATCCACAGGCCTTAAGTGCTGTCTTCAGGTGCCTGTCTTCCTTCTTCTTGACTTCTGTGGAGGTGGGGATGCTCTTTGCTTAGTGGTTTAGGGTTCTGATGACTACTAATTTGTGTTGTAATGGATGGTGGGAGTCAAACCGCAAGTACTGATCTGTGTGGGTGTGTTTCCTGTAAACTTATACTCCCAGGCCACAGTCGGGTATGATGATGACTGCACATCCAGAAAAGTTAGCCTGTTGTCTTTGGTGTCTTTCCTAGTGAACTTAATATTATTGATGTGGTCTGCAAAGAGGAGGATGTACACATATTAGCCAGAGAAGATAGGTGGTTTGAGAGAGAGGTCAGGGAAGCCATTCATGTGAGTATTAAAAACTCCTTTATCAACAGAGGTGGGGGGTTCAGGCACAGTCTATCTGCCACTTATCAAGCTGTAATTTCAACAATACTTAGACAATTCAAAAATACTCCACACCTTCACCTCCAAGGCCATAGTTTTATGGGTTTCAGCACTTTAGGCCATTGTTCACCTTAAGGCTATTGATAATGTTGTCTACCTAACGAGCCTATTGGAGCCTATTTCAGACTAGGGTGACAAGAGATCAAAGTGAACTATAAAATGAAGGCCTCACAACTAGCTTTCTTCAGACTTATGAAGCTGTTTGGATGAGCAGCGAAATGTTTCAATCTCTCAAGAAAAGAAGTCCACTTGCCATGACTCAACTTCCAGACTTCCATAAAGGCATTTTAGAATTTATGACTAAGTAGAATATTGTGGATATAGTGAAATTTGTTCGACAAAAATGCCTAACACCCCAGGTACTGCAACACAGAGAAAACCTTACAACATTTGGTGACTCCATCATCAAACGCAAGACAAATAGAGCCTGCCTGATCAGTCTTTAAAGTTTTGGTTGGTTAATTCCAACAGTAGTGGTCCTTCAACCAGGATTTTGTTAAGATATGAAATCTTTGTCATTGTTGTTAGACATTTCAGGTTTAAAACATTCTGCAGTCTATCTATCTATCTATCTATCTATCTATCTATCTATCTATCTATCTATCTATCTATCTATCTATCTATCTATCTATCTATCTATCTATCTATCTATCTATCTATCTATTTTGCCCAACTAGTGGCAAAACCACTACAGTGATGCCATGACTTACAGATGCCCTGAAAAATGAACAACTTGAATTACGAAAGGAAATCTGCCCGTATAGGGTAATTTTAAATTACAAAAAAAGGCGGATTTTTTTATTCATGAAAAAATTCAAGTAATCTTTTTCAAGGCACTCATAGGGGGAGCCTGTCCCCACCCAACAAAGCAGGGGAAGAGCTTCCCCTGCCTTGCTAGATTGCCTGGAAACCCCCTCAATGAGTTATCAACATCAGCTGTGTGGTGGTGATGAGTGGCGGCCAGCGGCTTTACTCCTGCCACCTGGTCTCACTGCAGCCATTTGGCTGAAGCCGGACTGGAGGGCAGGAGTGAAGTGTTGTCCCTCCCCACACAGCTGACTTTGACAGCTGGGCAAGACTGGGTTGTCCGTTCTTAGCCAGGTGAGGGTCCCATGGGTGGTGAAGTCACCACCTGCCCGACCCTCACCTGGCTCAGAACGGACAGACCTGATCTTGCCTTGACCTGCACAGAGCCTGGCAAAGGGGAGGTGGCAGTGGCTTGTGGACTCATTCATTGCTCACTGCTCTTGGGATACCCAGAGCAGTGTGCCTGGAAAGTAAATGGGCTACAAACGAGCCCACAAGCTGCTGCCTCCCCTTTGTCCTGCTCTGTGCAGGTCAAGTTGATATGTTGTCTAATTGACAACATATCATTTCGTTCAACAACAACAAAATGCATAAACTATCATGTGTATTGTGTGGAACGATTGCTGTTGTTCAATGACAACTCCCAAAATACAGTAGTGAAAATGGTCAGTATTTTTCCACACACTGACTTTCTTTTTGGTAGTCAATGGAGTTTTTAAACCATTGGAGCCTAGGCTATTGTTGAAATAATCATGAGTTTATGGAAGCCATTTCAGCATGGGAGGGATGACGGAGAGGGAGAAAAACAGAGAGAGAGGGTGAATAAAGTGGTTCCAAAACTAATCCGATGAATTAGCATTATGCGCTGCAGACTCAGTCACAAGGGAAATTCAGCAGTGATATAATCTGTAGAAAAAAGCCTTTCATTGCTGGAATATAGTTGGAGATCTTAATATCTGGAACATATGGCTTGATTTTCAGCACTCCTGCCAGAAATGCTAACTGGAGCTTGATCTGAACCATGATGTAATTTGTTCATATAATCAACAACATTGGAAACATAAAATCACATGCCATTTTTAGGTACCATATATTTAATGATTTACCAGGATACTATCGTATGACAGAAATTTTTTTTTGGATGAGAGCAGATTAAACAGGTGACAGAAGACAATGTTGTAATTTGCTTAATCTTGCTAGTATCCATTTATCAGTGCTAAATTTGATCACATCTGTGATTTGCTGGAAAGCGTGCAATGGTAGAACAGTAGCATTGGCAATACAGCTTATTGTCTGCTCAAAGAAACTCCTGTCCAAGTTATGGTATTTATCATCTTTGACCAAAACAGCTCTGACAAATTTTGGCAGTGAAAAACCAAGCTTCTCCCCATATATGTTTTAAAGAATCCACAATTTTTTTTTGTAAGAGTAACAGTGCTCATACATATTTGAGGAAATCCAAACAGTGAAAAGTGGATACAGTTGGTTTGAATCCCCGGCTTGCATCGATCTGTGTTTTTTCACATTACGCAAATCCTCCCCCTGCACCAAGCTCTGAGCACCAGCTTTCAGCCTTTGGTTCCACAACATGGTCATTATAATGGAGGAAATTCTTGTGTGAATACTGTTTTTATTCCCTAACCTCTTCTACTTTATATCCTTTATCTTTCAATGATAAAAGCTGAACATCCCTTACAGTAACGAGCTGTGAGTCATAAGCTGTACATCAGTAAATAGTGAAAAATTCAACACCATGATGGGGAAAGTTGAAATTTAAGGCCTATGTATGGAGACAAGGGAGAGAAGAAGTTAGTTGCTGGTGTAAGGGATATTCACTGAAGCTAAGGACAACAGGAAGAAACATCTGGAATGGGGTGCAAGAAGAGCATTAAGCAAATTGCCAGTTGTAAAAGGCAGGGCAAGGATCAGAGAAAGAAGAAAAATGCACTGGGGATAAAAGATGGGCATGAACTGCTGTTTTGTCTATTTGTGACAGTTGGCCCAAAACTCCAGCAGGTATTCTGTGGTTCGGTGACCCACCCTTTCCTGACAGGAGCCCACCCAGAGTTAGCTCTCTCTCCCTCCTCTGCCCTACCTCCTCTAGGTGCTGCCTCTGAGTGGGTGCATGCTGCAGGGCGCAGGGCACCAAAATGCAGATACCTGTTGGACTGTCAGCCAAACCAGCCCAAAATGAGAGTTCAGGATGTTGATGTTAACATATAAAGCCGTACATGGCCTGGGACCTCAGTATCTGGTAGAGCATAACACACACACCCGAGAAATTCATCCCATTCTACGTGATTCTCCTGGTCCTTCATGCTGCATGTGGCCACCCCGAGGCAGGCCACAAAGACAAGAATGCACTGTGCCTTCTTTCTGGAGGCACCTGAAATGTGGAACCATCGGCCAATAGAGATAAGCCAGGCTCCCTCCTTACTATCCTTTTGGAAGTTCCTGAAGACTTGTTTATTTATTAGTAGAGATGGGCACGAAATGAACAATTTTTCATTTCCATTTTCGTTTTTTGTTTCGTTACGTCAACAAAATGACAAACGAATTTTGTCTCCAAAATGAAACGAAACGAACAGAAACACCGGAAAGTTTGTCGTGCGTTTCGTTTCCGTTACTGCAATAGAGTGAACTGCTTTAAATGCTAAAAAAAATCACAAAAAAATTGAAATAAATGGTAGCGAAACGGTAACGAAATGAACAAAAACAAAAATGATTTTTTTGCAAAAATTTGCAAAACCCAGAAACGAAACGAAATGAAACGGACCCTCCAAACGACAAACGACAAATGAAACATCATTTTTTTTTTATTCGTGCCCATCTCTATTTATTAGTGGTCTCTCTCTCTCTCTCTCTCTCTCTCTCTCTCTCTCTCTCTCTCTCTCTCTCTCCTTCCACCAGCCATCTGAGAGGGTGTGCATTATATTATGGTTTTATTTCCCCTTCTCCCATAGTCTGGGGATATTTCATTTTTAAATTTCATCTTTTAATTTTCATGGGCAGGGTGAAGTTTTTGCCATCTAACAGGTTTTGTTCATGGCTGTTTTAAATGTGTTTCATAAGACCTTTTAATTGTATTTTAATTGCAATTATATCTTTTGAATATTGTAATTTATGATTGACCATTTTGTAAAAACGCCCCAGATAGTGCAGTTTGCACTAAGGGACAGTATAGAAATATAAATAATAATAATTATTATAAAATTGTTCATGCTCCTCTCTACAAGGGACTCAAATTAGACTTAGCACAATTTGTGCAATTAGCAATTGCCTGAAACACTTTGTAAACAGTGAATTGCAAGGACAGGGAGGATGGACCTCCACCCTTGTGTGCATTTGGTGTCACTCTTTTATTCTCTGCTCTGATCCAAATCTGGACCTGCCTTCCTCAAGCTGAATTTATATAAGCAAGCATCTGTGGTTGGAGGAAATGTGAAATTCCTAGTACTTGGTGCATATAGCAAGCACAGGGACATCACAAGTATGGGAGAAGGTTTAAGTGCTCTTAAATGCCAGTCATACCCCAGCATACCTTGAGTTCATAGGATTGAGTTCCCAGCTTTCATAGGATTACTGACTGTGTGAATGGTATCCCCTACCATATCTCCAAGAAGCTTCCTAGATGCCCCAGGCACATCCGATCGCACCTGATTTCGGAAGCTAAGCAGGGTTGGCCCTGGCTAGTACTTGGATGGGAGACCACCAAGGGAATACCAGGTGCTGTAGGCGCCTAGAGTAGGAACTGGCAAACCACTCCAGTATTCCTGCCAAGAAAACTCCATGGACATGAGGTCACAACTGCAATGACCACAACACACACACACACACACACACACACACACACACACACACACACACACACACACACACACACACACACACACACACACACACATCTCCATTCTAAATCTCTCCTTTCATAAGAGATGCCATTTCTTCCATCCTTATTCCTCCATGATCAGAGTGGAGAGGTACTTTAGCTCATCATCCCCATTATGAACTGCAAGAGAATGTTTTCCCAGAGCTCTCCTAATTCTGCATTCCCATACCATAAGTGAACAATAAATGTGATCCTAGGTCTTTTCCCCTGCCCTCTCCCTCCCTCCTTCTCTCTCTCTCCCCCTCTCCCTGTGTTAAAAATATCAGGATAAAGTCATATGAATGCCTGATAAATGTGGCAGTGTGCTTGATACTAAAGGCTACAGTTACAGCAGGAGCTGACTCGGACACTTCTTGGGCTCAGAGCCTCTGGATCTCCTTCTGTTTATACATAATGCTGACTGTTCTAGAACATCTTCCCCTCCGGCATGAGATCAGACTACCATGAGCTACTTGAAGTAGCAAATGAAATTGCCACTCAGATGAGTTCAGCTTGAGATGAATTGGGGGAATAGGAAGAGAGCCCTAGATGAAGACAGAACATCAGAGATTGCCAGACAAGTGGATAAACTACAGAAGTGATCTGACTTCTGGAGATGATGATTTAAAATTTAATCCCTGCCTCTTCCAAATATTTGCATTCAGTGGTATTTTTTTTAATAAAATGGATGTATAAAAATAATCAGTTTTCTTTTGCAATGTTAACCTAATCTCATGCATCTCTGTGTCAAATTCTATAGCCTCTTAGCTCCCTCAGAGTTAAAATGCATTTATTTCCCCCAAGAAATGCTCAAAATGTTTTCAGTTTATCACAAAGTATTTAGCACAGAGTTCACTTTTCACTGCACAGCATTGGACTACACCTTATCACAGGTGCATTATGTGTTTTCCAAATTCAGCAAATTTTGACCCATGAAGGATTTTTAGCTCTGGCAATTACAGACCCAGGATCATTTCCCAAATTGAATAAATATGTGCAGGGTTGTGGGAGAATGGGGATTTATATATCATAATGGAAATACCAAAATAAGCATTCATCTGGATGTCGTTTATCTGTGCGTGGGAAGGAGGAATTCTGCATATCCCAAATATAGTGGAACTTAACTGAAAACAGCCTTTGAAGAATAATATGAATGCTACACTCATTTCATTTCTTCATTGGGTTTAGAAAAAAATGTGTATGTTATACTTCACTTACACAAGGCAAAAGAAACTGGAATGCATCTAGAAAATAGCAGTTATTCTGTAACTGAATTCTTGTCTTCCTGCTTCCAGAATGAGAAACATATGGCTGGTTCTCTCACCCACTGACCAAGGAACACCTGTGTGCAGTAAAAATACATTCACCTGCTTTCCCACCAACATATGATATATTAATTTCACCAGCTGGCAGATTGTATGTGTAGATGTATATGAATGCATATCGAATTTGCACAATATTTCCCCTTTGGGGAAAAAGATGGGGAGATAAATCCAAAGTGAACATACTTTCATAAAGAAAAGTATGCCCACAGCACACACGAGGTGTGGAGAAAGGAGATACCGTGCTTACATCTAGTGTTGAGTTAAATATGCAGATTATTTTCTAAGTCTCTCTCTCTCTCTCTCTCTCTCTCTCTCTCTCTCTCTCTCTCTCTCACACACACACACACACACACACACACACACACACACACACACACACACAGAGAGAGAGAGAGAGAGAGAGAGAGAGAGAGAGAGAGAGAGAGAGAGAGAGAGAGAGAGAGAGGATAGCAGTGATGTCTACAGGATATTATAGCAAAGCTTTAGTTATGATTACTCCTTCACACATGCAAGTCATCATTGGATCTGTGAATGAATGGCTGAAATCTTGTTGCTTAGTGTAGTAATTCACAACTAATTTAGATTCAGTGAATGAATGGGACTCATTGGAGACAATGGTCCACTAAATCCTATTGGATTTCAGCAGATCTACTTGTACTTTCTAGATTAGGAAATAGGATTGCAGCCAAAGAGTCCTAGCATGTGCTTAAGCTATAGTCTGGGGCTAAGGGGTTCGGGTTTTTAAATTTAGATATGTCAGATGTTGTTGTTTCTTTTAATGTTCGAGCACATTTTGTGTTGCTTTGATCCATGCCGTTTGGGGGCATAAACAATGAACGGTAGATGTTATCCAAAAGGTTCTGTAAGAAAGAGTGAGAGAAAAGTTGGATCTACATTCCCATACAGCATACTAAATTTGCCTTTCCTGAACCTAAATATGAACCAGGATGCAGACTACCCTCAAAATCTGTGTAGTTTGTGCAAGATCTGTGCAAAGATGAAACAGAGGCAAAACAGTGCATTTGTTTAAAAATGCAGACCTAAATGTTTTTTTTTTTTGGAAACAATGAACATGACACATTGGGAAATTGCATGAAAAAATGTGTACATTCAATGAAAGATAAAAATAAATACTTTTTTAAAAAGAAAGCAGATAAAATATTTATGCATGCATACACATTATCATGAGGACATACATTGTGGGTGGGCAGTATGATGTGAAAATGGAGTGGAATATGTTTTGTATTTGGAGATACGAACCAAGGAAAAATTAAGCCTGACAGAATCCTCCATTCCTAGTTATAAGCCATCTTAAATATAACCTGTCCTAGTTTGTCATTATGGGTGTGCTGTCAATCAGCTACACTTCTACACATTCAGCTTTCTGCATCTATATTTTGCGGAAACTTCACTGAAACACCCAAGAGGCTGAAAAACTTTTCAGATTATTCTTAAAGATAATATCTTGTGTAGTGCAACTCAAAGCATACTTAGAAATAACCCTGGTGAGCCAATGGAGCTTGTACAGCTGTAAAATACTATGTGCATGCATAGTAAAAGATGTAGAGCTGTAAAATATGATGGAACTGGCTCTATTTTATTTACTGGCTCTATGTTATTTACAGTAACATTATTGATTTTTTTAATGGACACCTCTAGAGTGCACACGCTTCAGGATAGTTCTTATATTTAAATTACTGGCCAACAAACAACTTTACATGGACTATTGATGCGTGAGCTTGAATTTTTTTGACAAGACGTTTTGAGATTGGTTAAACCACTGTTTACGTCTCCCATTTGCCATTTTGTTTTTCCATTTGGTTCCTCCATATATTGTGCGTGGAAAAACTCGTGAAGTTCCATTTCACTTCACCCCTTCAGGAACATGACACTATATGTTCACCTGCTACTTTGGGCCTGGGTGGATTACAAGCAGATTCAAATACTGTTCTGCATCAGAATATGTCTTTGAAAATAGCTTGCATGTTTGCCCTCCCATGCAAAATGATGAGACAAGACCAGATGTTGGGTTTAACTGGGCCACACTTTGGACGTTTATACACGACCCCTAAGCTCCGCTGCAAATGGCTGCAAGCTCCGGAGCTTTAAAATGTTTCCCCACCAGCTCTGGAGTTTGCAGACAATTAAGTGTGACCCCGCCCACTTTAGCGCAACCCAGCACACTTTTCTTGTACCTTCTCTTTGGAGGTGAAAAATCTTTGATGCGGTGCAACGATAGTGAGTGCGGGGCTCTCCTCGCTTCTGTTTGCTGCTTTTTGGCTCCCACCCCTTTAAGAGCTACTTTTACAGAGACGAGGGGGTTGGACTTGATGGCCTTACAGAGACGAGAGGCAGAATGAGGTGAGCGGCATGCTTTTCTTTCTCTTTTTCTTCCTCCCTCATGCAGCCAGCAACCAGGAAGTGCGGAGGGGGTGGGGACAGAGGAAGAGCGACGAACCCCTAAGATCTCTGGTCTGAATTTAAGTGGCCAGCGGAACTTAGGGGTCGTGTAAAAAGGCTTTTTATTAACTTATAGAACCTTAGAGCAGAACAAAACATTAAGAGCGGCCTGGCATCATGCATTGCATTGGTTGGAACCCCGGAGACTCCCGGGAACCCTCCAACCAGGCAGCTTAGGGCGAGTCACTACCCCCTGGTGGTGCAGTCACTAGACAGCACCCCAAGGGCCAGTAAATCCATGTACCACCCTTGGGTCATGAAATCTCGCTACTGGTTACTTCAGGCCCAGGGAGGCGTCCCTGCACATCCTCCCACGACACTGTAATCTCACGATCCACAGTGTACTGGGGTTGGATGGGCTAGGACAGATGTTTTATTTCTGACTCACCAGCTGCCTTTCCTTTGTTCTCTACTGGCCAATTCTGAGAACGAGTCAAAATTCCTATCCAGCCCCCTGGGGCAACCAGTTACACTCACACTAATACTCATAAGCAGTGGATGAGTGGGAAACGCTCAACTAGGAAAGGCGCTGATGGAGAGAGGAGCCCTCTTATATAGGGTGCTCCTCCCCCTCCCAGCCAGGACTCAATTTCATGTCTGCCCTCTCACTCATTCATATGAGAGGGCAAACCGGCCCCACCCGCTGGAGGACCCAGCCACGGAGCTGAACTTTGTTTTGTTTTTCAGAATTAACAGCTGTACAAAAAGTAGGGGTATAAATTCTGCATTTTTGTGTGTTTTTGTTCTGTCAGCCCATCTTTTAGTACTTGTTCCGTGTTTGCATTTGGAGGCGAGCAAAGAGTTTTTCACTGGCACATTCTGAAGAAAAATTCAGAAGACATGAAGGAGGGGTGATTGTTTTATTTTTCTTTCAAAATAGGCAAGAGATCTAATCATCATCGAAGTCAGAGCTGGGGGGAACCCTATGGATAATCAAGTACAGCCCCTTGTCAAGGAGGCCCAGTGTGGAATTAAACAACCAACCTCCGGCTCTGCAGCCAGTTGCCTAAACCACTGAACTACAGCAGGACCCCAGTATCTGCTGGGGATTGGTTCCAGGACTTACTGTGAATAATGAAAACCATAGATAAGTGAGAATGGCAAATCCCCCCCCCCAAAAAAAAACCTGCTGTTTTGTGACAGTAGCTTACTTTATGGCTGCTGTTTTGTGACAGTAGCTTGCTTTGTGGCCTCTGAATACTCAGTGGTTAATGAATTAGTGGATATGGGGGTCTACTGTACCTCCCTGCCTGGAGAAATCTTGACAGGCTCTCTGGCGATATGGAGGCCTTTAGGTTCGAAAAGCAAGACACTGATGTGATTTCTTACAAACAAAGAGCTAGAAAATGAGGCTGATGTCGCTGTGTCTGCCATGCACATTAATATATATTGATCTATGCATCTATGTATCTAGCTACTTAGCTAGCTATGTCTATTTGAGATTGTACTTTGTTGTGCTTAATAAGAAATACCACAGTTGTCCATCCTCCACCCTGTGGGCCAGCAAGGCCACTTACCAGGCTCTGCACACTTCCAGATAGCCCTGCCCCACCTCTCCCAGTCTGATGAGCCAAACACTTATCAGCTGCCCAGGGAGACTCCTCATCCCACCTCCTCTTCAAATTAGTTGTCGGCTAGAGGAATCGGATAACCTGACTAGGGTCCTGACCAGACCTTTGTGCCTTTGCAGGAGAAGGACTCCAATAGTGCATGGGAACCTAGTAAGTTCCTGCCCAGCCTGGTGTGTGTGTGTGTGTGTGTGTGTGTGTGTGTGTGTGTGTGTGTGTGTGTGTGTGTGTGTGTGTTCATACAAAAGCATGATGAAGCATGTAATATAGGCTCTGTGTTCATACAAAAGCATGCAAGCCTCCCTCCCATCATTCCCTGGATATTTTTGACTCAAATATGTATGGGGGACATAACCTTTTCTACATACAAATACCAATGGGAAAAAGGGTGCATGATCATGTCTGGTGGCAGACACAGCAACAGTAACTCTTTGAATACTTGTGACAGTAGCTATGTCAAGCAATTGAGCTTTTTTGCAAACCAGTATAGGTATTAAGTTTGTTCTTAATCAACCTCCAGCCTGATACATTCTTTTTAGATGCTTAAAATAAAAGTATGCCTATTAATGTAGAAAGACAGAACTGACTTAATATTAGGCATATCCAAAAGTGACATGAACGAGAGTTAGATTGACCTATAGAGATGGGCACAAAATAGAAATATAGCATTTTGTTTCATTTCGTGTCTTTATTAGTTTCATTTTGTTTCTTTAGTAGTGAATTTTTAAATTAGTTTTGTAATGAAGGGAAAGGAAAGGAAAGGAAATGCTATGCTCCCTGGGGTCCTAGAGTCACCCAAACAGCATGGGAGCTTCTTCGGACTCTTTCCTGTAACCCCCCAAAATGTGGTGAGGTCTGCGGTTTAGGGGCTGAGTTATTAAACTCCAAAGGGGGCCCTAGTAAAAATAATTTCTAATTGAGTCGGAAGCTGATAAAAGCCCCCCACACATGGGCTAGAGAGTAGTGGCTTCCTGACTCAAATAGAATGATTGTTTCCTAGGGGGACCCCCCTTTGGAGTTTAATAACTCAGCCCCCTGAACCCCAACCTCTCTAAAATTCAGGGGCTTACGAGGAAGTCTAAAGAAGCTCCCCTGCTATTTTGATTCCTCTAGGATTAATCATTTCATGCTTCGAGAGAAATAGGGCATTTTGTTTCGTTTCATAACAAAACACGTCCTACCTTGTCATTATATAACAAAGTAATTTGTTATGTATCAAAATTACAAAATAGCATTTTGTTTTTCATTTTGTGCTATTTCTACAGACCTATCTATTTCTTAATCAAAGACACAAGAGGGAAAAACAGCATTTGCCTATGCATGTGATGTTAAGGCTCATTCCTGCATCCAGCCTTGTGTAGAACCTACATTCTACACTGCTTTCACAGATTAGCCTGACTACCTAACATATGCTGATCTAAGAGGCATTCAGAAAAGTACTTTTCTGGGGTTGAACCCTTTCTGTTACTGAACTCTAAAACTTTCCTAAATGAAATATAATGATGCAGTTTATTATAATATATCTTGATGTATGTAATTAATAATGTAACCGACCAGCATTTGTGAAGGGCTGCTGGATATCTGAACTAAATAAGCATTAATGCAATCCCCCTAATTAACAGGGCAATGGTAACAGACAATCCATTTATAACTATTTGTAGTAATAACATTTTACCAGTGCACATTGTTTCATTATGCAGTGTAATAATTGCCTTTACAAATGTAATCAGTTCATTAAAAACCAGGTACCATATGACAGTATGTAGTAGTAGCACATCTCAAGGATGTTTATTGTAAAGCTGCCACTTTAAAACATTTTTTTCTCTTCAACACCCACTTTCTTTGACTGCTATTGTCATAGAAATATATCAGCAATTAGTATTATGGAGCTGTTGCTTTAAGTGTGTATATTTTTCTGTCTGTGCTTTAGTTTCTATGCAGATTGGTTATGATATGTCTATGCAACAACATCCTTGCTGCTTCATTTTTTTCCTCGAGCCTTGTCAAGCACACTTAAATCAGCCTAATTGCTCACTGAACATCATTTTTACCCTCATTCATTTTAATGCACTTTTAATGAAGACAGACATTTTATATGTTTTTTTAAAAAAACTCCCTGGAATATATAATGTGACAGCATATATGAAATCTGAAGGGTAAATGCATAAACATTTGTTAAAATTACACTAACACTTGTGGGTTTACACCTATTAGTTTTGTACAAAACAGATGAGAAGAAGCAAAGCGCACATGATCAGTTACTTTTTTTAATGCTCCTGAGATCAGTAATGAGTTCGAAAGTCTATAAAAATTGAAGCCTGGTTCACATAGGCATTTATTGACACTACACTAATTCCCCAGTCTGGAGTTGTGCAGAACAAGGAGTGTGGGAATGAGAGACAAACAGATTTTTTTGACAATAACATGAGGAAAAATTGGGAAATGTGGGCGGGGGCTCTATTATAATGCAATGTCTTTTAAATAAATATCTGATTATATTATATTAATCAAGAGAAAACACACTTTTTGTGGGGGAGGAGGTACAAGTTTGAACAGATCCATGCATAACCTTTAGCTGGTGCCAGCTTTAGACAGCTAGCTCACAACTGTATAATGCTGAATAAGCATCTGTCTGGGATGATTTGAAGCATATCGTGTGATCAAAAAAAGGATTTGGCTTAGACAACCCTCAAAGCCATCTCAGAGCTGTCAGGCAAGTTTCCGCAGATGGTTTTCTTGTGCATTCATCTGGACTGATTTGTTTTTCATTATAATTTACCACCACCCAAAGCAGAAACCAGCTAGCTGCTGCATCGGGATCCAATCTAATTATTGTGAAACAGTCTCTGAAGGCCCTGCCATGTAAATCATAATCCTAGTATGTAGTTTGGAGGTTATTTCATCCTTGGTATGTTATCATGAAACACAGTGTTTGCCTTGTCTCCTGCAGTATGATAGAAATGCCACCTCTGGAGTCCCGCTGTTATGCAGCTTGGAAGGAGATAGAACGTCCCCCCCCCTCCAGTAATGAGGAGGCAGGGCAGGTGAGTAACATGATGGCATCACAACCTTGATGGCATTTGGAGTGGGATAAGAAGCCTTAAACTAAGTCTTTTCCCACTCTGTCACCAACCTCTTTGGATTGCTGCTGCCAGACAGCTCTCCCACACACCCTGTAAACCAGGCATGTCCAAAGTCAGGCCCAGGGGCCAAATGCGGCCCATTTACAAATTTTGAGTGGCCCGCGGCCTCTTCTCTCCACTGGCTCAGCCTGTCATGCATTCCCGCCAGCTGGCCCTTCCCTATACTGGATGGAGGCATCAGCTTGCAGTTTTATGTTTTGCCTGCACTCCCTGCCTCTGTCCACCACCAACCAGCCACCTTCCCAGCCTACCCACCCCCAGTTCCGATGCTGCAGCATCCTTCCTTTCTCCTTGCATGTTAAAGAGACTTGTCTGTCCAAAGTCTGGCCCAGAGGCCAAATGCGGCTGAATGGTTGGCCCCCACACATTTTCACCTCACCAAATCTGGCCCTCCTTGCAAAAAGTTTGGACACTGCTGTGAACCAATGAAGATCTCATTGCCTTAAGGGGGCTGGATAGGAATTAGGGGCCTGCTTCCCTGATTTGTTTACAGAACAACAGCTGCCCAGGTGACTTGTTCCCTCTCCCATTGGGGTCTCTTATCTGACACAAAGGGCAGATCAGGGGTGTTGTCATGTTTAAATAAGTCACGATTTGGTGGGTAATCTAGGGTGGCGGTGGGGAGACCCACAGTACCCTGAATGGTACTGTGAATCATGAGATACAGGTATATAAGCAGGGAGAGCCATCTGAGGCAATCATGGGATACGACTGGCCTTAACTCATGAGAACAAGGATGAAGATGGACCTGAGGGTGACTCTGCAACTGAGCAAGCTGGGCAAGACCAGTGATATAGAGCAGGGGCCCTGGGGCAAGGAACTCTCTAGGCTGGTCTAGGCTGGAAAGGTTCCTTCAGGGTTCACCTGCTCCAGTTCCCTGGTTTTATGCACTATCTTAGCCTCCAACCTCAGGTTAGGGAATTAAATAGCTAATTAAGGACCTTTTTACACGACCCCTAAGATCCGCTGGCCACTTAAATTCGGACCAGAGATCTTAGGGGTTCGTCGCTCAGGGGTTCGTCGCTCTTCCTGTGTTCCCACCCCCTCCGCACTTCCTGGCTGCTGGCTGCATGAGGGGAGGGAGAAAAAGAGAAAGAAAAGCATGCCGCTCACCTCCCTTCTGCCTCTCATCTCTGTAAAAGTAGCTCTTAAAGGGGCGGGAGCCAAAAAACAACAAACAGAAGCAAGGAGAGCCCCGCACTCACTATCGTTACACAGGATCAAATAATTTTCACCTCCAAAGAGCAGGTACCTGAAAGCTACGCTGGGACGTGCTAAAGTGGGCGGGGTTGCACTTAATTTCCTGTTAACTCCGGAGCTGGTGGGTAAACATTTTTAAGCTCCGGAGCTGGGAGCCATTTGCCCCGGAGTTTAGGGATCGTGTATAAACGCCCATAGTTGTGGCCCAAGTTTGTGGCCCATTTCTTTTGACTTGCCTCTGTATGTACTGCTTGGGAGAGGCAACTTCTCATAACATCCGATGGCTGTCAGTAATCTCTGACTACTAAACCTTCTGTATGCCCTCCTACATTTAACTCACAAATCGTTCTCTTACTGTTTTCCACTCTTAAATTAATTTTAATTAATACACATCATCTGCCTTGTGATATAGACTCTCCTGTCAATGCTAACGTCTTCCACAACTTGGATGTTCCTTTGCCTTGAATGTGATCATGACACTTTGTACTTCTTTTTAGAAAACAGCATCCTGTTTCACTGTCAAGCCTTTTCTTTGGAACTGCATCCCTTTTCTCTTCTGCTAGCCCTGCTAAGCCAATGTGTGCATCACAGATTTGGAATGTGACTCCTGAAATGAAGGAATGATATATATATTTATTCTGCACCTTGGAGCAAATTAAGAATAAGTTCCTTTGTTGATCCATTTAGATTTAATAGAGGAATCCCTCAAAACTGGATGGAAATGCAGTTTGTAAGAAATCTATTTATTGAGTGAACAGAAATGAGCTCTCTCTGTGTCTCCAATATATGAATACACACGCATGCATGCACACACAAACACAGATCCTTTGCAAACAGGAATACATCCTTTGCACATATTCTTACATCCGGTACACCCACATAGAAAGCCCCATAAACACAACAAGCCGAGACAAGAGACACCATGAATTTTCACTCATCAAAGCAAAGCACAGTGTTCTGCTTATATACCGCCCCATACCACTTTAAGTAGTCTCTGGGCGGTTTACAGTTTTAATTACAGTGTGCAGGCTACACATTGCCCCCCCAGCAAGCTGGGTACTCATTTTACCGACCTCGGAAGGATGGAAGGCTGAGTGAACCTTGAGCCTGCTACCTGGGATTGAACCCCAGGTCGTGAGCACAGTTTTACCTGCAGTACAGGCATTTAACCACTGCACCACGAGGCTCAACATACGTCTGGCCCCTTTTCTTCCAGCATGGGAAAAGATTACTTCAGACTGCTGGGTTCTTTCCATTGTAGCACACAGTTACTGTTTAGAACTCTGTTCCATGCATCCTCTTGGAAACTTTATCACAACAGACCCCTCTCCCTGTCTTTGCCAAGAGGTTTCTTTGTTGTTAGAAAATGGCGCCATTCAACTTATTTCCGGACTATTCAAAATCTCATGCACTTCTCAAGATATTTCACAGCTCCAAAGAAGCCTTTGCCCCATTCTGGACTTGTGTCACCTAAGCAAACACATGCTTCTAACAAAGTTCAGAATGGTTACATTAAAGAAGATCATTTCTTTCTCCAAAAAGGAGATTGGTTCGGGGTCATAGACCTCAAGGACACTTATTTTCACATTTCCATCCATCTGCCCTACAGAAGATTCCTTTGCTTTGCAATTGGAGACCAAATTTACCAGTATCGAGCCCTTCCTTTCAGGTTACCAGAAGCACCCAGAGTATTCACCATGTGCATGGCACCAGTTGCTGCTTACCTAAGCACCTGCAGTGCCTGTGTGTTTTCTTACCTCAACAACTGGCTGGTGATATTGCCTTCAAAAGAAAAGGCCCTAAAGGACATTCACTTTGTTTAGTACACTCTAAACACCTTAGGATTGCAAATAAATGTAAAGAAGTCCCACATCTTCAAAGGGTTACCTACATAGGGGCAATCCTCGATTCTTCTCTAGCATGGGTATTCCCCCAATAAGCCATCTTAATGAGATAGATGGTGTTGATCATACCTTTATACAAACATTGAAACTAGAGATGGGCACGGAATGAACATTTTTTCGTTTCTGTTACCATTTGTTGTTTCCGTTATGTAACGAAATGACAAACGAAAATTGTGATGAAAATGAAACGAAATGAACAGAACCACGAAAACTGTGGTTGTTACGTTTTGTTTCCATTAATGGCAACACACAATGAAATGAGCTGTTTTAAATGTTAAAAAACGCCCTGGAAATCTGTAAAAACTCAGCAATAATTATTTATATTGTCTGATAATACCTACCAGGGGGGTTGGGGTCCTTAAAACGTTTGTTTTTGTCTTCTCCCATTGCAATGTATTTTTCTTTTCCCTTTAAAATGGATGTTACCACCAGCCACAAAATTGAGGCAAGCCATGTGATGGGATTGTGTTCAACCAATAGCATGCCCAGGTTACAGACTCGGCGGGCAGGTCTGGCAGCCACAGAGGGCATAAAAAGCTCTGGCAGCCCCCGTCCTCCTTGCAGTCTTTGGTGGGATTTAGGGTGGGATTGCTGTCTCTCTGCGACTCTAGCTTCAGTCCTGCAGCCTCCCTGTGTGCGTGCGTGCTGCGTACTTCTCGGTGAGTACCCTCCCCTGCCCCACAGTGCAGTCACTTTGCGGCTGCCTTGCACCGTGGGCAACGCCTGCCACTGCTTTTCCAGCCTCCCTGCATACCTAGTCTATACTGTGTCTCTGCCAGCATCCATTTTTTTCAGTGTTTTCCCTCTGGTCTGGGGCGTTGGAGGATGCCTGCACACGGAAATGCTTTAAAAATCGTGCAAAAAGCGGGTAGAAATGACAAACGAAAAAACGAAAAATGGTAACGAAATTTTTCAAAAAATTCCCGACAAACGGAAACGAACCGAAACAGACCTCTCAACGACAAATGAAAAACCGAAACACCATTTTTCTGTTTCGTGCCCATCTCTAATTGAAACTATCTGCCTGCACAAGTTCCTGAATGGCTTTTGGGATTAATGGCTTCAACAACCTCAGTCATAACACACACCCGTGTACAACTCAAGTCTCTTTAAGCCTGGCACCTTGCTCTGTTTGGCCCTCTACAGGACCACCCACTGAAACCTCTTCAAGTGACATCGGAACATTCTGCACAACTCAAATGGTGGTCAAACAAACAAAACTTACTCATGGGTCGTCCTTTTCATCCACTCTGACCCACTATTCAAGTGTCTACTGATGCAAGCCTACAAGCTTGGAGAGCAGTTTGCCAGTCCCTTACACTCAATGGGTCATGGTCACCTGCAGAGAGGTCCCTACACATCAATCACCTGGAACTCTTAGCAGTCATCAAAGTGTTCAAGGCCTTCCTCCATCTCCTCTCTGGTAATGTAGTGCAGGTGGTCACCAACAACATGACCACCATGCACTACATCAACAAACAAATCAGCACCCACTCGCAAGGTCTCCTTCTGTTGGCTGTAGAATTGTGGGAATGGTGCATGCAACATTACATTTACTCTATAGCTGTGCATCTCCCCAGGAAAGAAACTGTCACTGCAGATCATCTCGGCAGGACGACATCAACCTCACGGGCAGGGAAAGGCCACAGCTCCTTGGGGGATGCCTTTATGTTTTGATGGGAACATCATCTTCTTTATGTCTCCCCCCAACTCCCCTCCTTCTAAGAGTCATCACCAAGGTTCACCACGACACAGCAAATACTCTAATAGCTCCCTGGTGTCCACAACAACCATGGTTCTCAACCCTATTGAACATGGCCTTGGACTACTTCAAGCTTCCATCCTGGTTCAACCTGCTTTCCCAGAACAGGGCAAGACTCTCCATCCACACCTAGCCTGATTACATCTTCTGGCATGGAGGATCACCAGATAATTGATACTATCATTTCAGCTGCCCATAAGCCATCTACCCTAAGACTATATGTATACAAGTGGAATAGGTTTGAATCCTATGCAATCGATAGAGGTTTTTCACCACTTAATCCATCTCCTTAATTTCCTACAGTACTTACTGCATCTTAAGTGAATGGGACTCACACTATCATCTTTAAAGGTACACCTATCAGCTATAGTGGCTAATCAGCCAGTGGGCTCACTCACTTCTGCCTTCTTTTTTCATCCTAGACCAGTGATGGCGAACCTATGGCACGGGTGCCAAAGGTGGCACTCGGAGCCCTTTCTGTGGGCACATGACATCACCCCTTCATAGCTACCTGTATACAGGTTCAATTACTGTATTGGCACTTTGCAAAAAAAATAATTAGTAGGTTTTGAATCGCAGTTTGGGCACTCAGTCTCTAAAAGGTTCGCCATCACTCTCCTAGACTCAAGAAATTCCTGAAAGGCCTTTGGAATTCTTTTCCTGATAGGAAACCAATCCCCCCCCCGGATTGGTCACTTTCATTAGTCCTATGGCATTTAATATGTCTGCCCTTTGAACCCATGGCTATATGTGATTTATGCTTGTTGACTTTCAAAATGGCCTTTCTTGTAGCTACTACCTCTGCAAGGAGGGCTAGTGAACTTTGTACACTGAGAGGCGATTCACTGTATCTTCAATTTTATAAGGATAAAGTAGTGGCCTATCCTGACATTTCTTTTTTTGCCCAAAGTGGTTTCAACATTCCACACATCTCAACCTATTACCCTACCAACCTTCTTTCCAAATCCTAATACTCCTGCTGAAAAAGACTTCCACGTGCTGGATGTGCATAGGGCTCTTGCCTTTTACACCTCCCGTACAAGTTCTTCGCCATTCTACTCGGAGATTGTTCATTTGTTATGACCCAAGTTCTAAAGGGTCCCCTGTTTCTTCCCAGAGAATTTCTCATTGGGTGGTTTCAACTATTGAGTTATGTTACAAACTTGCTAAAAAGGACTTACCTTGCCCTGTTAGGGCTCAGTCCACAAGGGCAGTTTCCTCTTCTGCTGCCTGTTTAAGAGGTGTCCCTTTAGAAGACATCTGCAACTCAGCTACCTGGTCTCAGCCATTTACCTTCATGAAGCACTACAGAATGGATGCCCGCATGAAGTCTACCACGACTTTTGGCAGAGCTGTTCTGTCCTTTGTGATGGCGTGATGGCCCACCATCCTGTGGGTATGCTTGCAATCGCCCATCTGTGTGGCTTCACGAAGGCCACGAAGAAGAAGAACCAGTTACTTGCCTGTAAAGGTGGTTCTTCGGGTGGACTTTCATGCAGCCAAACAGTACCTGCCCTACTCCCCTCCAGTCATCATGCTGTCTGCTACTTACCTTACATGCTGTGGCTGGGAGGGAACTGAGGGATTTGGGTAGGAAGCCTCCTAGGGGGAGACTAATGACCATTCTGTTGCTAGGAAGATCCGGAGCATCACACATGTGCATCGGAGAACCCATCTGTGTGGCTTCATGAAGGTCCACTCAAAGAACCACCTTTACAGGTAAGTAACTGGTTCATATCATAGGATTGACTTTTCTGCTTCTCCCGCACATTCCTGGGCATTCAAATTTATTCTGGAAGGTTGGGAAGACTCCAAGAAAGACTTGAGAGGGTTTGCAGGAGGATAAAACAGGAACATCCATGGCTGTTAGTTGAAGTGCAAATGCACAGTTTTGGATTTCTCTCCAAATTACCCCTTTTGAGCAAATTCTGCTCACCCCTCTTTGGCTGCTTCTCTGCTTGCTCCCAACGAATGACTCTTCATGCAAGTATCTTCCATTCTGGCTGAGTTTCTTTTTTAAATTGCCTTTGATCTCTGTTGTGGGCAGTGACATGGTGTGCTTGTTTTCTTCAAATAACACGGTGTCCCATGAGATGGTAGAAATAAATAGTGCCCATAATGATGGCACATTCTGCTTATCAAGAACCAGTAACATCCTTATTGTGTTGAAGTGCATTTCAAGCATCTGCTAATCAGTTTAATTTGAAACCAGTAACAAACATGATATGCCAAAAAAGAAAGTGAGAGATGAAAGCATGCAGCTTCCTCTACAGTAGCTGTTTTTCTGGTAGTTTCTCAGCTACCTTATCAGAAAAGGATATAGAACACTGCAGAAAGACTCTCCAGAAGTTGACTGTGTATTGTCTGGAATGAATCATGGATGTGCCATTTGCTAATAGACAAGGAATAGACTGAGATTAATTTTTTGTAATCTGGTGTTTGATTGGAATTGGTTCCAAGGTTCATACTTCAGGCCCCACTATGGCCATTGGTATGTTCACTGTTGTGTTTCAGAGTAGGCCAGCAGAACACACACTATGGGACCAAGCAGGCAGGGGCAAGGCAACTTATAAAAGGGGCCTTTTCTTCTCTTTGAGGAAATAAATGGCTAGATAGTTGGTGTTCAAGCCTAGGTGGTTCCACTTTTGCCATATGGCTCACACAGTGGCCAGACAGAAGTAGAAAAGGAGTGTTATTTAAGGAGAGATGTGTGTGTGTGTGTGTGTGTGTGTGTGTGTGTGTGTGTGTGTGTGTGTGTGTGTGTGTTGTGTGTGACTCTTCGTGACTCCATATCCATGAAGTTTTCTTGGCAGGAATACTGGAGTGGTTTGCCTGTTCCTACTCCAGGTGCCTACAACATCCAAGCACTAACCAGGGCTAACCCTGCTTAGCTTCCGAAATCAGGCAAGATCGGATAGGGTAATCTATAAAGGTCTTATGGGGGGGGCATGCTACATACATTGTAGGGCCTATGCCATGGTGAGAAGTGGAAAGGGGAAAAATTTAGCCGTGACCGGCCTCCCTCCTCTTCGTGACTTATCCATATCCATGAAGTTTTCTTGGCAGGAATACTGGAGTGGTTTGCCAGTTCCTACTCCATGGTGCCTACAACATCCAAGCACTAATGGGCAGGGCTAACCCTGCTTAGCGTTACTCTACGAAATCAGGCAACTTCGAGCTCGATCTTGCATCGCGCAATCGCGGTAGTCTATAAAAAAGGTCTTATGGGGGGCGGGGCATGCCTACACCTACAGAGGGGTTGTTTCTGGAGGTCCCCGGCCTCCCCGCCATCCCCCGTCCTGGGCTGTAGGGACTATGCCATGCCGTAAAGCGCAAGAAGTGGACAAAGGAAAAAAAATTTTTAAATCTCCCCCCACCCAGCGGGCCAAAAAAGCAGGCGGAAAAATGCCTGCCTAAGGGTGGAGGGCACCCAGGGACTGCTCCCGCCTCCCCCCTCTCAGAGTCGCCATTTCACCATGCCAAAAAAATTGAAACTTATCAGAGGAGAACTGCCAGATTTTTCACAACAGGGTTTTTTCTTGCAACAAAATGAGCCTATGCTATGTCCTCCATTGATTTTATTTTATTTTATTTTTTTACACGCAATGAAGGTCAGGAGGATGCAAATTTTTGGAGCCATGGCATGGCCACTTGGGCAGCCTTGGGATGTGCCAAAAAGCCCCCTAAAAACCTGCCCTAGTAACCTTATGAATTCAGAAGTCACACTGCTTAGTGGTCAAAGGAGAGGGCAGCATGCTAACCCTCTTGCACTGCAACAGGAACTCACAGCACATTACCTTCTGCTGTTGCTTCAGTTAATATATATATATAAACCCATGTTGCTAATAAATTAGATATCTTTAATTTACTGAAAATGAATGAGCCCACTTTCCCTTTTAGCACCCAATAAGGTGCCTTGCTATCACTTACAATTGGGAGCATAATTTTTGCAAATTCCGAAAAAAATTTTTTTCAAGCCAGCTTGGTAGAAATTAGAGGAAATAGAAATAGAGGAAATGGAAAAGAATGATTGTCGCAGTGGGTAACTTAAATCTGCCTTTCAGGTGGTCATTTTAAAATATTGTTATATCTTGACAGCCTCTTCTACTTTTTGACTGCTCCTATTTTATGTTGAAGACATTACTGTAAATAACTTGATTAAAAGCTTTTGGCAACATAACCAATCATCTTAATCTCTCTGCGGAGAATTATATACCAACACTAAATCAGGAACTTTATTGGTTCAATTGATTATGAATGATCCCCTCTTATGCGTTGAATGAATATCTTTTATGTGTATTTGGCAACTCAAGACAGTCAGTTCATCAGCAAGGATGGGGGAATGGAAGACGTTTCACCCATAAAATGAAATACATTGGAAGATCCCAAATTAAGTAAGAGTAATGGGAAATGGGCAAATGTAACCATTAAACCTCATGATGTATCCATTGTTCTGTATATAAAACAAGCTTCTTTAAGTTGTCATTGTGGCTTTCTCATTCTGTGAAGGGATATCTTCTCCTTTCAGTGAAGTTGTAACTATCTCAGACACTTGATTATCCACAGTGATTCCCTATTTGTGCAACTTTATGTCACAGTTAGGAAGGAGTTGTGTACAGGCTCAGGTCATTCATGCATATATATCAGTATTCATTGTGTCAGGGGGATGTATGAGGGAGGCTTAATTGACCTCATTGTTTCATGTTGTACTTTGACAATAAAGTAGCTTATTATTATTATTATTATTATTATTATTATTATTATTATTATTATTATTATTATTATTATTATTATTATTATTATTATTATTATTATTATTATCTGCAAGAGGGATATTTTGGACTTTAATTTCCAGAAGTCTGAGGCAAATGGTAACAGATTATGAGAGTTGTAGTCTAAAACATCTGGAAGGCCAAGGCTCCCTGGTCCTTCACCTACCACCCATGGGCATGGCATACACCAGCATCCAGCATCTTTGTCCAGTAGCAAGAATCTCAGTGGTTTTGTACGTCTCACTACTGATGCCTCCCTTTTGCACCTCTTACTGTTAGATTTTTTTTCCTGATCCTCCAAGCAGAAACAAGAAGGTGGAAAGTGGATGCAAGGAACTAAAATGATCTTAGCTTCTTTTGATTTCTAAAATGGTAGGACATTTCCCACATATGGTTTTATCTAAAACATTATAAGAAAATAAAACAGTATCTAATGCATGTCACACAGTGCTGCATGAAGGGCCACTGTCTCTGCTCTCCTGGGTGAGTAAGCCAATTTGGAAGATATTTGCCCAGGATTTCTGGAAGCTAGCAGTTACAGATGGGCATGCAGTTAAAACCGAAGAGCAACATTCATTCCAAATTGCCAGTTCATCAGTTCATATTTGTCAAATGCAACAACCCCCGATGAATACGAATCAACGAATCCTGTTGTTGTTGTTTTTTTATTTGTCAGTTCATCAACCCCCTTTTGGCCCTTTTTGAGCCCCTTGCTATCTGCAGCATTTGTCAGTTTCCTGGGGGGGGGTTCTTTGGGGGAGCATAACTCAGACATCTAAATCCTAAAGGTAAAGGTAAAGGTCCCCCCCACACACACATGCATGCTAGTCATGTCCAACTCTAGGGGCAGTGCTCATCTCCGTATTCAAGCTGAAGGGCCAGTGTTGTGCAAGTCCGTGGCCACATGGCCGGGATGGCTGCAAGGAAACACTGTTTTACCTTCCCACTTTTTACGGCGGTACCTATTTATCTATTCGCATTTACATGCTTTTGAACTGCTAGGTTGGCAGGAGCTGGGGTTAGCAGCAGGAGCTCGTTCCACTGCATGGCACCTGGGATTCAAACCGCCACACTTGGGATATTTTGATTCCAAACATAGCTACAGTTCTCTTTATTTAAAAGTGTAAATATAGGGTTTGATCTAGACAATGCTGAGGGAAATTTGGTTCAATTGAATTCAGGTGGGCAAATTCGCTCTTCCCCTTACTTTTAGTGGTAACTTGCCTTGCCTAATTTAATGTGGATATAAAACGTAATGTCTGTATCGATCCCTTTTTATGTATGTAATCTAAATAATTTAAGTAAGTAAAGATATCTTTGTATGGTTTCACAGACATTTGGTTGAGAGAATTTGAAGTTGGGTTTCTCTTCCACATTCCCCCCAAAAATCTTAAGGGAAAGACTATATACTTTGCTAAACTAACTAGGACAAGTCTTTGCACCACAATGTTGTAGCTGGAGTCCTAAAGACTGATGACGTCAGCAGCAGAGATGGCGACTTGAGTTGCAGTACTAGTTGTCAAGTCAAACTTAGGTTGCACACACCACTAAACTCGGATTTGACTTAGATATTCCTATCCACCCCAATGACTCAAACTTGACATACAACTCAACATTCACCAACTCCTTTTTTCTAGGGGAAAGTGCTTGGTTTTCTTTTTAATAGGGACTCAGACTTGGGAGTTGGGACTTGGTACCAATCTCAACAGCCTCAACATTGACTTAGCCTTTTATCCTTCTCAGGTCAGTAAAGTGAATACCCAGCTTGCTTTTGGGGAGGGGGGGTATTTATCCAGCCTAATTAAACAGTAAACTGCCCAGAGAGGGCTTTGAATGCTATGCAGCAGAATATAAGCAGCACGCTTTTTGCTTTTTCCTTTGACACGGAGCCAGAAAAGTATGAGTAGGAACATTCTGTGGACAGGGTGGTTCACTCTGGTACCTATGTCATCTGACTATTGGCAAAAGGAGCAAACCAGCCTGTCCTCATTGCGGACCTAACACCAGGACATATGCCCAAGTAGTGCTGATGAGTAATTTATTTTGTTTTAGCATAAGGTTTTATGGAATGGAGTGCCTGGTCAGGCTTGTCAGCTTTTAAGGTCCCACAAAACAGAGCATATTAATATACTGCCTTTAATTACAATTATAATTTGTTGACACTCCTTTGCATTAAGGGATTTGAAATTTAGGGCGCACCCCTGAAGACTTTTTTTTGGTGGTAACAAAAAATAAAATAAAATAAAATAAAAGCTTGTTATTGCTTTGTCACAATTTCTGGAGGTTTCGGCAGAATAAAGTCACTTTGGCTTACTCCTCATTTCTATAGCCTTGTTTTTGAACCATAAAATATTGCATAGCGTCAGAAGTGGAAAATGGGGAGTTCAGTGAATTAACTGGCAGCAGTTTTCTGGCTGTAAAAGGAGAAGATAAGCAGCTGTGGGAGCCCCTTCTGGAGAAAGCCATAAGACCTGTCCAAGTGCTGTTAAATTGGAGAGAGTTTTTGCAAACATGGTTATGTTACAGTGCCTATCAAGCCTGCCATTGTCAGGGGACATTGCAGGGAACTGAAAAAAAGTTGGGACAAAGGTTTGAATCCACACCTGGCAGCAAAAAGAACAGGAAAGAAAAGTGAGGAAATAAAAATATATTTTTTCCTGCTAGTAGTTGAGGGGGAAGGAACTATGGATTTTCTGCTTCAGACTTGCTGAAGGATAGAGTATGAACTCAAAATGATACTTGATGAGTTTGAAAAATACTATAGGTCTTTAAAAATGAAACTGGGGGAAAAACAAGCCTTGGACCTGCAAACAACAGACCAATCAAGCAGGAGATCAATATGTAACTGAACTAAGAGTGCAGATTAAGAATTGTGGTTTTGGTGGTTTAGAAACTGCCCAACAGTAAAAGAAAGAATTGCCTGTGATATTAGAAATGATATTCTCAGAAACTGACTGTTCATGAAGGACATTTGTATCATGACAAGGGCAGCTCCAGGACCCAACACAGTTCGGGGGTGGGGTGTGTTTGCCCGCTACCCCCAGACTTTTGGTGTGAAGGCTTCGTGATGATCCAGGTCCTTGCTGCCCAGGAATGGGAGCCTTTATGAGGTGGTTCCCTCCCAGTCCCATCCTCTTCTTGGCAATCTCATCAGCCCCACCCTCCCACCCTATCAGAAGGACAAGGAGATTAGCTGGTCGCTACGGGGCCGGATGGGATTTTTTGGCGGTTACTCGCATTGGCCTTGCTTGCCCGTGTGTTTGCACCCATCCCATTCTCTTTATCTCATGAGATGGGTATCCTTATCCTTCTTACTGGTCACAGCCCTTGTAGGAGAGGAGTGCAGGAGGTAAGGGTATTCAGGTAGGCCCAAGTAAGTCGCCCTTTAGGTGCTTGGCAGCTCTCGAATAAAGTCCATAATCATTGGTGAGTTTAGGAGTTAAATGAAGTCAGCAAGTTAATATTAGGCTGAATTGAGGGCTGGTGTGGGCTAGCAGATTCATCCAAGCTGGCACGATGCTAGAGAGGTGGTTAGCATCTTTCCAGGGTGAATCTCCCTGAATACACAACGGGCCAGTAGGGGACTATTCCCACCCATTACCTGCTTACACGTACATTACAGGTCCCCTTAACAGGTTGTCTCGCCTCTTTATTGCCAGGGCTTAGTGGAGGGCAAAGCCATTGCAGGTTTGTACAGACTGTGAAAGCAATTGAGCTCCACTGGGACTTGTTCCCTGGGCAGGACTGTTTTGCCTGCCTAGATAAAGGTTGACGGGAGAAAGCCCACCTTTTGGGAGGGGCAGGGCTCCAAGGGGGGAGCCTATTAAAGGGTCTTCCCTGCTCCAACCACCCTCCTTAGCCCCGGGGCACAGCTTCTGAGAGTGCAGTTGGCGTGCGAAGCTGCTTTTGTTTTTGCATCTGAACTGCGCAGGAGATGGTATGCCCCATCCCACCCACTGCCCAACAATTTTGCCCTCCTTGGGATCCATTTTTGCTTTGAAACAGGTCTTTTAGCCATGCCTTTGCTGAGTGGCAATGTCTGTTCATGCACATTTGCTCGAGCTGTGGAGGCGTGCATGCTGCAGCCTCCTGCAATAGGGCAAAGCCTGGAGATCCAGGGGAAAGGGATGCAGGTGGAAGGAAGCCACCCCCTGGTAACAACTCACTTTCAAAATAAACCAAGCCCAATAAAGGTTGAGGTGTTGGAGAGGAGGCTTGAGGAATTCCCAGACAGAGGGGTGGCTGAGTTCTTGTTGGAAGGTTTTGTTTGTAGTTTTCATATCCCAACGGTTGGTAAGCAGACAGCTAGGATGCTAGGAATTTGAAATCAGTGCAGAGATTTGAGGATGTGGTACAGAGTAAGACAGTGAAGCAGTGAAGGAAGGGAGGGTCCTTGGCCCCTTGGCCCACACCACTGGGTGTTGTGCCTAAGAAGGCACCAAGGGAATTTAGACAGATTCACCATCTGCCCTTTCCAGAGGGTGAATCAGTCAATGATATGATCCCTCAAGAGCTGTGTAGTGTTTGTTATACATCGTTTGATGAGGCAATTAGAATGGTAAGGAGTTGTGGGCCAGGGGGCGAGATGAGGAAGTGTGACATTAAGTTTTGAAAGATTCAGTATGTTTTTGGAGTCGATGGTTTGGAGAAGGGCCGAGTCCAAGCGGGTGGTCCATTATTTGGACAACTATTTATTCTGTGGGAGGTAAGGGAATGGGGCAATGTGGCCAGGTTATGCAGGGTTTTTTAATGAGGTTGCTAGAGAATTGGGGGTCCCATTGACAGAGGAGAAAACAAGGGCCCACCACAGTTTTGACATTTTGGGGGATTGACCTTAATATGGTTGCACAGGCTTGTAGGCTTTCAGTGGACAAAATCAGGGAGCTCCAGTTGATGCTTGAGAGAGTTTTAGGACAGTGTAAGGTGATGTTGAGGGAGTTACAGGTTTTGATAGGGCGTTTGAACTTTTCTTGCAAAGTCATTGCCCCAGGAAAAGCCTTCTTATGGAGATTGTGAAATGCTACGGTGGGTTTGAGGAAGCCGCATTACAGGAGGTGGATTTCTGAGGGAACACCGGAAGGTTTGGCTGTTTTTTCTAACTGAGTTTAATGGGATCTTTTTTTGGAGGTCTGAGCTGTTGCTGAGGGATAATTTACAAGTGCATACTGATGCAGTGAGGGCTTTAGATTATGGTATGTTTTCCAGAGGTAGATGGTGTGCGGGGCTGCAGCCAGTGGAGTGGACAGTGTGTGGAGTGATAATGGAATTAACATTTTTAGAATTGTTTCCTATAGTTGGGGCAATATGGTTATGGTCTAGATTCTGGGCTAAGTCAGCCATGGTCTTTTGGTGTGACAATCAAGCTGTGGTGTAGATTGTCAGCACATTAATATCAAGGTCACAGAGGGTTATGTGTTTGGTTAGGGCATTCACTTTGTAATGTTTGCAGTGGAACATAGCTTTTTTGGGCTTGTTTTGTCCCGGGGATAAGGAATGAGATAGCTGATGCTCTGTCACATCTGCAGATGGAAAGATTCAGGTCCTTGGCTCCTGAGGTGTGAGTGCATCCAGATATCCTGCCAAAGGAGGTATGGAGGCTTGGCACATTGAAGTGAGCAGAGCAATGAGTATGGCCTTGGCTCCCAGGACCAGGAGGAGCTATTCAGCTACTTGTTCAGAGTTTGCGAAATGTTGTTTGGAAGAAAGGATTGATAAGCTGTGGCTAGCAACAGCTGATCAGCTAATGCAGTTTGCAGTCCATTAACATTAGAAGGGCCTGGCTCCTTGGATCATTCAGGGAAAAATGTCAGCTATGGCCGCAGGGTTTTGAGCTCCCCGCTTGTGCATTTCGGATTCAGGAGATGGTCAAAAGAGAGGATACAAAGCAGGGAGGTTAGAACCCCTTTTTCTCCAGAGCTGTTGGCACACCTCATGAGTATGTGGGGTGAGATTTGCATATCAGAAGCAGAAGCATGCTTGTTTAAGGGGGCTACTTTGGTTGCCTTTTTTGCTGCCCTGCGAGTAAGTGATCTGGTGGCAAACTCAACAAGGCTAGATGCCTCGAGGGGAGCTCTGCAGAGGGAGGACATCTCTCTATATATACTGAGATAAAGTAGTTCTTAGAATAAGGAGATCAAAAACTGGCCAGTGGGTCAAGGGCAAGATGACTGAATTCAGGCTTTGCAGTTGGGTTGACATTTGTCCTGTCCGGGCATTGGCTGAGTACATCCAGAGGCAAGGGGATGAACAGGGATATCTGCTGTGGCATGAAAGTGGGCTCCCCCTGACGAAGTATCAGTTTTGGGCAGTGATATCTCAGGCCTTAGGTAAGGTTGGGATGTAAGGGTGGCATTTTGGGACCCACTCTTTCCGCATTGGTGCGGCATCCACAGGTACAGCCATGGGATATCCAAATAAGAAGATATCCAAAGGACTAGGAGATGGACATTCTTGAAGTACTGCACATATGAGTGGAGGTTGCCAGAATGTTAGGCTTCGGCCAGGTCATTGTTCTGCTCTTATTGTTTCAGGTTAGTGGACCAGCTTCCAGGACAAGGTGCTGATTGTGGGACACAGCTCTGTGTTTTGGGCTGCTAAGTATGCAGCGAGTACCAGTTAGGGGTTTGACCTTGGCCTTTGGAGATCGAACCATGATTGAATGGCGGGGGAAGAGAGGCATGTTATGGGACAAATTTCCTCAGAAGCGTCTCTTGTATGCAACCCCCTGATGTGCTGTTGATCCACCTCAGTGGCAACAACTGGGCCCGTGTGATGGGCAAAGGTTTAATTCTCAGAGTCACTGCTGATTTGAGAAGCTACAAGCATATGTGGCCTGGCACAAAAATCATCTGGTCCACGTTGGTGCCATGTTTTAAGTGGCGATCAACCCATGACTCTGGGCTGATAGATAAGGCAAGAAAAAGTGTAAATAGAGAAGTTGTGAGGGCCGTTAGGGAGATGCAAGGGGTTGTTATTCAACACCTGCACATTCAGGTTAGTCACCCCGAGCTGTATCGGCCTGATGGAGTTCATTTGTCAGAGTTGGGTTTGGAGGTTTTTCTGAGAGATTTGTGAGGGGGCCTGGATGCCGAGCTGCTTGGCTTGGTGGGGTAAAGGAACATGTAATGCAGCTCCTTTATGGTGGCCGGTAGTGCAAGAGGCAGTGGAATTCATTGGGTACCCTGCTGATAAGCCCCTCTTAAGGAGACTAACACAGCTCTCATATAAATTAATCGCTAGTGTTAGGAGGGTGGGAATAATAAGAGGTGACCTTTGTTCAAGTTGTATTGGTGAGAGCTGTGTGGGGTAAGGAAAAAATGGACCAGGAAGAGATTGTACAGGACAGCTTACTCCTGGCATATAAAAGTGGAATTTAAGGGCAAGAAATGGAGATATTTCTTGCCTTTAGTCTCTTGCACTACGGCAGGTCCCCTTGCTAATAAGAAGTTATCTTTCCAGTTATAGTTGAGATTTAATAAAGTTGTGGCCCTATTTAACCCAGAATTCTTTGTGTCTTGCCTCTTTCTTCCAGGCTGGGTGGGCAAAGGCCAAAGAGCTGAATCCAGCAGAAAGTGTGCTGTATGCTTTGAATGTGAAGGGACAGAACATTTTAAAAAAAGCCAGTCTCAAAAGGGGACATATTTTCCTCACAACCAACTGAGAGAAATAAGAATAGGAGAGAGTCGTGTCTCTATGATGGTGGAATGAAATGAAACATGGCGCTAAACAATGTCATGAACTTGGAAAATTCTGTTTTAAATGTGAGAAGCATAAAAACTTTGAGGGATGCTGCCAGATCATAGGACACACAAGCTAAGGTGAACATTTCTGAAGGTGTTTTTAGATCCATGCTGACTTTTGGAAGCAAGAAAGACTGATAAAAGAGTGTGGACTTTCTTTGAGCAGGTGAATGAGATATGGATTTCATTTAAACTTTTAAACTGGGCACACGTGCTTCATGTTAATATCCAGTTTGAAAAGCATGATAAACACAATACAATGGAGACCAAAGCATGTAATATCTAACTAGTATTGCATACCAAACATATGACTACTGAAGAGATGTGTTACCAGTAGAGATGGGCACGAAACGAACAATTTTTTGTTTCCGTTTTCATTTTTTTGTTTTGTTACGTAATGAAATGACAAACAAATTTTGTCTCTAAAATGAAACGAAACGAACAGAAACACCGGAAATTTTGTCGTGCGTTTCGTTTCCGTTACTGCAATATGAGTCAATTGCTTAAAATCCTTTTAAAAAATCACACAAAAATTGAAATAAATGGTAATGAAATGGTAATGAAACGAATGAAAACGAAAATGATTTTTTTGCAAAAATTCACGAAAAATGGAAATGAACTGAAACGGACCCTCCAAACGACAAACGACAAACGAAATGCCATTTTTCTGATTCGTGCCCATCTCTAGTTACCAGTGTCATATATAAAAAATGCCACATAGAAGCTTCTGTTGTCTGGTGTGCCCAGAAATGTGACACCCATCCTAGACCTAGCTTCATAAGGAAAACCAAGATTAGTAAGCATACTAGGCAAAATCCAGAGAAAACAAAACAAAACATGGCACCTTAAAGACTATTACATTTTAATGTGAGCTATCATGAATCATGTGCTCTTCTTTAGGCATACTGAATAAAATGAAATACAGAATGAGTCACCTAATTTACAAATAAAACATTCAAAATATTCATTGGTTTTAAGAATCTTGGGTGTGTGGTCACATCTCACAATTGTTGTAATATATGGCCTATGTATGGTGTTAAGTTCAGTAGTAAACCTTCCCACAGAAGATCAAAAGCAGATGTTGGCTATAAGAAGCGACCACTCACATATATTTTAGGCTTTGGCTGTTTCTCTGAATAACATTCTACCAGGTTAATAAGGCTATGGCTCTAGTTATTTGTCCCTGCAGGAAAGTGCCATTCCCCCCCCCATTCAGAATAAATTAAAAACTGAGCTAGACAGGATGGTGGCCTTACAGATAATTAAAAGAAAAGATAGATGAGGTGATTGATCAGGTCAACTCATTCATTCTTGTAGAAAAACATAGCAGACAATTGTACACGAGACTGGACCCAAGTGGGTTAAACAAGATAGGCCAAAGAGAGCATACAGAGATTATGGGCCTAATTCAACTTTCCCAGCAGGCCTATCAAGATATTAGTGGCTTCCTCTCAGACAGACGTCTGTGCTGATATCTTACAGATATATTTCCTACTCGCCAGTGGTGGCATATCCATCAATTATTAATGCCAATGTTAAAACCTGATATGCACAAATTGCAAAAGAGGTGATATATTGTGAAAAAATTAGGAATGCTGAATATTACAATGATCAAAATCCCTTCAGCACTGCATCCAGCAAACGATTAATTGATTGTACATTATAGACCTACTAAATAAAACTAAATCAAACTGCAGAGATATGATTTGGTCATGATCTGCATTTGGTCATGGTCTTTTTCCCTGCAGATGGACATTTAAGAGCTGTCCGCACCACTGCAGTGTGGGAAAAGTCTTGAAGAAAGAAATTGCAACATATGATGATATGCTTCTAATTTTCCTTCCTGTGCTACTTGAAGAAACTCTGCCTGATCTTGGAGCAAAAGCCTGAAGACCCAAGTTGGGCATCCTGAAACAAATGCTGCCTAGCAGCTGGTCTAAAACGAAGACGCTAGATACCTCAGTGGCTGAGGTCTCTGTCCGCAGAACCAGAGCTTGGGAGTTGAATTGCCCACTGTGCTACCTTAAGAGGGGCTGGACTTGATGATCCATAGGTAGGATCCCTTCCATCTCTATAGTTCAAAGGCTTTTTGTCTGTCTGTCTGTCTGTCTGTCTGTCTGTCTGTCTCTCTCTCTCTCTCTCTCTCTCTCTCTCTCTCTCTCTCTCTCTCTGTCTGAGCATCAGAGACAACCAGGGTTATAAACATTAGCAGACTATGGTAAATAATTTGATTTCAATGGGGAGCAAGGTGATGGTTTCCAGTAGACTCCTTAGCAAAGTTTAGCAGAAAATCCTTGAGGATCATCTAGGTATTAAGGAATCCCAAAAAACAACAGTTTGATTAGAGTTACTGGCATATGGCTAACTAGAATTAGAAATGAACCACCACCACCACTAGAGATGGGCACGAAACGAGCGATTTTTCATTTTTGTTTTCGTTTTTTTGTTTCATTACGCAACGAAAACAAAATGAAATTTTTTTAAAAAACAAAACAAAAACGAAAATGAAATGACCAAATTTGCTGTGTTTTTCGTTTTTGTTGCAGCAGATGCATTGAACTTAAAAAGAATGCTAATGAAACAGCATTTTTTCGTTTTTGTTTTCATTTTTTCATTTCGTTACCTAACGAAACGAAAATGAAATTTTTTGCAAAAAAAATCACGAAAACGAAAACGAACCGAAACGGACCCCTAAATGACCAAACAACAAACGAAACACCATTTTTTTTAGTCGTGCCCATCTCTAACCACCACCACCACTGCCACAACCAAAAAAAAACCACCCCATGACAAACAGGGCTGGTTTGTGGTTCATTTCACAACCTTGTTTGGGAATCCTGTTTGGCCAAAGCAAAATGGAACACCAAACTTTTTTATTTTGGCATTTCATTTGCTTTGTTGAAAGGGAACACTTGTCCATACCCTTCCCACTGCCCCTGTTTCCGTTGTCTACCTGCTCCCACTGCTGCCACCTCTAGCGCCTCCGGTTCCATCACCATAGGTGCCATCCTGTAAGGTAATGGACCTGTCTCCCCTGCCCAGAGCTAGCTGCTGCCACTAAGCATATGCCTGCCACCCAGATGATGTATTGGGGTATGATCTGAGGCAGCACACAGCTTCCCTGCCAGGACCATGACACTACATCTGATCATGAGCCTGCAGTGGTGGTGATGGTGGTGGACGAAGTAGGAGCAGGTATTCCTCTCCCAACCTCATCATGAACCCAAAAAATGAGTCATGAGCTACAGTAGTTCATTTTTCCAGTGTCCTGCTGGTTCATGGTTCTTTCTTAGCCTTGAATCATGAATCATTAGGAACCACAATTTTTTCCAGTTTGTGCCATTTCTAATCATGATATAGTAGCTACTAGAGATGGGCACGACTTGAATTTTTTTTTTCCGAGTTGTCGTTAGTCGGGCCGGTTCCGTTTCGGGTTGTTTCCGTTTTTCGTGAAAATTCGCAAAAATTAGTCGGTTTGTTTTTTCGTTTTTTTGTTTTCGTTAGTACTGTTTTTTGGGGGGGTAGCGGGCTCCTGGAGGCACCTCTGTAGGGTGGGTGCCTCCTCTGGCCCACTATAAAGGGAAAGTGGGCTCCTGGAGGCACCCATGGGTGCCTCCTATCCTCACCCACTAGGAAGGGGAAGCAGGCTCCAAGAGACCCCTCAACATGGGGGTCTCCCCTCCTTACCTGCTGCTGCTGCAAAATGGTATGCAATAGCCATATGGATATTGCATATACCAGTTGCAGACAGTGAGACTAGTGGTGATGGCAGTGAACCTAGAGCCATAGGTGATGCCTAGGCTCTCGCACCACCATGTCTCACACAGAAGGGAATTGTGCTTGCTGCGTGTAGTGCAATGCAAGCAAGTAGATCTGGCTTAGGGTTAAGGTGGGTTAGTGCAAGGGCTAGGGTTAGGCTAGTGATGGGTAAGGTTACGGTGGGCTAGTGGGTTGCACCTCTGGGTGCCTCTCTGACCCACTAAGAAGACAGTCTGTGACGTATGGGTAAGGAGTCAAAGATTAGGGTTAGGGTTAGGGGGCTAGGGCAGGTTTTAGGGGGCTTTTTGGCACATCCCAGAAGTCATGGCCAAGTGGCCATGCGATTGGTGGGATGGCTCCAAAAATTTGCATGGTCGTCCACTCCCACATGGCTGGCCACTCGGCCAGCCCATCATTGCGCAGGTGTAAAAAAAATAAAAAAAAAATAAAATCAATGGAGGACAGAGGAGGAGAGGAGAGACATTTTGTTGCAAGAAAAAACCCACTGCTACTGTGAAAAATCTGGCAGTTTATAAATTTTTGCATGTTTCTGTTGTGCTTGTGTGTTTTTGGACCATGATTTCAAAAACAATATTGCGTTCGCCGCCCCATTTTGGATCCCCCGCCCGCACCGCATGGCATGGCGACTCGAGTCCGGCTGCCCAGGACGGGGGGGGGAGGCGGGACCCCCCCTCCAGAAACCACCCCTCCGGTAGGTGCCCTGCGCCCTTAGTCAATCAGGCATTTTTCCGCCTGCTTTTTTGGCCTGGGAATGGGTGGGGGGAGAGTTTAAAAGTTTTTTCCTGTGCCGTCCGTGCCGCTTGCTTGCGCTTTAATTGCGGCGGCCGGCATCGAGACTGGGCTTTTTGCTGGCTGCGAGCCTGCGGTGAGTCCCACCAGAGCAGCTCAGGACGGGGGATGGGGGGGAGGCCGGGGACCTCCAGAAACAACCCCTCTGGTAGGTGCCCTGAGGCACGGTAGGCATTTTTCCGCCTGCTTTTCGGCCGGGAACCGGGTTTTTTTAACTTTAAAAAACCTTTTTTCTGTGCCGCGTGGAACGAGCACGACAAATCAGACCAAAATGGTTCGTTCGTCGGTTCGAGCTCGAAGTCTGGCAGAGTAATTCCCGTTACCGTTACCGTAGAGTAACAGAACCGAGTAACGGAAATGGAAACGGGAATACCGCTAAGTTGTGCCCATCTCTAGTAGCTACTATTAAAAGTAGTTTGAAACATTTAAAATATAAGTCCCTTCAACAACAAAGAGTATACAACTATGTCCACCTAACTAAAAGGCTTCTGTGAAGCTAGCAACTGACCTATTCATGTGGAGTTCCAGAAACAAGTTAAAAACAACCAACAGTTATTGCCTCTGTCCAGAAATATGCACACTGCAAATCAAAAAAAGGTAATTCATTCTGTAGCCATGGTGTTCTAAGTGAAGACTGCAGTGAAGTCACCCCACAGTTCTCATGCAAAGAATTGAGAAGGTTTGCCAGCAACTGAGAATTTTTAGCAACCTACATCTAGTCCCAGCTTTCCTTGACCAAATAACTTGTTAAAATGTCCCTTTAGATTTATTCTCAAAGGCTTTCATGGCCGGGATCTGATCGCTGTTCATCCAAAGGATCACTGGTCTGTGGAACTCCCTGCCAGAAGAAGTGGTGGCAGCTGTCAGCCTTGACAGCTTTAGGAAAAGATTGGACAAGTTCATGGAGAACGAGGGTATCAATGGAAATCAGTATGGATGCCTAAGGACAACCTCCAGGTTGGAGAGATAGGCAGGATATATGTCAATACAATTTGCGGGGAATCTTAAGCTGGTGAAGACAACTGCTTTGGAATACCCTGGAGCAAATTGTGAGCCACTGTGTGAGACAGAATGCTGGACTGGATGGGCTGTGGCCTGTTCCAGCAAGGCTGTTTTTATGTTCTTATTAAGCAAGGAACCCTCAACTCCTTGCCTTTCCAAAGACTTTTCTAAATGTCCAAAAACTGCTGCAAACCAATGACCAGACTGGCTCCAAAACCTGAACGAAAAAATCCTTCCACCCCTCCACAAACTAGGGGGTGCAAATCATCCTGGGTAACTTGCTTCACAATGTAGGATTGGTTTTACATCTTGTGAAGCATCCCATAGGGCAATTTTTGTCTTGTGAAGCAACCCTATTCCCAGAAATTTTATTCGTCTTGCATGTTTTTCGTCTTACGGGGTATTCGTCTTTGGAGGTACCACTTGTATAGGTGGGCAAATAACCCTTTTGATCTTGGTGAAACCTTATAGGGGCAAACTGGGGATTTGAACTCACATATCCTGGCTCTGTTGGAAAATTTGGTTTATTCTTTTTTTACAGTTAGCAGAGTACTGACAACTATACAGAGTAAGCATGAAATAATAGCTTGAGTCTTAATAGTCTACCCCTTTTCTCAATGACTAGCTCCTTCTCCATGATTAGCACTTAAAGTCACCCTAGAAGCATTTTCAGTGTGTGGGGGGTGGGGGAGATGGATTCTCCACATGTGGGAGAGACCCTAAGGAAAGGAGGTAGTGACACTAACAAAGGTACTGAAGCAGAAAACTGAGAAAGGGGAGGAGCAAACCAGAGGTGGGGAAAAGGACTTTACTAGTAGGTGAGTAGCAGAGAATAATCACTGTAGGTTATAAAGAGTCCTCTCTCATCTTTGTACTGTGTTGGATGATTGCTACTGTCTTACAAGCTCTATAGTCAGGTGCTCCAAAATACTAACAAATACCAGCTCATTAAGGATGAGAGGGAGAATAAAAATGAGAGAGAGAAAAGGTGTCTTAGGTGGATATAAAACATCTCCAAAACTCACTTCTATGAAAATACATTTTTGCAGGCAAAAATCTGAATCTGCTAAGCCTCTTGCTTAAAAAATAATAATTTTAGTGTAATTTTTAAAGCATCTTTACTAAGACCCTTCAAGCAGGTAGAAAAGCACCATTAACATATTACAGGAGTTGTTTCTGTCTCCAAATATGTCTGAGGTTAATTTTCAGCAAACTGTTTAAAATTTCCCCATGAAACCAGTTGCCTGCCCAATTTCCTTGGAAGGTTAGTCTTATCTGTATAAAATGATATGAAGGTGATGTAGGGGGAGTGCTGCAAGACAGCCCACATAAATAACTCACAACAAATCAATTTGAGCTTCCAAAAATAAATAAATAAATAAATAAATAAATAAATAAATAAATAAATAAATAAATAATAATAATAATAATAATAATAATAATAATAATAATAATAATAATAATAATAATAATAATAATAATAATAATAATAATAATAATAATAATAAAACAGCAACAGCAACAGCAATGACAACAACACGAAGAAGACATCCTGTGGTTCAAAAGACATTTGTATGGATGTTTTCCTCTGAATGACTTAATCACGTCTTTATCATACAAGGGAAGGTCATATTAATTAATGTATGCATTCTGTCACAAGGGAAGAAAATGGTTACTGTCAACATCGGCAGAAGTGTGAGTTAAAAGTTATGCATAACCAGTAACAACATTAAATAACTGCCTGCTATACTGTACTGAGATGCAGTGAAACCTCTCCTCCTTCACAATTTCAGCTGTCATAAAAGAAACAAATTAATGGTTATAAAACCTTGAGGAAATACGAATGAAGAAGAGATGGCAGATCGCACATTGTCTTGGAGACTGGAAGGAGATGAATAATAATAATAAAATCATACCTAAGTGCCAGTGTTTGTTTATAGGTAAACAAACACCCAAGAGTCACTCCTCCTAGAGGGGTTCGAATAATCCAATTAGCTGCATCTTTCTGATTTTAACAAGGGTAAATCTCTTGGTATAAATAATGGCCAGCACAGAGATGACAACAGAAGAGCAGAGTTCAAGCAGCGTAAGGGCAGGGAGGAGAAATCATTTTGTTCACATTAACTCAGACCTATGAATAAGGACAGAACACAATGTTATGAAAACATGGAGTAAAATATTACCTAATATCCCAAAATAGCACTAATGGAATTAACAACCCTTGTTTGCTTTATGCTTATATAAGATGTGTTCATTTCTGTGGCTCAGATTTTTATTTTGCTTAATGAAGGAAAACTAATGAACCCAAATGGAAATCTTTGCTTATTTCAAGCATGTTTTTAATACAAAATGCAAGTTAATTTAGGCAAAAAGAAAAGGTTATTTGCTAATGCTCTTACTAAGTTTTAAAAAGTGCTGGTCTTTTTGTTCTCATGCAGCAGTCAGAAATCTTGTAGCAGAGTATTGCAGTTAGAGATGGGCATGAAATGAATTATTCATTTCAAAATGAAACAAACCAAACAAAATGAAACGAACCAAAAACTCCGGAGATGTCTCCTACCTAGTGCTGGTCCTTCCCGGAGGTCTGGTCTTCCTGGCTGCAGGGAGGGGTGACCAAAAAAAGACCTGACCGGCCGCACTACAGCTGTAGTGCGGGCCATGTGGTCAGCGGTATATATATATATATACACAATAAAAATAAAAATAAAAAATAAAAAATAAAAAAATAAAAAGGAGTGCTGACCCGGCCCCAGGGATGGCCAGGTTGGCACCCTAAAATAAAGAAGCAAATATAAAAAAATAAAAGCAGTGCCAACCCGGCCCCAGGGGTCGCGTGGTCGGCGCTTGAAAAAAAAATTAATTTTTTTTTTTAAAAGGAGCACCAACCTGTCCCCGGGGTGGCCAGGTTGGTGTCCTAAAATAAAGAAAAACATAAAAAATAAATAAAACCAGGACCCACCTGGCCCCAGGGGTCGTGCGATTGGCTCTTTAAAAAAGGGGCGTACTGACCCCAAGCCAGTGCCTCAAAAAGCCCCTGCCACAGGGGCCAGGATCGCCCCACCACCGCCACCACCCAGTAAGGATAATGTGTTGATGATCGATGAGGATGATGAGGATGATGGGGATGATGAGGATGAGGATGCAGCCAGTCCAGTTTGTGCAGTTGTTGTCAACGTCTGTGGTTTTTTTTTTGTTTTTTTGAATGATTTTTCCTTCCTGTGCGCTGTCAAATGGATTAAATCACGCACAGCAGGAAAAACCAATTAATGAATCAATGAACCAACAAAATGAATTTTTCAAAAAATTTGTTAAAAATGAAACAAACCGAAACAAACCCTAAAACGAACCAAACCAAAACAAATTGCCATTTTTTTGGTTCGTGTCCATCTCTAGTTGCAGTACAATGAAACGGGCTGAAGCCCTTGGTAACTATTGGAGGTGAATTGCTATATGTTAGGAAATCCTCATAATATTTTCTACCATACAATGAGTCACATAACTTCATATCCAAAATATAATATCTATGGAAAATTCTCTATTTGAGGTTAATTTCTGTCCAAAATTTATATTTTTAATAGCATTGCAACAGGATTTCAAACTATTAAATTTCCCATTAAAACAGCAGATAGTTTCAGAGTGTTCCTTGCCTCCTCATAAGGGCAGCTCCAAACTGCCATAGTGCAGGGTGGGGCCCTTTTGCCCACATGCCTGGCTGACATCACATGAATGCAGCCTATGGGCTGCTTGGAGGACTGTCAGTTTTATAAGGCCTCACCATGTGGTGAGCAGCCTCTTTCTTGATCCAGCCATTTCTGACCCTCCCTCCCTAATAAGATAATGAGATTAGCTGGTCACATAAGGGCCGGATGGGATTTTTTTGGCTGCTACTCAAATTGGGCCGGAGTTGCAGTGTGTTTTTGCCCATCCCAAGGCCAAGGAGAGGTTTATAACCAATCACAATTGGCACATAGTGCAGGAGGTAAATATAAGTCAGGAGAAATTTATTGAATAACATTCCCTAGTGAACTGGTACCCCTCAATATGAATTACGAAATAGATTAGGAAATTAGGAACATTGGATGTTAGGTATAAATAAATTCAAAGATTAGGAATGAGGGCTGCCCAGACCACAAATTTTTGGGAGGATGCTGAACAGGTGGGCAGCACTCTTCTAATAATGTTAGGAATCATTAACTGATCTGCTTGCACTGCATTCAGGTCCCCTTGTTTAAGGGATGTTTAACGCTTGAATTGAGTGAATTTCAGACAAATAAATTGTGGCCCAATTTTAATCCCACAAATGTGTCTTGCCTCTTTATTTCTGGACTGGGTGGACAAAGGAATACCACCATATCACTTTGAAAATACCAATCCTATCTGAGCTCGCAAGCTATATAGGGTCAGATTGGCTCCGACTTCAATGGAGAACAATAAAATAATACAAATTTGCAGGAAACCTGCCTAAAATCCAGTCAAAGATGACCATGCTAGTTTAGAAAGAGCAAAGGTTTGGTGCAGCATAAGGCATCACTCAGAATCCTTCTTTTCACCATACTGATAGCCCTCCTTCTTTAACTAGTGATCATTAGTAGTCAGCATTCCATGTGGCTCTGGTCATATTTGTAGCAAAGTTCCTTCCATCAAATCCCAACAGAGGGGTAAAAAAATGTCCCCCAATGCAAACAAACATTTTCTACTTCTATATACATATGGGTGTGAACAACTGTTAGTCTCATTTTTCATACCCTCAGATCCCAATTACATTCTTTTCTCATCCTTTGTTTTAACTTCTGTTCTCAGTTTAAGAATTTCTCCCCTTTCCCCCAATTTTTCCCTAATATACATATTTATGCATATTCTTTAATGTGCAAATTTTGCATACTTTTCAAATCAATGCTCTTTTTGTGTATATCACCCTCTGATTCAAATGTAGAGTGTATATTGTTGAACTGCATTGACTACACACACACACACACACACACACACACACACACACAGCGAGCAAACAAGAGAGAGAGAGAGAGAGAGAGAGAGAGAGAGAGAGAGAGAGAGAGAGAGAGAGAGAGAGAGAGAGAGAGAGATGAGAGAGAGTTTCATGCACTGCAAGCCTTATAAATTGCAGTTAGTTCTTCCATTTAGTTACTTGTTCCTACCCTATTGGTGCATTAGTGTAAACTGGGCATTTTACAAGTTAAAATTGCAGTTAGCCATGTTCTCAAATCTAACAGTCACTACATTAGCTAGCACAATGTCTCCAGGACCAGCAGAAATAGATTTCTAGATATAGTATCAAGGCATGATGTCATATGACTTTCCATAGTAAAATTGGCTGAGCAAGAGGCAGCATGTGTTTTAAAAGCCACTGCATTTCATCTACCAATCACTTGATTAAATCGAGCACAATACTACCAGGTTTTTGCTGTGCTAGTATGAAGTTTACGAACTCTAGCTTTATGGATATTTTGCTCTTCCAAGAGATATATAAGTGATTTCTAGATTAAAACAGGACCAAACTTTAGAAATGAAAGTGACAGAAATGAAAAAAAAGGTGCTTTAGACATTTCACAAGTCACGTCATTATAGCACACAACGATATTATTGTCTTTGAATCAATGCCTCAGAAAGTGCAAAATGGGGATTTTATTGGTGTTGTGTGTGTGTGTGTGTGTGTGTGTGTGTGTGTGTGTGTGTGAGAGAGAGAGAGAGAGAGAGAGAGAGAGAGAGAGAGAGAGAGAGAGAGAGAGAGATGATATAGTCATGTATACACTGTGCATGAAATGACATAACTTTCATATTATACATCAGCTTAATTAATCTCTAACATTTGGCAGAAGAAATAACAAGCTTCCACATCCTCAATTGAGTTCAGAGACTCTCAGGACCAGGGCACATAATCAGCACCTTGGGAACTATTTATTTTAAGACTGTTTCAGCTAAATGAAAGCCATTGTTTTCTATCTGTCATCCTGTGTTTAAAAAGCAGTTTGCTGGAAATACACTGTAGACAACATTTGCAGTTACCTATGTGGTAATTGTCTGAAAAAGCTATGTAGCAAATGACCCTTTGAACCAAACATTGCTGGCCAGCCATGTTGGATGGCTTGATGCAATACACCTTTGTTAACTTATTTTTGTTGCTATTGTTCATCCGAAGAAGGGTGAAAGCAGTACAAAATGAAAGGAAGCCTATAAATAATGGTTTGGTGGCTGTGTGGAGCCAATGGTTGAGAAGTTGTGGGAGCCTGATTTAATTACTAAAATCTCCTCAGATATAACACAGTGATGAACAAAATGAATGCTAGATTGTGTGGAGATGTATGCATGGGAAAGAGAATGAGCAAGAATGGGTGATACCTTTTACTGGACCCCTGCAAAATAAAAAAAAATTACAGTCCTTCATGGAGAAGATTCCATTCATTTATCTGAGACCCCTGAAAAAATGTGACTTTTTGAGTCAAGGTGTGCTTTTTCTTGAGTGGCCAAAATCCTCTTGTGCAGCTAAGCAAATGATCTAACAAGCTGGCCAAAGCCAAGAAATTACATTACTGAGTCACACCCACTATGTGATAGAAAGTGTCTAAAACAGTTTCTTAACTAGCTCCAACAATTTGCCCCAACAGCAATGTTGTTTCTGCTATGACAAGTGTAGGGAGCCCACGTAGAGGCTCTGAACCCCAATAGGCCCTGGCAAAGCACTGGAGCAAGCCAAATTAGCCCAGAGACTGAAGTCACAATAAGGGCAGGCCACCGTGTGGAAAGCCAGGCCTCCAGATGACCCGAGAGCAAGCCAAGGCCAACAGGCATGACTCAGGGGGGAAACAGATGGCTACCCAGATATCAGGCTGATCAGGCGACATCTGGGCTGGAAGCATAAATGACCAGCCCAAAGCCCCTTCCTCTCCCCTATCAATGATTCCCCACTGGCAAGGATTTCCTCCTAGATAAGTTTGTGTACATGAGGAGCCCCAGGTCTGTCCAAGACCCTCATTCCCCTCACCAATGGAATTCAGGTTACGTGACCACCCTCACGTAACCTCTTCTATGTTAATGCTTCACTCCACCACTATTGTGTTGTTATGCTGCCAATAAAGAGCCTTGGGTCCCAGGTGAGAGTCTCACAGACACAGAAACAGACTCATTCTCACACAGACTCACAGAGACACACATGCACAGAGAGACACATGCACAGAGAGATAAATGCCTGGGACCAAGAGATGATTGTACCCCAATCCTGTGTCATTTGTAGTCCCTAACGCTACAGCCAACCTAACAAGAGGATTTAGGCCAGTGAGTGTTAACATTCTCATGGAAACTGCAGAGTCCAGATATTTTTCCCTTCTCAAAGTTATACTTTTATCAATTCCGACTGAAGGAATAAAAAGAGTACTCAGAAGAGGTTTACTGGTCTCTTCTTTGGGCATCATGATGTGCCTGTGTAGCTTGCCCAGTGCCACACAGGCTGGCTCTACTCCTGAGAGATTCAGTTGCCTCCATTTTTAGAATTCCACTGTAAAATGTTAATTTGCTCTGCTGCATATTGTCTTAGAACTGCAGACCTGGAAGGAACCCTATGGATCACCAAGTCAAGCCCCCGTCAAAGAGGTAGAGTGCAGAATTCAACTCTCGACCTCTGACCCCACAACTAGATATCTAGCCCACTGAGCTGTCCATCCAGCTAGTATTGGTAAGATAATACTCCATTTATGTATGCATGATCTGACCACAAAAAATAATTCATATCCAAACCACTGACAGACTATGAACAGATTATATTGTCCAATGTTCATCCTACATAGGTGAAACCAGATGGAACCAAAGGGACATTAATTAGTTATTCCTGAAAACTACTTTTCATGGCTCTAATCAAATCTATATAAAATTAACATTTATATAGCCATATGTGTCATGTTATTGCCTGGGAATAGTGACAGAAAATATTCAGCATGGTTTTTTTCATAGTTTATATACTTTTGCTCTGAAGAGCTTTTAAAGGCTCTTTACTCTGCAATAATCTTTACTCTTAAAATACTCATTAATAGTTCAGGGTTACTAGGTAATGACTAGGTTGAATTAGGTATTGCTGATGACTTTCACAATGATTTAATTTAAGGTTCCAAAAACTTTTAACTTAAATTTGAAAATGTCAATACTAGAGAACATTTGAAGGATGGAGGACAAATAAAACCAACACAATTAACCTCCTGATTATAGGGTCTGGTCATCCTCTTAAAGTTAATGACTTTTACCTTTAGTCATCCCAATTGAATCCAATACATTTTAAATGGGAGCAAGGAGTCAAATGAGTGTCCTCAAATTGCAACAATCATTTAAAGGCTATGAACACAAGAATATGAAATTGGTTTTCATGTAACTTCACATCATGTAGTTTGAAGTTATCTGACTTGTATCAGTGATCTAAGTACAGTTCTTATTTTTCTGACAAATGGATTTGCTGTATTTAAACAAGTGATTCATTTGGGCCACTCTAATAAATGGAAGGCCAAAGGATTTTTGTTGTGCATGTATTACAAATATACCAGAAGTGAGAAAAACATCAACTGAAGTACTCTAATTCTTCAGTTTTGTTTTGTTATCACATTCAATTTTACAGCTACTATTTGAATGGATTTGCTTATTTGGCTTTGTTTGATAAATTCTCAAAAGGAATCAATGCAGCTTTGCTTAAACAGGAAACAGTAGGAAATCACACAACAGCCAGGTCAACTGGTGCTGATATCTGCATGACTTTCTGAAGCTAACTGCAACTAATTGATGGAGTTATGTGACATATTTTGGTCATGCTCCTAGTCTTCCACCCGATTTGTAACTACAACCCCCACAATTCATCATTCATCATAATTAGCTGTAATTATGCACTGCAAGATATGCACACATTATGTGAACATCAGTTGCATTCCAGTTGTCGTCTTGTAGAACGACTGTGCTTTTCCTCACATATTAATCACCATTACAGTCCCTTACCGGAAATAAACAGACAACACAAGGTACTGGATTTTAAATTAGCCACAACTTTGTTCAATTAATAATTATTTACTGGAATTAAAGGGTGCCTGCCATAGTGCAAGTAAACCTGTAGTTTGGATCATATTGACATCCAGGCCCCAAATAATCTAGGTGTATATTAGAGATGGGCACGACTAGGGAAAATGACGTTTTCGAGTTGTCGTGTGTCGGAGCCAGTCCGTTTCGGCTCGTTTCCGTTTTTCACGAAATTTCGCAAAAATTATTCAGTTCGTTTTTTCATTTTTTTGTTGTCGTTAGTACTGGTTGGGGGGGGTAGCAGGCTCCTGGAGGGAGCTGCAGGAATCAGCCAGAGCCACAAGTGACGGACTGGCAGACTCTTTGCACCCGCTGTGTCTCACGTACTTGCATGTAGTGCAATGCAAGTAGATCTGGCTTAGGGATAAGATGGGTTAGCGCAAGGGCTAGGGTTAGGCTAGTTACGGGTGAGGTTAGGGTGAGTATTGGGGTGCACCTCTGGGTGCCTCTCTGACCCACTTAGAAGGACAGTGTACTGGCGTATGGATTAGGCTTAGGCTTAGGGTTCGGGTTTGGGCTACGATTAGTGGTGGGCTGTTTATGCCCGATTGGCACATCCCAGAAGTCTCTGTGGTCAACCTGGCCAAGTGGCCATGCGATTGGTGGAAAATTTGCATGGTCCACTCCCATGGGCGAGCCCATCATTGCGAATGTGCAGGTGTAAAAAAATAAAATAAAATAAAATAAAATAAAATAAAATAAAATCAACGGAGACTTTTTTTTGCAAGAAAAACCCACTGCTGCTACTGTAAAAATTCAAGCATTTAAAACAGCTAATTTTCGCATGTTTCTGTGGTGCTTTGGTGGGGTTTTGGGCAACGATTTCAAAAAAAATATTGCGGTCGCCATTTTGGATCCCCCGCACTGCATGGCAAATGGATTCACCCTCCCAGCCTGGTACCAGCAGCGCAGCAGTAGCAATAGCCAAGGAGAGGGGGGCGGGGAACCCCCCCCAAATAAAACACCCTTCTGGCCTGGTAGGTGCCCTCAGACAGTTTTCGCCTACTTTTAGGGCTGGAAATCGGGTTTTTTTTTAACTTTTAAAAACTTTTTTTCTGTGCCGCTTGGCATTGCGCGATTGCCGCGATGCAAGTAATGAGCACAACAAATCAGACCAAATTGTTCGTTCGTCGGTTCGAGCTCAAATTCTGGCGGAGTAATTCCTGTTACCGTTTCCGTAGAGTAACGGATATGAGTAACGGAAACGGAAACGGGAATACCGCTAAGTCGTGCCCATCTCTAGTGTATATCTACCTGGAAAGTTGCTGTCCTTATTCAGTACATTGTCAAACTCAGGGAGACTAACTCCCCCAAGGCAGCCATAAACAATGTTAAACCACAAACGTCTACCTTATTAAAGCTCAACTAATCCTAACCTAAACTAATGATATTCTATTAAAGGCTGCCCAGTCCCCTTACAGGACACTTATACCATGTACTCACCTACAGCCAAAACCTTGCACTACATCCCATTGTGACCAAATGAAATGACTCTGCCTGACCCAATAATGAGAATGGGATGGGGGAAAACTCACCGTTACTCAACAGCCAATCAGAGTAATCATCAAAAATTCCCATTGGGCCCACAAAGCGATCAGCTACTCTCATTCTCATTACCACTAGGGTGGATGGGTGAGGAGGTTAGAAAAGTTGCAAAGGAGGGTGATGAAGCTGCGGGGAGCCATCAGACTCACTGCTGATGCACATTTCTAAATATTAACCCACACACCTGCCTTTCCAGCTCCAGCTCTCTTTTATTTCATTTTTTCTACCAGCAACTTCATATTTATTCCCCAGTTCACATATACATAACCAAGTTGAGGAACCTCCCATTCCATGTCCCACATGGTGTTCCACCCCATCTTAACCAGTGTCCCACATGGTGTTCCATACTCCCACCCCATCTTAACCAAGCAGGATATCTCATGAAACCACTTGCTTTCATGAGATATCCTGCTTGAATGATGTGGCAAGCATGCCCCAAAACTGAGAGTTGTCCTCTACGTGCCATGGGAGCAAGATTCAGGACAGTGTTACCTAGAAGATAAGATAAGATAAGATAAGATAAGATAAGATAAGATAAGATAAGATAAGATAAGATAAGATAAAACTTTATTGTCATTGTCCTATACAGAACAAGGAAATTAAAAGAAAAAATGAATTTAAAAGACCTACATCAGGAACATCCATACAGAGGAATTTATCACAAACATACCCCACCCTGCATTTATACAGAAAACTCCCTCAAAACTTTCATTTCCCTGCATTCAAAGCCATGACTGCTTTTGGATAAAAACTATTTCTCAAGCAGCTGGTTCTACTCTTAATGACCCTATACCTCCTTCTAGAAGGCAGAAGATGAAAAAGATCATTTCCAGTCTCTATGGCTTTCTTATAACACCTGTAGGCGTACAATTGATCTAAAGTAGGAAGAGTAAACTGAATTGTCCTCTCCGCAGTCTTCAGAACTTTGGTCAGCATTACCCTTTCCCTAGCTGTACAACTCCCAAACCACACACAGAGACCATAGGTTAACACACTCTATATGGTGCAGTGGTAGAAAGCCAGCAGCAGATCTTTTAAAAGATTATTTCTTCTGAGAATTCTCAAGAATTACAATCTCTGCTGTGCTCTCTTTATCAGATCTTTGGTGTTTGCTCCCCATGTCAAGTCCTCTCTCAGCTCCATTCCCAAAAAAACGGAACACCGAAACCTGTTCCACACAATTCCCATCAATAATTTCTTATAATCTAAAGAAGATTCATTAGACAAGGTTTGGGTATGTGTGCACTTCCAGATGCTGACAAATTCCAAAGTCCATTATCAATTATCCCTTTACCACTGCTACTGCAGTAGATCAATGACTACACTGGGAGGCCATACACTGAACACTAATGCTTTACAAAACAGTATGTGGCCCTAAGTATATATGTACTGGTCCTTCAATCAGTTCCACCTCTCTCCTCCCAAAGGCACAACCTTCCATTTGTTACATTTTGATACAGGTAGCATCATGAATTACATGCTATAGGAAAAATTAGACACTTCTACTTCCTTGAATACTTCTATTATTCTTCTGTTAAGGCTGCCAAGAGTTTGACAGGCTTTCGTTTGACTTTCTAACAGCTACAAAAAGGTACCACTGTTGTCAATCATCTGAAAATCAGACTCTGCATCAATGCATCATTTAGAAAGGGTTTAAATACAGTCCTAAACAGAAAAAAATATTTGGAACAATTTTACATGAGACGTTCTCTTTAAAGTAAAGTTTCAGAATGTCATTCCCCTCAACATGCAAGCTAAAGGCATTAATAAATATGATTATATCAATTTCTGAGCATGCTGATTGTTTGGCATAATCTGAAGCAGGCTGGGGAAATCAGATTATCATCTGCAAACCAGTTTCTTTGAGATTTTTCCAAGCTATATACAGCAGTATTCCCAAGCAGAATTAGTAAAAGATGACTATAGGATGTGAAGAATTCTCATATTTCTGATTCTTGGGCAGACTTCTCAATATGTCATAATATCCTATTTAAGAAATAACTAAATGCTGCAACTTTTCCCACTTGAAAAGAAGAACAGTCCCCTTCCCCTTGTCTGAATTTCTGCAATTTGCACAAAATAGTCTAAGGGCAAAACTACTGCCTTTTCTCACTTTGAAGCAAAGGAGACACAAACAACAACAAGGACAGGGAGACTGATTGCTTGCACAGATGAAGACAGCTTATCTGTGCAACCCTCCTTAGAACATCCTTCATATTTTTGCACAATTTGTGCAAATTGCTCAATTTCTGCAAGAATTTTTTATTGTTATATGAAAGTTTCACATTCATACCAGGTTTAATACAGCACGCACGTGTGAGTAAGAAAGAGAAAGAGATTCATTTAGTCATTTAGTCATATTTCTATATTGCTGACTAAATATGCAATACAGACACCCCCCGCTGATTGTGGGAGTTAGGGACCCACACCACCCACGATGCATGAAAATCTGTGCTATGCGGAAGTGGGTGGGGTGGGGCCTGGGGGCGCGGGGCTGATTGCGTGCCTGACTGAGGCTTCTCAGTGGAGTGCAGGGCAGTGGAATGGAGTGACCCAATCGCCCCTGGCACCCCCCCCAGCTCCGTGGCTTCTCAGAGGAGCATGGGGGTGGCACGGAGTGACCCGATCACCCCCCCACACACACACAGCTCCGAGCTGCAGGTACTGCGATCTTGCGATGTAGTGGGATGAGAGTTCCTGAACTGCGAAATGGGGGGGGGTGACTCTACTACTCTGAGTGGTTTACACATAAAGCAATAATCCAAAACATCAATAATCATGAATATAATAACCCAGGAAACCCAAAGTGAGGATGGACTATGGAGTATGGAAATATTGTAAAAACATATTGTGGGAGAATGCCCTCAAAACCTCATGGGACATTAATCTTACGCATCTTCTTAAAACAGGTGTGGGGAACCTTCATCCCTCCAGATGTGTTGAACCACAACTCAGAGAATTCTGAGCCTATATTGCTAATAGGTAACTGTGGTCGTTGTGGTCCAAAACATCTGGAGGGACAAAGGTTCACTATCCCTGTCTCAAAAGGATTGGGCAGGGGGGAGGTCTGACAAACTTTCACTGGGAACCTGTTCCATAAGGTGGGAGCCCCACACAAGAAGGCACAAGTCCTGATATCTGTTCATAATGACAACCATGCTACAACCCTCTGCCTCTGAATTAGGTAGGTAAATTTTACTTGACATTTTCAGGTAGCTCCAGGTAGCTCCAGGATGGTAGAAGCAATACGAGCATATGACCACTCAACAGGAGGAAACAAGATGAAGCATAAAAAGACTCAGATTAAGGAGAGGAAAATAGTACACTGAACTGGTGCACAGGGAATACATTTCAGCAAAATCCCAGTTCCTGACACATGGTGGGTTTTACTGGGTCGATGAATAAAATGCAGATTGGTTTGCAGCCCTAAATGGTCATTGCTATAGAACAATACAGAGTGAGTGGAAAACACATATCTTTGAGGTTGGCATTTATCATACTTAGCAGTACACTGTTATGCAGCTGGCGTTTTGATCGTTTTGTGTGAGAGACGTTCCCTTAGCTGAATGTTCCAGTGTCACTCATGACTAATTTAGAAAATCATGCTGCTACTTTCAGTCTTTCCAAGAGTTCCGGTAAAAGAAAAGAAAAAGTCTTTGGGGAATGAAAAATGTTCTTAAGTAAGTGGATAAGGAAATTGTAGAAGAGACAAAATGAAGAAGAATTTGGCATGTCCTCAAAATGGCTCCCTGTTAGATGTGTTAGAAATCGCAATAACGAGGAGACCAGTTTCCGTCTTGGTGGCAACTGCAGAGGTATACTAAGATTAAATAAAATAATTATGAAAAGTAAACTGAGGACATGAGAAGAAAGGAGAGACAATGCTAGTCCCAAAGGCATGTTTATATATTGTGAATATAAAAAAGGTTCCATGTCAAAACTTCTTTTCTCCAGCATTAGAATCCTCAGTGTCTTCAGGTAATGGAATTTCAATTGTATCTTATTTAAAAATCAGAGTTGAGATTCCTGTGATGTGGTTATGTGTGCTATGGTTTATGGTATCATGGCAGAATGTATTTTCGGCTACTTATTTGTACAACACTTTTTCAAACCATTGTGAACGGATCAGTTCTGTTCCTGCACTAATGAAACAGTCACTGGAGTCTTGGGCATCTCCTTTCTTTGCATCTGGACTATATAGTGAATGATGCTTCCATATTTGTTGTCATCATCTCGTTAGGGTTTTGAACACTGTACTCTCTAGAGCTTGAAATAGCTCTATTGACATCTCACTTTGTATTGCTGCTTGATTTATTCCAATTCACATTTTCTATAAATTGTAGGTTCTTCCTCAAAGCATTCTTCTTTGAATGATCAGTTACTTTTACATCTTTTCATATGTCTTTTCTGTATTTATTTTCATATTGTTTCATCTTTTTATTTTATCCTGTTCAGAAAATACATTCTCTAATCTTGTATTTAAATTTATCTTTGATTTTCCCACTCTTATGAGAGAGATCTCTTCTTTTAGCTTTCTTCTTGCTTTCTTCTAGCTAGCTATCCATGATCACAGTAGATGTTCAACAAACCTCACCCACCACACAGAAAAAAATTACATGGAAAAAATATGAAAAACAATGAACAAGGGAATACTGTATATTACAATTGAGAAATTTGAGAACATCTTCTGCAATTCTTAAAAATTAAATTATCCATCTGCACAGGCTGAATTTAACAGGTACAAGTGTTCTCAATTCGAGAGGGCCATGTTGTGTCTTACTGGCAAGCTGGTGGCAGAAATATATGGGGGACCAGAGAGTCTTGCAACCATAGTTTAGCATCAAAAACATGGCTAAAATCATAGAGATTCATAGCAGAATCTTTAAGAGCTTGGCAGTCTTTGTTTATTGTCTGTGTGGATACCTTCTTGCACACTTCTTTCCTAGGTGTTGATGAAGAAATTTGCTACACGTTCTTCCAGCAAAGACCAAACAGAATTACATTGTATTGTTTATTTTAATCCTGTTGTAAACCGCCCAGAGTTCCTGCTGGAAGATGGGTGGTATAGAAATGAAACAAACAAACAAACAAATAAATAATAAGTAATTGCCCATAACAATGAACCATACACATTTTGCTGTGTTGATCCACTGAAATGAAATCTATTCTATTTCATGTAAGGTTATGAACTGATACAGTCCCTGAGTTCTAAACAGCAATATAATCACTAAATTTTTGTCTTCATTTGTCAAAATGAACACTGTCCAGGCAAAATATGGAAGCAATGCATGACAAATGAGTGACATCTAAAGAAAAGAACCAGCTTTCCCAGAAGCACCAATAGCTGGTGCGTGTTTTATTTGAAGTCTGCCTGAGGAGATCAGCTATTCTCCCAGGGAAAGAAAAATCAGTGTGGCAAGTTGTCTTCCCATGAATGATGGCACAGATTTCAAGCTTCTTCATCCGGATTGTGCATTCATATGCCTAACAGGCCATTAAAATGAATGGTTGCAAGGAAAATGATAAGAAAGCAAGAGAAAAAGAAATTATTCATGGATCTATAAGTAATCTTCTGTGGTGCTCCAAGCTTCATCAAAAATAAAATATGTAGGAAACAGAAACATACTGTAAATATTGCTAATGGAAAACAGTTAGACCATGAAAATGTTAGCTGAAGATGTCTGAAGAATGTAAATGGATCCCAGAAATTTAATTAAGGTGATTCTTTGACATGGAATGGTTACCTAACCAGTCTGTATTTGTGCCTTTGTGGTGCTGTGAATGTGCCGCCTACTTACTTGTATCTCCTCAATTCCCTACCATTGGCATGGTTGTGTGTTGTTGTTGTTTTGGCAGGGATTCCTCAAAGCAGCAACAAGAAGGCAAGTGTGCAGGGAGACTACTAAATTTGAAGTATTTCTCCCACTCATGCTGTGGTGATTGGGTTTTGGTGTTCGCAGCGAGAGTGCTGGGAAAATCAGTCGACTGTGACAAACATGAAAACAGGATTTATTTTATATTTATTTATTTTAGAGCTTATATACTGCCCGTCTTCCTGGAGGAACTACGGGCGGTTTACAACAATATAAAATGAAACAGAGAGTCTAATCAAACAAATGAATGCCTCCAGCACTGGAGCACTGGAGCTGTGTTATGGTAATATTCTGGAGACACAGAGCTCAGATTACCTATGAGAGACATTATTGAAACATTGGAGACATACAAGACGATGAAAAAGGATGCTGTCATGCCTTGAGATCCATTGGCATACTGAGAGAGGCCATATACAATGACACCACATGAAGTTACCAAAGTGTGAATTGGTTTACACTGAAATAAACACCCACTTGCAGAAACGAAGGACTGTATTTGCAAAGAATGATGAAAAAGCTTATTTTGTATCATATTGTGCCAATCGCAGAAAGACTGAAGATGACTAAAGAAAGTACAGATCTATCTGACTTACTAGCCTCAAAAATGCCAGCGAAATAATTGCTCTATTTCCAAGAGACACTTTGCATTATAATTAACCAGTGGCAATTTCTATTAAAAATGAATCATATTATTCTGTATGGTAATCTGGACTCCCACGGCTAGAATGACAGGTGATACATTTTGTAACTTTATAAATATAAATGAGAGTGTTTGGGGCTATTGGGAATTAAAGTGTATAAAATCAGGTAAAGAAAATCATTTTCCACCTTGCAATATGTTTTGAAAAATCTATCTTCTGCAGATAGAGCCAAGCAAATATATTTCAATTTGCTGCGGTTTTCTAGACTATAATTGCTAGAAGAGAAATAATCAGCCTTTAAGGTTGTGTCTTCTAGTGTTAACTTGTACGTGGGAACAATGGGAAAAGCAGAGAGAATACTGTACATATGGAACACAAATTTGATAGGGCTTTAATACATCTTCCATACAACCTGCATTTGTTCTGCAGGTGCAGAAAATAGAATATGTTAATGGATGAAGCAAACATAAAATATACCGTCTCCTGTTCTGTCTCCTATGTTAATGCTGGTGCAATTGTGTTTGTCATATGTGATGACATCTGAAGGAATGTTTAGAAGGAAGTGCATGGCACGTGATGAATTAGGGAGGGCAATTAATTCATGCCATTCTCTAATCATAATCCTTCTGGGGGGGATCACTTCTATACAGTGGTACCTTGTATAAAAGAATTAATTCATACCAAATGAAATTATGTTAAGCAAATTTTCCTTTATACAAATTTCCCATAGCAATGCATTGAAAACAGAGAAATCTCTAATTGTGACCATTTCTATGTTGTACAGTTTCACCCCATAGGCAATTCTGTTAAACAGATTTTCCTTATTTCTGGAATTTTTTATGTTGTACAGATTTTATGTTATACAAAGCATTTGTTATACGAGGGTCCACATACTTTAGCTCCAGATGCTCTAGAACAGGTATACCCAAACTTTGGCCCTCTTGATGTTTTGGACCACAACTCCCAGAATTCCAAGCCTGTATTTCCAATGGCAAAGGACTTTGGGAGTTGTGGTCCAAAACATCTGGAGGGCCGAAGTTTGGGCATGCCTGCTCTAGAATAAGACATCAGGGCTTAAAGTTTGGGAAAGACTTCAGATGCACAACAGTTGAGTTCTGAGGATGCATCTCTACTGGATATTGGATGAAGTGCATGGATGATAGTGATGAAGAAGGAGACATTTAGCCACCTGATAAAGACTTTTAGTCATATGCCATGCCCAACTTAGTTCATGCAGCAAAGTGGCCTTGTTTCAACATGGTTTCTGATCAGTCTAGGGAGAGTTTTCAAAGTCAAACATCCTATGCTGCTTCACTCATACCTAGGCTTCTTTGGGATCCAGGTATAATTGATATGCATAATTGCACTTGCTTTTTTGTAAGATCAAAGGACCTCAATGCATTTTATTCATTTTTCCATATGCAATGCACATGCATACTTCAGAGTATGATACAAAAAAGAAGGATGCAAAAGCTGCACCAAACTCCATCCATATATCAGCCTGGGCTAAACTGAGGAAAGAAAAGTGAGATAATTTTGAATATGTTCACTCTGAGTTGAAATGTAAATAGGTATAGAAAGATGAACAACCAGGCAGACAAGCCTCTAAATATAATTACAATTGTTAAAATATCATTGGCTTATGACATTCCTTTTTTAACTCAATTATTCCCCTCACCCCTGAGATGGTATAGATGTCTCCTTTTTTACCAGCTGTTGAAACCATTAACACCCCAAACCATTTTTTCTCTCATCCTAGATCTACTAGATATTTCCCACTAGTGTACTAAAAATAAATAATTATGACGATAATGACATGGGTTTTTTTTTCAGAAACCCACCTCCAAAAGGCAGGTGAAGGCAGTTGTGATTTTCTGGGTTGCACCTGTTTTTGACATGGGAATTATTGCATATATAGAATATCCAGAGGTTTCTGGATGGGATAAACTAGCTTGATCCTTTTCAGTCTGACTTCAGGCCTGGCTATTGGACTGAAACGGCACTGGTTGCATTGGTAGATGACTTGCACAGGGAAATGGATAGGAGATATGTGTCCCTTTTGGTTTTGCTAGACCTCTCAGCTGCTTTTGACACTATAGACCATGGCATCCTCCTGACTCATCTCTCTGATATGGGAATCAGGGGTACTGCATTAAAGTGGCTCTGGTCCTTCCTGCAGGATAGAATACAGAAAGTGGTGTTCGACACCATGGCCACTGACCTGTGGAGTTTCCCAGGGTTCTGTTCTGTCTCCTATGTTATTTAACATCTATATGAAACCACTGGGGGAGATTATCAGGTCTTTTGGGCCACCAGTATGCCGATGATAACCAGCTCTACCTCTCGTTACCTCTGGACTCTAAGGGAGCTACTATCTCAGCTTTACATGAGTGTTTAGCTACAATAATGAACTGGATGAGTCAAAAGGGAGAACAGGGGGTAGGGATGTAACCTGTACTGGATGGGGTCACCCTCCAATTGAAAAGTCAGGAACGCAGCTTGCGGGTGCTATTGGAGTCATCCTTGAGCTTGGATGCCCAGGTCACGGCTGTGGCCATGAGCACATTTGCACAATTAAGGCTAGTACACAAGTTTTGCCGCTTTCTTGAGAAACCAACTCTGGCCACGGTGATACATGCCCTAGTGATGTTCCAGCTAGACTACTCTATGTAGGGCTACCAATGAAAAGTCTCAGGAAACTTCAATGAGTCCAAAATGCATCAGCCAGACTGCTGACTGGGGCAGGGTACAGAGATCACCTTACACCCCTATTAAAACAGCTTCCTTTGGCCTTCATTAAGATATTTAACACAGCCATAGCATAGCTACTGAGCACAATCCAAGGTGTTGACCTTGACCTACAAAGCACTATATGACCTGGGTCCTAGCTACCTCAAAGATGGAATATCACACTATGAGCTGACTCGGGTGTTAAGGTCATCAGAGAGGCCCTTCTCTCCATCCTGCCACCCTCACAGGTACATCTTGTGGGAACCCATGAAAGGGCCTTTTCGGCTGCTGTGCCCAGACTCTGGGACTCCCTCCCACTAGAGGCCAGGACTGCCTCATCTCTGTTGTCCTTCTGGAAACTGGCAAATACCTTTCTCTTCAGGCAAGTCTCCTTGAATGATGGACTACCTCGTGTATTTTATATGAATCTATAGGTTCATATAGACTTTGGGTTTATAACTACTTATAACCTTGTAGCTTTAATGTAATGTTGTCTATTAAAGCTGTCTAAGATGTCCCTCAATTCTTTGTTCTCAAATACTTGAACATGTCTTAATTGTACTGGACTGTATGTTATCCCTCATTAATATAAGCTGCCTTGGGTCCTTTTCTAAGGAGAAAGGTGGGGCAAAAATACTCTTTAATAAATAAATAGAATTATCTATCTCATTCTTTTCATTGTGACCTATGTAGGGGTTGCCAGGGTTTTGGCTACTAGTTATTATACTGTGTTATTTTGTTCACGAGAGAACAGCCAATATTATGGAGTACTAGCTGAATCTATGTACTCTCTCATTTAGGCTCTCTGCTCTGCTATGGCTGTGTTAAATACCTTAATGAAGGCCAAATTCACCCTGCAAGGTTTAATTATCAAGTAAAGTTAATCGGTCTGGGACCCTCCAATGCAGGAGTCAAAGGTATAAAACCAGGCTAAAGTCTCATCAGAAAAGGTAAAAAGAAATTATGCTCCTAGGGTGAATGTAAGATTTATAATTGGAGTGCCGATCCTATTTAATTAGATAATTAGGGTAATAGTATTTGTAGAAATAGTCTGAACAGTCTGGAACGTCTACCAGCAATGCATGAATTATTCTAAATTCTGGCAGAGTTAGCTAATCTTGCTGAGTTATTCGAACAACATGGTGCTTCATTAAAAGTGTGCAGGGATTGTCTTTCTCACTTTTATCTGGCTTGAAACTAATTAAAATTTACATGAATATTAACTTTGTGAATTTAAAGTTAAGAAATGCAAATGAAGGTTGATTGAGGAACATTAATTTTGTCCTTCTGTGCCTTTGCATAATAAGATATCTCTTGAACATCTTATTTTCTAGGCAATAATGTTTGTGTTTTCTTGTGCCTCGTGAATGGTATTTTCCCCACAGAAATATAAATGGTAAAGAATAAATCATATATAATATGGCCAATGATGGCCTGCTATGTACATATACAGTACATTGAAGTGTGAATTGGCAGAGTTTTTTCAAGAAAGAAAGATTAAAGGAAAACATTGTTGATGTATCCGTGAAGAAAAATGGTATTGAACACAATACTACTGACAACCATACAAAGAAAAAGAGAAAGTCATCAGAATATTTTAAGATAATCCTATTATTTCTTAAATTGTATCTGTACACTACAACAGATGTGTTATTACTAAGCAAAGCAATTCAACATTCTACAAGTCAATTCTAAAAATTGGGAAAGCCCAAACAAAAATATGTACTGTGAACTCAAATACATCAAAAAGGCCAATCTTGCTTATCCTGAAAGAGAATTATAGTTGTCCACCCCTTTTATATTTTGAAAGAGTGCAAGCTGCAGGGGCTGAAATATTGATCCTCAAAAAAGATCTTTTGTAAGAGAAAAAAACTGCTTTGTTCTCAGACTGAACATGCACAGAACAAGATTACTAGCAAGAGGGTTCTAAATAAAATAATAGAATGATAGAATAATTAATTTGGAAGGGTTTATAAGGCCATCAAGTCCAACCCTCTGCTTAATGCAGGAATCCAAATCAAAGCAGATCTGACAGAAGGCCATCCAGTTTTCTCTTGAATGCCTCCAGCATTGAAATGTTCATCACCGCCTGGCGTAATAATAGGTTATTTTATCATAGGGCGTTTATACACGACCCCTAAGCTCCGCCGCAAATGGCTGCAAGGTCCGGACCTTAAAAATGTTTACCCACCAGCTCCGGACTTTGCAATTAAGTGCGACCCCGCCCACTTTAGCGCGACCAAACAGCAGTTTTCTTGTACCTGCTTTTTGGATGTGACAAATATTTGATCCGGTGTAAGGATACTGAGAGTGGGGCTATCCTGGCTAGAGATGGGCACGACTTGAAAAAAAAATTTTTTCGAGTTGTCGTTAGTCGGGCCGGTTCCGTTTCGGCTCGTTTCCGTTTTTCGCAAAAATTTGCAAAAATTAGTCGGTTCGTTTTTTCATTTTTTCGTTGTCGTTAGTACTGGTTTGGGGAGGGGGTAGCGGGCTCCTGGAGGGAGCTGCAGGAGTCAGCCAGAGCCACAAGTGACGGACTGGCAGACTCTTTGCACCCGCTGTGTCTCACGTACTTGCATGTAGTGCAATGCAAGTAGATCTGGCTTAGGGTTAAGACGGCTTAGCGCAACGGCTAGGGTTAGGCTAGTTACGGGTGAGGTTACGGTGAGTATTGGGGTGCATCTGGGTGCCTCTCTGACCCACTTAGAAGGACAGTGTACTGGCGTATGGGTTAGGCTTAGGGTTCGGGTTTGGGCTACGATTAGTGGGCTGTTTATGTCCGATTGGCACATCCCAGAAGTCTCTGTGGTCAACCTGGCCAAGTGGCCATGCGATTGGTGGAAAATTTGCATGGTCTACTCCCATGGGAGAGCCCATCATTGCGAATGCGCAGGTGTAAAAAAATAAAATAAAATAAAATAAAATAAAATCAACGGAGACTTTTTTTTTGCAAGAAAAACCCACTGCTGCTACTGTAAAAATTCAAGCATTTAAAATAGCTAATTTTCGCATGTTTCTGTGGTGCTTTGGTGGGGTTTTGGGCAACGATTTCAAAAAAAATATTGCGGTCGCCATTTTGGATCCCCCGCACTGCATGGCAAATGGATGCGCCCTCCCAGCCTGGTACCAGCAGCGGAGCAGTAGCAATAGCCAAGGAGAGGGGGGCGGGGAACCCCCCCCCCAAATAAAACACCCTTCTGGCCTGGTAGGTGCCCTCAGACAGTTTTCGCCTACTTTTAGGGCCGGGAATCGGGTTTTTTTTAACTTTTAAAAACTTTTTTTCTGTGCCGCTTGGCATTGCGCGATGCAAGTAATGAGCACGACAAATCAGACCAAATTGTTCGTTCGTCGGTTTGAGCTCGAAGTCTGGGGCAGTGATTCCCGTTACCGTTTCCGTAGAGTAACGGAAACGAGTAACGGAAACGGAAACGGGAATACCGCTAAGTCGTGCCCATCTCTAATCCTGGCTTCTGTTTGTTCTTTTTTTGTGCCCCGCCCCTTTAAGAGATCTGAATGCTGCCGGGAACAAAACGGAGGTAAGACGGCATGCTTTTCTTTCTTTTTTCTCCCTCCCTCAGGCAGCCAGCAACCAGGAAGTGCGGACGGGGGTGGGGACAGAGGAAGAGCAGGAACCCCTAAGATCTCTGGTCTGAATTTAAGTGGGCAGCGGATCTTAGGGGTCGTGTAAAAAGGCCCATAGTGCTCTAACAGTTAAGTTTTTTTTTCTCATATTCAGCCTATATCTAACTTCTTGTAACTTGAATTTATTATTATGTATTCTTCACTCTGGGGTGAGTAAGAACAGATCCTCTCCTCTCCTCTGTATGTCTGCTTTTCACGTATTCGAAAAGTATACAAATAGAATTATTTGGAAAGTGCTTTAATTTCACCTCATCCCCATTTCTCAAATATACATTGATGTAGCTTTGTGGACCAGAAAGTATCCCCTCCCCTTCAAGGGGAATGGAAAGATCCCAGAAAGTGAAAAGGCAGCTTTTATGTGAAACATTTAAAAATTGCTTGCGTTTTAAAAAGGAATGGAGCAACAGTACTAAAGGAAACAGGCATTTTGACATGTACCTCCAGGGAGTTGGGATACATTTTTGGTGGGGTACAGGTGTGCACCCATAGTAAGTTATCTGGCCCCAGCACACAAGTCTCAGGAAGCTAGGAGGAGGGTAAGATTTATCAGGGTCAGGCTGACACAACTGAAAGAGACAGATAGTCCTCTAATAAGTGGTAACTGGAGAGGCAGGGTCAGAGAGGATAAAAGAGTAGGAGTGGGAAGGTAGGGGATTGACATCTATCTCTGAAGAAGAGGATTGTGAGATGATGCAACAGAGGAGAACATTGGAAACTGCCTAATCTCAGCCAGTTTGCTTGCTTGTGAGTCAGTTAGCAAAGACTCCAGCCACATGCTAGGACAAAGTCACATCAGAATGGACACGATTGCAACTCTGGAGAAGCAAGTGACATGCACACTGATGGAGGGGATAGGTAGAGATGTGGCTTGTGTAATTAAATTTTAAACTGTCCAGAGAATGATTTGAGCACTGTGAGGTGGTGTACAGTATAAGCAGCATGCTTTTCTTATTCCTTTTTTAAAAAAAAGAGATTAGCTGCAAAACCTGACTTATTGTGCTCATCTTTAGAAGTCTTCCCTAAAAAGGATGCTTCCTGGACCAAAGCTCTCCTCTCCTTCCTGCTCGCAGAATCTAGACACTGGGGAACTTCAATGATGTTAACAGTGTCCCTAAGTTGGCAAGTGCTGCCAAGGGCTTAGAATCTACAGTTCAGACCTATGAGACTATGGGAGAATGGCAGGGGGAAATGATGCTACAGTACTAATACAAACGCTTGATACAAAAAGCTGAAATGGATTCCATGGAATTATTGGTGGGGAACTGTGGTCCTGGTGAAACTTCAGGTGGGTAGTGGTGGGGTGCACAGTTATATTTGAAGTATTTCTGTGTTACAGAAGCACAGACCTGTTGTTTTTGCCCAGCACTAAGTGCTTTCAGTTAGTATTAGTATTTTTCAGACTAGGTTTCTGACTCAAGTCTTCACATGAGAAATCAGCTCCAAGACCAGGGCAAACCTTTGACTCTGTCATTCAGGATCCAGTTAGCTGACTCTTAGGAAGGACACTTTCAAACTCCCTTCATGGTAAAACATGCACTGGTGCTCGGAAACATATTCAATTTCTAACTGTAAACAAAATTAGAAAGATGTCAAAATTGGAAAGATAATGTGTGGATGTATAGCTTTTTTGTTTTTCTTGTTTTGTTTTGTTTTGCTTTGTGGTTGTGGGATAGTCTTAGTTGATGCCTATATCCTGTCACAGTCTCAACAATTCTACCCATTTTATAGCTATACCATTGTCTGGTAATTAAGGGAAAATCCAAAGACATTATGTGTCATTAAGTCACTTCTGATCTGCGGAGTTTACATTAGTTACTGACCTCCAAAATGTGCTGTCATCCATAATGCCTAATTTTTCAAAGTCACACCCTGAGTAAAAGGCTAATAAATGAAATTAAGAGCACAAAGGGACTAGTTTAGAAAGCTTGTTTTAACATCCAGGTTGTAACAGGCAACTCACAAATGAAGCAGCTACCATATGGACACATTACCACAGATTGTGGGGGAAAAAATCTTTAGATAATAGCATCAATTTGTTTATGGACAAGCTACACAACAACAGTGGTGGTGGTGTTCCCATCAGTACCATGATTTACTTTACAATGTGTTTTCAGGATGTTCTTCAGAGAATTAGCTCACACTGGCAGCAAGATTGAATTGACTCATCTAATTGGATGTTGAGCTTCCTTAAAGTCTGCTAGTATTATGCCTGTACACATAATGTCTTTGCATATTGTTCTCATCTCTTTTTTTAACAAAATAAAACAAAGAAACAAAGCAGAATATAGCTTGTCCTTAACTGCAGCAGATTATATCCACTGAAGACTTATGGATGGATGATTCAGTGATTCCCCATTCATTGTAGTCTTGCAGCTTCCCCCCACCTTTCCCAAAGCTGTCAAGAGCTATCATTAGATGCACCATTGCTGGCAAGCAGTTTGTATTCCACAACAACTTTCCAAAGACTTGTGTATCAGTTCATAACGAGCAGTTAAAACAGAGCATCCTGTGGCAAAGAAAAACTGGCTAGGGAATCATACTGTCCCAAGATGAATAGGGTTAACCAATGATTGACAGAGTGGGATAGAACCTTTTTATGTTCGCAGAGTGAGCCTCCATTGATTGTTACTTCTTGAGTGTAACTTCTAAATATTTCCAGGTTGAAGAAACCAATTAGATACTAGGCATGATAAGCATCAGAGAGTAAGCCTTACCTGCTAGCTATCATACACTTTGGAAATAATACCATTTTAGGATGGGGATCACCACATGCCATCTTTTAAAACCCAAGGGCTGCTGTTATGAATCTCAGATCAGTAAACTCTACTGGCCTTCCTCTTTTTCTTTAGAATAGAATAGAATAGAATAGAATAGAATAGAATAGAATAGAATACTTTTATTGGCGAAGTGTGGTTAGACACACCCAGAATTTGTTTTGGTAAAAATGCTCTCTCTATATAAAAGGAAATATAAGAATCATATAGTCAACAATAAAAACACAGTACAATACTACAATATAACCTATTATTTAAAAAGGAAGAAGAAATGTAAAAATTAATTATTCAACAGTTTGATAGCACTTGGAAAGAAACTATCTCTATATCTAGTTGTCCTAGTATGCAATGCCCTAAAACGTCGCCCTGAGGGTAACAATTGAAACAGATTATGTCCAGGATGTGTGGAATCTGTATATTTATTAAGCTATTTAAGGAAGAAACAAAAGATGGCACAAGGGTTCTCCAGAATGGAAGGGAGATGTTCCCACTGCCAAAAGTATGGGGGTGTGGAAAACCCACATCCAATGAACTTTTTTTGCATAATTATGTAAATACCATATCTTTTTGAGCAGTGAATTAAAAAAACTTAGCAGTGAATTAAGAAATTGGCATATCCATAGATCTTATCCATTCTATGTTGTGTGACTCATGTAACAGATGTCTAGAGAGATTTTTGAAATTACATCAATACACTTTGAACATTTATGGTTTTTACATAAATGGACAACAGGATTTTAGCCATTGTAACTCAACGCTAAAGAGTTTCTTAACTTTGAACACTTCACTTCCAAAATTCACACTATTTGTGTAACTGCATGTGAGGAAGATGCCATCATGAGGGGGGGGGGGTAGTGGATTGGATGTCTCTATTTTCCCCTGACCCTGGAGCAATGTACTCTAGGCTAAGTGGGTGCCTGAGAATTCCAGAGATAGAGATCCCTAAGTCCTGGGTCTAGATCTCCCAGAGACATCTGTGGGAAGGAGATGGGAAGAAAAACTGTCTGAAGAAGAACTCTGCCTTGAAGAGGAAGAATCAGATCCTGGAAGCTAGGTGATATAGAGCAGGCTCTAGTGGTGGGAAAGGAAGACTTAAAATGAGGGAGGCAGAGGGCAAGTGGAGCAGATGACAGAATATTCTGCAGACTAGATAGTGGAGGAGGTTGAAGTGGACAGGAGAAGCCTCAAAGGAAGCTAAAGAAGAATCTTGAGGTACAGCCCCAGGGGAACCAGAGCCCCCAAGTGACTGGAATTTTGTTAGCAAGAGCAGGCATGATCCAACTATTGTCGTCGTCCTCTTGACAAGAATGTGCTAAATGATCAAAGAATGGAGAATAAACTCTGCAGAAATACCAAGCTGAGAGTGTTGCATTTACCAGTAATCTTCCAACATACCTCATAAACAGTTCCAGTTTCATCAAAATTGAAAATTGTATATTCCTTCAAGAGCTGTACCCTGGAGCTGTTGGTGTTCAGTTGTTCAGTCATGTCCGACTCTTTGAGACCCCATGGACCAGAGCATGCCAGACCTTTCTGTCTTCCACTGGCTTCCGGAGTTTGGTCAAATCCATGTTGGTTGCATCGATAACACCATCCAACCATCTCATTCTCTGCCATTCCCTTTTCCTTTTGCCTTCAATCTTTCCCAACATCAGGGACTTTTCCAAGGACTCCTCTCTCCTCATGAGATGGCCAAAGTATTGGAGCCTCAGCTTCAGAATCTGTCCTTCCAATGAACATCCAGGGTTGATTTCTTTCAGGATGGATAGGTTTGATCTCCTTGCAGTCCAGGGGACTCTCAAGACTCTCCATAAGCACCACAATTCAGAAGCATCAGTTCTGCGGTGACCAGCCTTCTTTATAGTCCAGCTCTCACTTCTATACATCACTACTGGAAAAACCATATATTTGACTATTTGGACCTTTGTTGGCAAAGTGATGCTTCTGCTCTTTAAGATGCTGCCTAGGGTTGTCATCGCTTTTCTCCCAAGAAGCTGGTGTTTTTTAGTTTCTTTGCTGCAGTGGACCCTAGAGCAGTTGATGCTAATAATACTGGTCTACCACAAATATTGAAATGTTTCTGAATACAAGAGCCTCCTTATGTGTAAGGTCCATGCATGAAAAGGAATCCTGGACACATATCAATTTTGCTATGGCTAGGCTATCTCAATAGATCTAATGTTGTGTTTTGTTTGGGTTGACTTATGAGGAGTTCTGTGCAAACCTCAAATTCATATCTTGGGACTTTGTTCTGTATTGAAAAGGCACGACATATGAAAGCACTTTAGTTTCTTTCTCATTTTTCTCCCTCTTTTCTCTCATCATTTGTTTATCAAAGTTTTTGTTTACTTTTTTTCAGGAGGCTACCTTTGAACTACACACAGATAAGTGACAACAGCTTCAATTTTAATAAAAGGTCTGTTGCTTCTTATGCACGCAAAATGTTAAGGAAGGGGGCAGAGCTTGTGTTCTGCTTTCCTTGCATGTTAAGTAAGCATGCTCGAGAACACATGAATATTGCATCAGTTGGAAATATTTTTATTTTAAAAGAAAGGAACAAAACAACAAAAAGCAAGACTACCTCTCCAGTTAGCAGCATCACTCCTCTAGCCAACTGCTCTAACCTGTACAAAACCAATAATATTTTAATGTGAGCTTTCATGGATTGTCCACTTCTTCAGACATACAACAACAGAATGAAATGTTGAAAGAAATATCAGTTTCATACCAAATATTCCTTAGCTCTTGGGTGTATGGTATATTTGCATGCAGTGATTTGGCTATGTTGTTTTAGGGTTGTGACATTAATTCCTTGGGAGATCTATTTATTTGTTTATTTAGTTGGTTGATGTACCACAACCATCTAGCAGAAAGCTACCCTGGGCAGCCCAGAGTACATGAAACAGACACCAGATGAGATGGGGAGAGGGACGTGGTTGAAGACCAGGGAATCACTTAAAGCTTTAAAATTAGGGGGGGAGAATATTAAATATAGAAGTAAGAGATAAGGAGTATACAGTAGATAGTTTTTACCTTAGAGTCTTGTGGTTAAAGATTGGCTTACAAAAGTATTACATTTGGTAATGATTTAATAAACTTTGACTTATATTCAGTCCATTTTTATTTGCAAGACAAAATCATGTGGCGCTTTAAAGACTATGATATTTTTAATGTGAGCTTGTTTTCATTTAATTGTCCACTTCTTCGGACGCTGAACAACACTAGTCGTTTCCCACTCTAGGGGGCGGTGCTCATCTCCGTTCAAGCTGAAGAGCCAGTGTTGTGCGACGAGTCCTTGGCATCGCTGCAAGGAAACACTGTTTTTACTTCCTCACATTGGGTGTACCCAGCTGCCGTGAGGTCTTGGGCCCTTTGCTTGACATGAGGCCTCCCTCCCTCCCTCCTTGGCTTTCTTTCTTTCCCTTTTCTTTCTCCCTCCCTCCCCCTCCCTTCTTTCTTTTCTTTCTTTCTCTCTCTCCCTTCCTCCCTCTTTCTTTTTTCCTTACTTCCCTTCCTTCCTTCCCTTTCGACCCTTCTTTCTTTCTTTCTACCCTCCCTCTCCCTTCTTTCTTTTTTCTTTATTTCTCTCCCTCTCCCAGATCTCTCTCTTTCCTTCCTTCCTTCCCTCCCAAGACCTCCTTCCTTCTTTCTTTCTTTCCTTCCTTCCTCATTTTCTTTCTTTCTTTCTTTCTTTCTTTCTTTCTTTCTTTCTTTCTTTCTTTCTTTCTTTCTTTCTTTCTTTCTCCCTCCCTCCTCCTCTCCTTCCTTCTCTCCCACTCTCCTTTCTTCTTCTTTTCCCCCCTTTTCTTTTTTCTTTCTTAGGGGGGAGAATTCTTTTTCTTCCTTTCTTATCATTTTCTTTCTTTCTTCCTTCCTCCCCCTTCTTTTGTTCTACCTCTCTCTCCCTCACTTCTTCTCTCCCTTTCTTTTTCTTTCCCTCCCTCCTTCCTTTACTTACTTACTTTCTTCCTCCCTTCCTCCTTCTCCCTCCTTCTTTCTTTCTTTCCTTTGTTCCTTCCAGTAGATAGTCCTCCCTCCCTCCCTTCCTTCCTTTTACCTTTTAGAGTCTTCCTTGTTTCTTTCTTTCTTTCTTTTCTTTCTTTCTTTCTTTCTTTCTTTCTTTCTTTTTTTCTTTCTTTCTTTCTTTCTTTCTTTCTGGCTTTTTCTGGCGGCAATTGCGGGGGGTCGCAGCGGCGGCGGCGATGGTGGGACGGGGGCATTTGGTAATTGATTTAATAAACCGGTGCCGATTCATTGACTTATATTCAGTCCATTTTATTTGTGTCCATCATGCATATGTACTTTATATCAGCTGTTTCCTTCTGTATTCTTGATTTGTAATTCTTCTGTTCTAAAATGTTGACCTTCAAATCTTCCATGGAGTGTTCTGGAAGGTTGAAATTGTTTGTATACACAATGGCTGCTCCGCCGGCCTCGTGCCGAGCAGGGGAACCTTTGCCGGCCGGTTGAAGGAGGCGGCTATTGGCTCCGCTATTAGCGTAGCCTACGGTAGGGGAGCGCACCCTATATAAGTCCTTGGCGCGCTCCCCTCAGTCTGCCTCCGCAATCGCCGGTTTCCCCGCCCTCCCGCCACGGTTTATTATGTGCTGGTGATGCTTTGCTGGTCGCTTCGGGGCCGGATGGGAATTTTTGACCACTTCTCTGATTGGCCTTGAGCGGTGGTGTTTTTTCGCCCATCCCACCATTCACATATTGGCGGTGGGTGTTGTAGGTAATAACCCCGGTCACAACTGGCGGGTAGCGCATAAAAGGTTAACCATTTAGGTCCCGAATCTAATTACATCTTCACGTCTTCGGCAGCCTTCCATTAATAACCCAATAGGATTTAGTTAGAGAGCAAATAATAATAATAACCCAAAACCCTAGGAGGGCTGCCAACCTTTAATCAAGCGTTGATGCCAAAAGATCTCGTTGGCATCCTCACTGCGGCAGTTCAACGGGCCGCAGGAAATTGGTGGAGTAGCGGGACCTAATCAATTTGTTGTTACCATCTTGATGATGCGCTACAGCTCAGGCCCTCCTAAAGTTATTGTTCATTGATAAGTAATTGAAAATTCGTTACTGTAGTTAATAAAGTTGTGGCCCTTATTCAACCCAAGCGGAATGTGTGTCGCCTCCTTCTTTCAACCTGGCTCGGCAATGTGTATTGTGGTTGCAGATGTCAGATTTGTGACTTGATCCATTTCCATAAAGATCATCCTGTTTGTTCTATGTAAAGTGCAGATGGGCCTTGTTTGCAAAAGGTGACACAGATCACATTGTTTGAAAGCAAGTGAAGCTGTCTCTGTTGTGTGACATTGTTGGGTTGTGGGACTGTATTGCCAGAGTAGATGTGGGGGCAGAGTTGGCATCAGGGTCTGTGACAAGTTTTAGTCCCACTGTCTGTGTTGCTCTGTTGTAATCCTTTGTGTATTAGTATTTGTTTGAGGTTGGGACCCATACTGTAGGCAAGGATGGGTCTCCCACCCATGGCTTTGAAGAGTGAAACGTTTTTTGACAAGGACTGGTGGAGAGCATTGAGGATCTTTATGAGTGGTCTCAGTTGTGGACTGTAAGTGACAACTGGTGGCATTCTGTCATTTAATTGCCTGGGTCTCTTTTGCAGCAAGTTATCTCTGGGTATGCATCTTGTTTTGCTGATCTGTTCCTTAAGCATATGAGAAGGATACTGTAGTGTTTTTATTCTGTGAATTGCCTGAAGAACTGATGTTATAAAAGGGGGGCTTGAAATGTGTGTATAAATGTAAATGAATAAACAGAAAGTTTGATTTTATGAGATTGTTAGAAAGTAATTATCCCATTCTCCTCATAGAACCATAGAATAATTGAATTGCATAATGCAGGAATCAAAACATACAAATCACCCCCATACAAATACATACACATGCCATCCAACTATAAAACATATAGAATTGTGGTGGAGAGGCAGTGTGTGAGAGAGTATGCATGTGTGTCATCTAATCCATACTATTTCACATTTTTTCTTTAGCATTTACCTTATCGACATCTAGCTTTCTCCTTGAAAGTGTGTTGCCATCATCTGTTCCAAACAGCTGTGACCTATCCATGACCTCCTTAATAGAAATAGCCAATGTCCACCGTAGCTCATTTTCCATTATTTATTCACATCCCCACCAAATGCTTATCTAGAACTGCAAACACTGGCATTCACCCTGTCCAGATGATTAACTTTGTTTTAAGAGGAAAATAGAAAACCTTCCATCAAAGGGTATCAAAGAGCTGGGTGATCTTACACAACAGATGCCAGGTATAATTCACATTAGGAGATTGGTTCATAACTTTGCTTTTATCTTGAGGACCCCTGGTCAGCCATGACAGAAAAATTGGAAACCATTTGAGAAAAATAATTTCCCTACAAGAGAGAGCATTTAATAAAAATAAAAAGAGTCGAGAAATGCTATATTGGAATGTATCACTCCATTGCCACCTGAAACAATGCTGATTATGGGGAACATGGACATTCTTGCTCAAACAAAATAATATTAAAATTAAAGCAACCTATGAGATTAGTCATACAAAGTGTGCTGTAGGGGCAAATTAGGATTTAGGAGGCCTGGTTTTAAATTGCTGCTCAGCCATGGTAACTTTCTCGTGGTGTGGAACAGGTAAAACCATTCTTTAAAGATCTCATTTACCTTGAAAGTCTTATTAGTATTGTTAGAAGTCAGTTCCGTTAGATAGAATAAGGATGAGATAGTAAGGAAACCAAGTATGAAAGTACACACATTTAAACTGGGGAAAGACATATAAATTATTCTGGGCTCAAATGTTGGGAAAACTGTGATTGAATGGTATATATACTATTGAATAGTACATGTGTGTGTGTGTGTGTGTGTGTGTGTGTGTGTGTGTGTGTGTGTGTGTGTGTGTGTGTGTGTGATTGAATAGTACATATGTGTGTGTGTGTGTGTGTCTGTCTGTCTGTCTGTCTGTCTGTGTGATTTCACTTTCAGGAAGCCCATTTGGTCAACAATACCAGATTTTGGGTATCTTGCTATGTTTCTCCCTTGTCCCATTTACATACAAAGAAATGGGTTGATCCCCCCCCCCCCCCCGTTCTCCGTATTGCTGCACATTATGTTTTAACTGGCTCTTGTTTTCATCACTGTATCATTTTATCATGTTTGTCATATATTATTCTAAGCTTGGGGGTTTGGCCAGGAGATGGGTAATGAAATCAGAACTCCTGATGGAGAGTCCTTTAATAGTCAGTGACAATATTGTCAGTCAGAGCTCTTATTAGCAACGCGGCATGTAAATGGGCCATGGAGATGGTTGCATAAATGACGCATAAATGGCTGGAGAATATGATAATTGCTCCCTCTTCCTGCTTGAATGAAGGAACAAACTAGCTGTGAAGGGAAAACAAAACAGCGTTCTTTAGGAGACAGACTGCAGTCAAACTCGAGGTTACACTAAACATGTATTGAGTAGCTCAGTCTATACTATAGGGCCCTGTCCAGATTTAAGAATTAAAGCACAAGGAGCGAGAGCTTTACTCTTTCCTTTCTACCAGCTGTCCACAAATCAGGTTGACTCTACCTTGTCGTCATTTGGAATAATAACAAATATCACATTTGGCATCATGGTTTAATTCGTTTTGTTTCATGACATTATCCCTAACTGCTGTACACAAGTGGGTAAGGGGAGCAGGAGCTTCAAACCTCACTTTGGCTGATACTTCACATCCATCTCATCACTGTTTGCAGTCCCGCTGGGGACCAGTATGAAGAAATCTAACTGCACGACCATTGTGGGATGAAGGGAGTTCGTCCCAACCACGCCCCCTGAACTGCAATCAAAGTAGGATGAGAGATTCCCCTCCCTGGCCTCAGAAATCTCCTCATCTCGCTTCTCATTATGATATGAGAGCCCGTGTGGTCAGTCTCCTCCCACAACATGCCATTCTCCATCTAGTGACAGGAGTGCAAAGTGCCATTCGCCAGTACATTCCCTATTGAGTCAGCAATGCAGTGTAGAGAGATTAAAAGACAAATGCCTCAAACTTAGCTCCGTAAAGCGTTGAAGGCAAGGCTTCAGAGAATTGAAACATCTAAAACAGAAGGTCGGGTCGAAAAAAAAATGGAGAACAAAGGCATGTTATTTCACATCTCATCACGGAACGAGGACGTGCAAAAACAGTCATGCCGGTATCATCAATCACGCCCGTGTGTACACGGTAACAGGGACAGAACCGCAAGAAGACCATGTGACTGCCACCAACATCAACACGTAACAAACTTCTACCTGGGACGAGAGTGGATGTGAAGTAACCGTCTTTATTGTGCCCTGATCGACACAATTCCTTATCCCATACTTCCATTGGAGTTTAAAACAATAAGAGCAGGTACAGAAATATTTTAGCTATCCTGAGAAATAGGAAAGTTACAAATAATAATAGGATGGATGACAATTGTTTGCATCCTATTATACCCATCTTCCAGAGTAAGCCACATGCAAGGGAATATTTGCTGGTCAGGATTGCTATATTATACTATTCACTAACAATTGGATCTGATATTTTCAGTGTTTTTTTTTTTCTTGTGGTATTTGACCACATCTTAAATTTAAATCACAGCTTGCAAAAGCATTCTTTAACAGAGTGGCATGGCTCACTTTATAAGCTGGAAAAACATACTCTAAAAAGTTGGCAAGGAAGCAATAAAGAGTATACATGTAGCAGAACTTTATTACAAAGTTAAGCTGTCATCATATTTCATTAAGCTGGTACTCTTAGGCATGTTCAAGTTTACTGCTGGCTAAGTAAGTTACAGAATTGAAGAAAGCACTCTGCTTCCTTAGTCTTTATTGAACTATAGTGGGGTTTTTTATGATTAGGTCACACAGTTGTGAAAAGGATACATAAGCTAAGGCAAATCCCTGAGTTTAGAGGTTACATAACATAGTGGAAAAATGTTGTATGGGAAATCTTAGATGACATTTTTTGTCAATAAGTAACTATTTAGTTGTGCATTTTTCCATTCACTTTGTTGACTCTGGGCTTGACCAATTTCTTTGCTATACATAGCAGACTTGTTATAAAATAAAATTTTGCAGCAGCAACAACACAATTATAATTGCGTGCCATCAAGTTGGTTCTGGCTTATGATTACCCAATCCCATTTCAGGTTTTCTAGGTGGAGAGTACTCAGAAGTGATTCACCATTCCCTTATTCTGGGGGCGGGTGGTGTCAGCCCAGAAGCTTGCCTAAGGCCTTTCTGACTGGCTTTTCTCCATGGAGTCAGAGTGGGGAATCAACCGTCAGCATATAAATCTATAACCAAATACTTAACCCATTGAGTTACCGAACCAGCTATTATATATGTACTACAATGTAATATAATGAACATAACATGAATTGGTAGAATAGGATAGAATATAATTGGTTGTTAGAACAGTGGGAAGTTTCAAGGATAATGCTTCTCATTAGAGATGGGCATGAAATGATTTTTTTTATTTTGTTATTCGTTATTCATTTCATTGTGTAACGAAATGAATAAAACTTCTCACGAAATGCCCAAAGTACAATAATCAATGGTCAATAATAGCAGCTTCTACTTATAGTTCATATCTGATTTCAGTCTAGAATCCACTTATTGGTTTTTCTAGATATAATATAGCAATAATAGCAACTAGAGATGGGCACAGAAAGAACAAGTTTATTTTATTTTATTTTTTATTTTGTTTCATTATGCAACAAAATGACAAACAAAACTTGTCACTAAAATGAAACACGGGAATTTTTGTCGTGCGTTTCGTTTCCATTACAGCAATGAAGTGAGTGGATTTAAATCCTAAAAAAATCATGGAAAATTGGAATAAATGGTAATGAACCGGTAACAAACCGGTAACGAAACAAAAATGATTTTTTTGCAAAAAAATCGCGAACAACGGAAACGAACCGAAACGGACCTCTAAACGACAAACGACAAACGAAACTCCATTTTTTTCTATTCGTTCCCATCTCTAATAGCAACTTCTGACAGAGTTTTTGGCAATTTGTTTTGCCAGCAGGTCAACAAAATCCACTTCAAACGGGCAAACAGACAGAGTTTGTACAAATATAACAGAGTTTCAGCAACATTTCACCTCACTGAGACAGCATATGAACATAATACAGACACAGAGCATGGCAATATAGGTACCTTCTCACCAAAGGTCCAAAGGCTACTGGTTTCTGGAGCCCTTTTATATATGATTGATAACTAATCAGGGCACTGGTTGCACTATGCTATTGCATCTATCTTGCATCAGCTTCACTCATTATATCTATTCTGTACACCTGGGTCCAGTATTACATACTGGACTCCATTTTACAAATCAATTAAATGTACACGCAAAACACCTGATCTCTCCAATACAACATGTTTTTCCTCTCTAATATCTGACAACTTCTAGTTACAGTTCATACCTGATTTCATTTAGAATGCACTTATGGTATTTGTCTTTCCAGATATCTGTGGAATGCATAATCCTCTCATCAACATGAGATCATTTCCAATGAGTTTGTTTCCTATCAAATTTCTTAAGTGTCTGGGTTTCACATTTGTAGATAGTAATTAGGTATATGCATAATCTGCATTACCTTGGTTTGATTGCCAGTAACATTCCTATTGTTGGCAATCGTTTCTAGTTGTTTCACAGTAACCATTTTATGCCTGTCTTCCCATTTCTTGGCTACAGTTAAGAAGATTCTTATTCTAATTCAGACTCTCATAAATTCTGAGTGATATACCCATTACTGTTGTATATTTCCCACATAGATGCATACATGGTGATGATGTAATGGAGAAATAACAAGAAATAACAGTTATCTCTGTGGTAATTGTGGAAAGGCAGGTGTGGAACCCTGAGCCCATTCTGGATACTAAGATACATTACAGTAGGACCCCTGTATCCACTGATTCATTATCCACGGTTGGCAGAGGAATAAATAAATAAATAATTTAGCAGTTGCAAAGCAAGCTACTGTCACAAAGAGCAGCTGTAAAGCAAGCTACTGTCATAAAATAGCAGCTTAAAGCAAGTTACTATTACAAAACAGCAGTTTTGGGGACATGTTGGCATTCTCTCTTATCCACAGTTTTCATTATCCATGGGAAGGTTGGAACCAATTCCCAGCGGATACTGGGTTCCTACTATACTCAAATAATTCAACATGGGTTTGTTCACATAGCAAGGCTTAGCCTCAGAGGAATGAACATAATCTCCCTAATTAGTGCTATATTGTACTTGCTTTCGGAGAGATATCTCAGATGCATCATGGAAGCAAGAAACTGGCTGGACAGCCATATTTCTCTCAAAACCTTGCATTATAAAAGTCTTGCCAGAGACCAGCCTGGTCCTCAGAAGCCCTGTTTATGCGTTTTTCTTTTCTGTACAGACATACTTTGTTTCTTCTCTATTTTAATACAGACTCTTATAATTTGCATTTAACTAAATTGATATGGGAAGCTGCCTAGATGCCCTAAGCATATCCGATCTCACCTGATTTCAGAAGCTAAGCAGGGTCGGCCCTGGTTAGTACTTGGATGGGAGACCCCCAGGGAATACCAGGTGCTGTAGGCGCCTGGAGTAGGAAGTGGCAAGCCACTCCAGTATTTCTGCCAAGAAAACTCCATGGACATGGAGTCACGAAGAGTCGGTCACGACTGTAACGACACAACACACACACACACAAATTGATATGGAAACTGGAAGGCGCTTACCAATCTTCCTCTCTCTCCCACTTCTCTGAATTGTGCAGTACAATTCTCCAGTCAATACTTGCATCTAAAAATATGTACACTGGGGGAAACAGTACAGTACACCAACTGCTATATGTTAAGAAATGTATACACTATGCAAACTTCCAAGCAAATGAGTATATAATTTTTATCCACCTGAGACTATGTATGCACTTTTGTAGTTCCTTTTATTAATAAAAATAATAATAAAAAACCCAACTGTACAAAGTTGGAAAATGTGTGCTACAGAATCTACAGAATTTGAAACGGATATATCCACCCCATCTTTTCCTTCCCTTCAATGATTTTTAAAAAAATGTTTTCTGCACCTAACCAAGAAATACCACACATGCCTCTAGAAGGAAAATATGCTATTCTGTAGTTTATAATATTGAGTAAAATGAGGGGCTTGAATGAAGCTGTTACTGTAGCTGCAGAAAGCCTTTAACACTTACAATGTATTGTATCAGAAACAATTGCAGTATATTCTGAGTTCATTTGCTTTTGTCTGGACACTGGCTTCAGGTAAAAAGTGGTGCTTAGTCCTTATGCATGGTCCTTCCAAGTGTTTCTTAAAATGCAAGGCTGATTGAACATAATTTTATTTTCACTGGTTTTCTGGTTTAGTAGTTAGGAAGTAGTGATGGGCACGACTCAAAAAAAAATGGTGTTTCATTTGTCATTTGTCGTTTAGGGCGTCCATTTCGGTTCGTTTTTGTTTTTTGTGAATTTTTTGCAAAAACTTTCATTTTTGTTTTGTTATGTAACGAAATGAAAAAACGAAAGCGAAAATGAAAAATTGCTGTTTCGTTAGCATTCATTACAGTTCAATGTATTTGCCGCAACGAAAATGAAACGCACAACAAAATTTCTGTTGTTTCGGTTCGTTTTGTTTCATTTTGGAGAAAAAAATCAGTTTTCCTTTTGTTACGTAACAAAACGAAAAAATGAAAATGAAAACAAAAAATTGCTCGTTTCGTGCCCATCTCTATTAGGAAGTACAAAGCTTCTCAAAGCCCAAAATCTCAGCAGGAAAATGATTCAATATATTAACCTCCTATAGTACCTTTGCTAGCAAGAGAAGTCTCTTACCTTGGCAATGGCTATCCACCAGGACAAGACATCAAGGACAGTCAATTTCAAATAAAACAAGTGGCATCCATTTTTACCTGAAAACAATTTGAGTCCATCAGTTCAGACTGGCTGCTCTTGTCTTCTGTAAGTGCAATTGAAATTAAGGGCTCTCAATAGTCAGGAGTGTCATAGTTCTCTTTCTCTCTTCAACAGCCTAACACACTCAGAAACCCACTCTATCATTGTGTGTGCTAATCGGTTAGTTTGTGGCTCACAATATTCATGTCTCTAACTATGAGGTATTCTTAGAGGTGCTAATCAATTCATAATGTGATTCAGAGCTCAATGGCATATTCATGCTAAAGCTTCATTATGTCTCGAAGTGTGAATGTCCTTCAAAGCACAGAATCCTTTCAGAACACATTCACATAACAGCCATTATCTTAGGCAAGCTCAGTCAATCCCCAGTGGCCTGACTGAGAACATCTTGAAAGATATTGCACCTACCTTGGTGTCATTTGTATGAAATAGTATTACGTCGAAAGAGGAGCCATATGTGTCATCTCTAAAGTCCACACAATCATGATGACTAGAGATGGGCTGACTGGCCAGCACCAGAGAGAGGGAAAGATGACGCATTGGAGGATGCTTCCTGGTTGTTATTTCACCCAGCACAGACTACAGCAAGGTAGGACAGTGGTTGATTTAGTTCTGGAGGGTGGGACTGGGTTCTGAACACCAGTCCCCTTCTGAAACAAAACACCCATCTCTAATGATGACCCTTTTCAGAACTCAAAACTGTTTCTATTCTGCCACAACTGAGCCAAGAGATGTATTGAATTGTATATGATTAAGCACCCTATGGCATAGCAGTTAAATTGCTGTACTGCAGTTGTAACTGTGCTCACAATCTGGAGTTCAATTCCGGGTTGCAGGCTCAAGGTTTACTCATCCTTTCAACTTTCCAAGGTCTGTAAAATGAGTACCCACCTCATGGAGGGGGCAATGTGTAGTCTGACTAAATAAATTGTAAACCACCCTGAGAGTGCTTTAAGTGCTTTAAGACAGTATATAAACAGAATACTTTATGATTATATTCACAATATGAGTAGGCATTCAGTCAGTGGGACATACTGATCCAAATTCCCAATGATCCAATGGGCCTGCTCTGGTTGTGACTTATTGGATTTCAGCAAGTAATTGGTAAGATGATGAGTGAAGAGTTTTGCAGTGATGTGCCTACATGGGACAGCAAATGGGTCTAACTCTTCTTTTAAAGCTGAAAGCACTGTGGATGCTCTACTGTGTTCTCAGAGTTTTTACAAGGAGGGACATCTTAGGCATGGGAAGTACATTTTTGAGGTCTCAAACACAGTTCATGGTGTGATCCTATATATGTGTAAAGACCTATTGCCAGTTAAATGTGCTTTAACATTTCACTGTGTCTGTATATGTCCACTCAGAAGTTGTTTTTGCTTAGTTCAGCAAGTCTTATAGTATGGAAACTCTAGGGCTGTTGCCTCAGTTGATTTGATCTTTTTATATTTTGTTTTCTCAATCATTTCAGCTGGAGAGGAAGGAAAATGCTTGTGGTAACCACTTCCAACAATTTTTGAGAGAGATAGTAGCAATGCTGGATGAATTTGACATTTTTGCTTAGTACAGGCCACATTGGGAGTCATATTTAATAAGGCAACTACATTTTCTCTAAGAGTACATTTACAATAGAAAGGGAGCAAGCTAGTGAGGGCCACCTGGGAAGAACTGGGCTTGATTGTAATAATCTGGCTCTGCGATCACATGTGCTGGAACCAATCCAAGCCAGAGTAATCCTACTCAAGTCAGAAAAATAGAAGCCAATTGACAGAGGCCATAAAGGTACAGGCAGGAATGCTCTGTCTAGGGCGCACTCTAGCAAAGACATTATCTGATTGCCATCCAAAAAGGTGCAACAGCCCATCCCTGCAGTGCTCCAAATGGCAGGCTAAACAGCTTGTGTAGTCAGCCTCTAAGAGTTCCAATTATTCACTTCAGTGGTCGGCTTACCAAACAGGAGGTGACATCCACTGTTCCAAATCTACTGTGAAATGTCAGTGAAATATCATGGGTCAGCCCATGCTCATGACTATTTATGCCTCGTGTGTAGAGATGGGCACAGAACGAACATTTTTTCGTTTCTGTTATTCGTTATTCATTCCGTTACGTCATGAAACAACAAATGAAAAATGTGATGAAATGCAACGAAACAAACAGAACCATGAAAATTAGCTTCGTTACATTTTGTTTTCGTTATTGGCGACGTCAATGAAATGAGCTGTTTTAAATGTTAAAAAACCACCCAGGACATCCATAAAAATGCAGCGATAATTATTTATGCTGTCTGATAATACCTACCAGGGGGGTTGGGGTCCTTAAAACATGTATTTATGTCTTTTGTCAGATCGCTGTATTTTTTTCCCTTTAAGGGGAGTTAGGGGACATCGACCCAAAATGGCTCCCAGTTGCCTATTGCCTAATATTGATTCTTGGGTATTAAAACGCCCTGGACATCCATAAAAAATGCAGTGATAATGCGATAATTATTTGAAATTATCACCTACCAGGGGGTTGAGGTCCTTAAAACGTTTGTTTTTTTCTTCTCCCATCGCGATGTATTTTTCTTTTCCCTTTAATGATGACAAAATGGATGTCACCACCAGCCATAAAATGGAGGCAAGCCATGTGATGGGATCATGTTCAACCAATAGCATGCCCAGGTTGCAGACTGGGCAGGTCTGGCCGCCACAGAGGGCATAAAAAGCTCTGGCAGCCCCCGTCCTCCTTGCAGTCTCCAGTGGGAATTAGGGTGGGATTGCTGTCTCTGCGACTCTAGCTTCAGTCCTGTAGCCTCCCTGTGTGTGTGTGTGTGCGTACCTCTCGGTGGGTATCCTCCCCGGCCCCACAGTGCAGTCACTCTGCGGCTGCCTTGCACCCTGGGCAACTCCCGCTGTTGCCTTTGCAGCCTCCCTGCGTACCTAGTCTATACTGTGTCTCTGCCAGCATCAATTTTTTTAGTGTTTTCCCTCTGGTCTGGGGCTTTGGGGGACGCCAGCACACGGAAATGCTTTAAAAATCGTGCAAAAAGCGGTAGAAACAACAAACGGAAAAAAACGGAATTTTTTCCAAAAAATTCATGAAAAACGGAAATGAACCGAAACGGATCTCTCAACGACAAACAAAAAACCAAAACACCATTTTTTTATTCATGCCCATCTCTACTCGTGTGTGAATGGGCTTAACATATCTATAAAATTAAAAATATGAATATATATCTAAAGTTGGTTCACTGCTGTGTCTAGATTTATGTGCTTCCTTGTTCTTCTGGCCTAATTCCTTTCCTTCTGTAACTCTAGCAATAAGCAGCTAACGATATGAGAGTTTTAGGGTTAGTATAGAATGGATGAAATAGTTCATCTGAGTCATGTTGATGGAGCTTTCTGTGGAGACTAAGGGCCTTTTTACATGACCCCTAAGATCCGCTGGCCACTTAAATTCGGACCAGAGATCTTAGGGGCCTGTCGCTCTTCCTCTGTCCCCACCCTGGCTGCTGGCTGTGTGAGGGGAGGGAGAGAAAAAAAGGAAGAAAAGATCGTGGCTCACCTCCATTCTGCCTCCGTTCTTGCTGCGGCAACATTCCTGTCTCTGTAAGAGCTACTGTAAAGTACCTCTTAAAGGGGTGGGAGCCAAAAAAAACAACAAACAGAAGCAAGGAGAGCCCCGCACTCACTATCCTTACACCGCATCAAGCAATTTTCACCCCGGAAGAGCAGGTACTGGAAAGGTGCGCTGGGACACGCTAAAATGGGCATGGCCGCACTTAATTTCCTGTTAACTCCGGAGCTGGTGGGGAAACATTTTTAAGCTCTGGAGCTGGGAGCCATTTGCCCCGGAGTTTAGGGGTCGTGTATAAACGCCCTAAATGAGGAGATATCAAGATTTAAAATGACAAACCTGATGCCTCTGATTTTCATATGGAGAAGGATTATTTGCACAAAATGGTACGATAATTTCCTTGATGCTCAAGGAAAGCTAAAGGGAGAAATATTATCAGCACTCCAATACACAGGGTAGGAAACAAAAAACATGAGTAGGTTCAGCTTTGCATGCCTCTTCACAAGGATTCGTCATGTGAATTTAGAAAAGAAAGAAATGATGTGGGACGATTTATGAGAGGAATGTGCAAGAATTAGCAAGCCATAGATATTATGGGTAAGGCCCTCACTATTGACGTCATCTGTCACAGAGATCAGTGATGACAACTGAACAGTAGGTACAACATAAGGTTGTACCACCACACAAGGGCAAGAAAATGCAGGATTATTCCCCCTGACTCTATTAGAGGGCAAGAGAGTACTGTCTTCAACAGTCTCTGCATTGGCAACAACACTTTCCCCCCACCCAACCTGGATTAAGAAGTGAGATGCAGGTGATGAGGTTAACTTGGGCCACACTTTATTGACCAACCCAACTGTAACCAATGGAACTGGAAGAGGAAAGAAAATATGGGAGAAGGGGAGCTATTGCTGAAAACAGTTGTGACTCAGAGGTCTCCGGGGCCTCACCAACCTATTTTCTGTGTGAGAGTTCCATGCCCCCTGTCACACAGTTTCTTAGATAACACAGCAGTGGTACGTAATGATCGTACCACCCCCTAGACTGCTAAGCCCCATTATTTGGCTAGTTTTGACCCAGGGAGAATTTCCAGCACATCCTTCCCTCCTAGAAGCACTTTTCTGTTCTATATGGACTCACCAGTCCTTGTGCCTTCTGTACTACCCACCATAGTATTAGTGCTAGTAGACTATGCTCCATGTGGGAGGAGCATTCTTATATAGCATGCTCCTTCCTCTTCCTGCCTGGATCACATGACACAGGAAAACATTTCTGGTGATATCCTGGGTGGTGGGCAAAGAAGCCCCACCCAGTGAAGAGGCTCACCATCGGAGATAGCCCTTCTGTGTCATGTAGGCAAAAAGCTGTTTTCTTCCTGTGAGATTTCAGGAATTAAAAACAATGGCTGGTTAGCTGTACCTTTTTGAACCACCAGCCACTCCTTGCTATGTATTGATGCTTTGGTTCCCAGTTTTGTGGATAAGCCTTTGAAGAGCTGTTTCTCACAGGAAAGAAACAAGGAGGTTGAGATGTCTTCACTGAGATTTCACCTTCCCTGGAGAGAGTCTAAATCAGGCATGTCCAAGCTTCGGCCCTCCTGGTGTTTTGGACCACAACTCTCAGAATTCCAACCCTGTATTGCCAATGACAAAGGAGTTGTGGTCCAAAACATCTGGAGGGCCAAAGTTTGGAGATGCCTGGTCTAAATCAACAACAACAGGAGATCTGTTTATTGTTCACAGTCCTAATATAATATAGGGGCGTGGTGGCTCAGTGAACCAAGGCACCGAAACTGTAGACTGCAAAGTCGGCAGCTCAGTGGTTAGAATCCCGGGTGCCATGCAGCGGAGCAAGCTCCCGCTGATAACCCCAGCTCCTGCCAACCTAGCAGTTTGAAAGCATGTAAATGCAAGTAGATAAATAGGTACCACTGTAAAAAGTGGGAAGATAGTGTTTCCTTGCAGCCATGCCAGCCACATGGCCATGGACTTGCACAGCACTGGCTCTTCCGGCTTGAATACGGAGATGAGCACTGCCCCTAGAGTCGGACACGACTGGCATGCATACAGTATGTGGGGGGACCTTTACCTTTACCTAATATAAAACTTGGTAAGAACACATGCTGAATGAGATACAGTGGTCCCTCTACTTACAAGTTTTATCCGTTCCGAATGCATGCTCTTAAGTCAAACAACTCTTATGTAGAGCAGCCCAATCTTTAAAAAATCAAATAATAAATAAATAGAAAAAAAAATAAAAATGTAAGTAGAGCAGACCGCATCTAAAATTTGTAAGGCAGCAGTTAAAACACCAATGGTTTTTCACTCTTATATTAAATTGCTCTTAAGTCGAGCTGCTTGTAAGTAGAAGTACCACTGTAACCTGGTCTGCACGAAAGTCCTCTGAAGAGACATTGGCCATGGTCCTACCAGTGTTTTCTGCGTAGTTTCCTGGTGGCGGACTGTGCAGTAAAAGATCGAGTGCTAACCAGGAAGACAAGTAAATTCTGGTCCCAGCCGACCACGCCCCTGGAACAGCAGTTTCAGCGAAGTTTCCATAAACCACTGCCAGGGGCTGGATTTAGAGACTTTGCTCGAAAATGCTTATTTATTTGCTTCTGTAACCACGACAGGACCCTGAAAATATGCAGTAAAATCAGTTGTTCCCCTTTATCACCATGGCGGATTGGAAACTAGAGCTGGAAAGAAGGACAACATGAGAAGTTGACAGGTAGAGACGGAACCAGAATAGGAAAATATGATGCAGAAGAGAGGACACTAACTGCACATTAAAAACCATGTGACCGCCTGAAAAAAAATATGCAGAGAATTTATATAGGAAGAAAACTCTGGTAAGACCACAGCCATTGTGGGAAAGAAACAATTGTGATGGTAGTAATTTTTATTTTGCAAGTAGCTTATTGCATTTCCTATCTCATTGTGAAGAAGGACAACTTTATTGGGGGTCAGTAAGTCAGCTCATCTGTAAACTCTATTAATTCAATGGACTTACTCTTGCAACTTATTACACTAAGCAATATAACTGCAGCCAATGTTTAAATCTTTATATATAATAATTGGTATGTTACTTAAGCAGTTAGATGCTGATGAAAATGTATTGGTAGTTGAATTTCAGTATCTACATTTTATTGTTTTATCTACATTTAGATAAAAACAGTTAGTTGAACTTCGGTATCTACATTTTATTGCAACAATTTCCATCAGTCGGGGGGGGGGGTCATTCCTGTAAATATCTGCAACTTGGAGGGTAGCATCTATTCCATTATCCCCCCTCCCTGAGTTTCTGCAAAAAAATGTGGCTTAAAAACCCTTTAAAATCATATGTGTGAAGGACTCACTATTGATAAAAATATGGCTGACTTTGTTGCGGAGTTCTGAATTTCCATGGGCTTGTTTGTTTTGCTATGCAATAGAAGTACAAGCACTTGCCCCCAGATAGTCCACCCTTTTCTCATCAACTGGCACTTAAGGTTTCACTAGCTCACTCTGAGACAGTTGTAGGAGAAAGAATAGAAATGCTTCATTACTTGTAGTTAACTTGTGAACATATTAAAAGCAAACAAACTTCTTGTTTCTAACACACTAAGGTGAGGCGGGGGGAACATTCAGCAGAGAGGTGGGGATTGCCTTGAATTCAGAGGCAAAAGGGAATAATTGCCTAGTGCTGGAGAGATGGACAGTCTCCTCAGCTCAGAAAAGTCCCTCCCAGTTATTCAAACCACAGACAGCATATGAGGTTTTCAAAATTCTACACTATGAGATTTCCCAACAAGGAGACTTTTAAGACACATTTTTTGAGTTTTTTCAGTTTCATATTTTTTTAGAAATGTATACTGTAGGTAAGGGCTGCCCGGCTACATTTGAGCCACTAGTGGCCACATGTATCACAGGCCACATTTTGGCAACCTTGATTTAAGGGCCACACTTTTTATTTATTTATTTATTTATTTATTTATTTATTTATTTATTTATTTATTTATTTATTGAATTTCTACCCCACCCATCTTACCATGGGAACTCTAGGCGGCTTACAAAAGGGCTGAACAATTCAGTTAGCAATACAATATAAAACAGCAACAACAATATAACACAACTTTAACACCCATGGCATAAAACAAGTCACTCAGCGAACAGGACTTCGCTAGGTAAATTAGCAAACAGATGGCGGGGGGGGGAAACCTAAACTAGGTTGCCAAAGGCCTCGCAGAAGAGCAGAGTTTTTAATGCTCTGTGAAAGGCCAACAGGGACTCTGCACAGCACCCTTCACTTGGTAGGCTGTTCCAAAGGGAAGGGGTGGCCACCGAGAAGGCTCGGTTTCGGTTGGAAGTCTTCCGGGCCTCTCTAGGGGTGGCAACCCGAAGCGAGTGCGCCCGCGACTGCCGAACTGGATGGGCTGAGGTTGATCGCTGGACGATCCACTCTGACAGGTAGTCTGGGCCCAAGCCATGGAGGGTTTATAAACTAAAACCAGGACCTTGAATCTGATCCGGGACACAACGGGCAACCAATGCAGGCAAGCCAGGACTGGGGTGATGTTGTCATGATGGCACACACCTGCCACCAGCCTGGCTGCCGCATTTTGTACCCGCTGCAAACGCCGGAGGAGAGTCAAGGGCAACCCCATGTAGAGAGTGTTGCAGTAGTCCAGCCTCGAGATCACCAGCGCTTGCACTACAGTTCTCAGGGAGTCGCCATCTAGGTATGGGCAGATATGTGCAATTTGTTGAAGATGGTAGAAAGTGGTTCTGGTCATGGCAGCCACCTGGGCTTCCAAGGAAAGCGGCGGATCCAGAACCACGCCCAGATTCCGAACCCTATCCGCCAGCTGGAGGGAAACACCCTCCAGACTGGGGAGAGTGCCTACATATCCAGATGGGGAACTCCCGAAGAACATCACCTCGGTCTTCTCGGGATTGAGTTTGAGCCTGTTGGCCCTGGTCCATGCCAGGACTGCATCCAGGCATTGGTCGAGAGTCCGGACAGCTTCCACTACAGAGGTGGAAACAGAGAGATAGAGCTGTGTGTCATCAGCATACTGATGACAGCAGACTCCAAATCTCCTAATGACCCCAGCCAGTGACCTCACATAGATGCTAAACAACATGGGGGAGAGAGACGACCCCTGTGGATCCCCACAAGGGAGTATCCATGGGGCCGACAACTCTCCATCATGTTGCACATACTGGACCCGGGCGTCCAAGAAGGACCGGAGCCAACTGTGAACAGTGCCTCTGATACCCACCTCAGAGAGCCAGTCCAGTAAGATATCGTGGTCGACGGTTTCGAAGGCTGCTGACAAATCCAGGAGAACCAACAGTAGAGCAACCCCTGTCACCCGCCCAGATTAGGTAATCTTGCAGCGCGACCAAAGCTGTCTCGGTCCCCCGGCCGGGCCTGAATCCTGACTGGCATGGGTCAAGGCACTGCTGTTCCACCAAAAAAGACTGAATCCGGGTCGCGGCCACCCTCTCAATAACCTTGCCCATAAAAGGGACGTTGGCGATCGGATGATAGTTCGCCAATTGGTCCGATGCCATGCCAGGCTTTTTAAGGATGGGCTTTACCACCGTCTCCTTCAGACTGGAGGGAAAAACCCCTCGCTGAAGGAGGCGGTGGTGATGGCAGACGCCCATTCTGGCATGCTCCCTCCGGCAGCTTTTATCAGCCAAGCAGGGCAAGGATTGAAGGGGGTGGATGCGGGCTGGCAGTGGGCGATCGCCCTGGAGGCCTCCAAAGAGGAAACAGGCCCAAACACATCCAAACAAGGAGAGCGAGGGGGTGCAGCGCCAGGGGATGGCAGGGGTGGGCCAGTAGAACCGGAGTTGAAACCGGCCCGGATGGCCTCTATTTTAGATTGAAAAAAGACTGCAAAATTATCGCTACTGAACTCAGTAGGAGGAGGCCTTGCCAGACTAGGATTGGTGAGGTCCCGAACCACGCGGAAAAGTTCCGCCTGGCAGTTTCGAGGCCTCACCAATTCTCAGGGAGTAATAGGATATCTTAGCCTCCCTGATCACTCGAGAATAACGCCTAGTCTGGATAACAACAGCAGTCTTATTAGTCACCGTCTGGCTTCTTCTCCAGCTGCTCTCCAGCCTTCTCCATTCCTGCTTCATCGCTCTCAACTCCTCCATAAACCACGGCGAAGATTGAGCTCTGCCATGGAGGAGGCGCTTGGGGGCGATCCGGTCGATGGCGTGGGAAGCTGTTTCAAACCATTGGTCAGCTGCAGCCTCGGCCGGAGCGTCAGTCAAGCCACCAGGAAGCTCCCCAAAGACATCTCGGAATCGGACTGGGTCCAGAAGCCTCCGGGGGTGGGACAACACAGGAGGCCTAGGGTCCCCGCGGGGAGGGGCTGCGATCGACAGGGGAAAAGACAGCAAGTGATGGTCTGACCATGACACAGGCAGAGAGACAATGTCCCCTACCTCCAGACTAGAATTCCCCGACATGGAGGTAAATACCAAGTCAAGGGTATGCCCTGACCTGTGAGTGGGGCATAGAACATGTTGGGACAGACTCATGGAGGTCATGGACTCCATGAATTCCAGAGCTGCACCAGATAGTCCACCGACAGCCTGCACGTTGAAGTCCCCAACAACCAGAAGGTGGGGGGACTTCAAGAGTGCCACTGCGATGAACTCCGAGAGCTCTGGGAGGGATTGTGCTGGGTTGTGGGGAGCGCGGTAACCCAGCACAAGGCCAAATCGGTTCCACTGTCCCACCAACAGGTGAAAGCATTCTAACCCCGGACTAACCAATGTCAAGGCCCTGCTGACATGAAGTGAGTCCCTGTAGACTATGGCAACCCCCCTGCTGACCCTCCAACCTGCCCACTCCCTGAACCAGAAACCCAGGTGGGCACAGCTGGGTGAGCGAAGCCCCCCCCTGCACCCACCCAGTTCTCGGTAATACAGGCCAGGTCGGCCCTCCCGTCACTGATGGCATCATAAATGACGGGGATCATATTGTGGACTGACCTGGCATTCATAAGGAGACAGGACAGGTTGGAGGTGCTCGTGGGATGGCTCCGGGACACGTGGCAGTGAGTCGAGGTGTCAGAACGTGGGACAGGCACAAGATGCCTGACCCGAGTTCTTCTTACCTGACTAACCCCCTGACTCCTGAGGTACCATCCACAGTCCGACACAGTCGGAGTATGATTCCCTACCAACATGGTGACCCCCCAAAAAACAAAAAAGATTGCCTCAAATACAACTACAGTACAACACAAAGGAAATGTAACTGAGAATTATAATTACAACAACAATAACTGGTAAATAATAAGATAATAAAATACTAAACAATAAATAATAATCTAAAAAGAAAAAAAACAGATAAAATAAGACCAGGGCAGAGTAGCCAGGGGAGCCAGGGGAGCACAGGGGCGCATATGAGCCAGGGGAACAGATTAAAATCCTGGGGGAAGAGGGGGAGGGGCAGATGATAGCCTCGCTAGATGGTAACAACAGCGGCCATGGGGATCAAGCGGTCTCGATCGCATCTCATCATCCAAATGTCCATGCCATCCCCCGAGCAGAGGGGACCAATGGCGATGGGTCAGTGACGACCCTCAATCCGGGGTCAGCGGCCTCCTGGCCCGATTGATCCCGAGGAAAGCAGTCACTGGGCCGGCAAAGGGCCCCCATCGATTGAGTCAGATCCGCTTCTCAGGTGGAGCCCCCCACCAAGGGGGAGACAAATGGACATGGGGACAGATGTAGTAACATAATTAGTCCACCCGATAGCAGCCCCTCAAGATGATGATGAACAATTCGGGACCACACCGGCGAATGGAGATGAGCAGATGAAGATGATAAAAAGAGCATCCGCGCCACCTCGGACTGCCCCCCCTCAGGTCCAAACTCCCCTCCACCCCAGTCCACCACATCCCAGCGCCTCCTGAGGCCAAGGAAAGTCTAAAGATCTCAAAGACAGACTCCTCAGAGCAAGCTGTTCCGCTCCAGGCGGCAGCGACAGGCAAGCAAAACAGCAAAAGGCAGAGGGAGGGAGAAGTCGCCGGCAGCCGATCTGCCGCCCGAAAACCGAGGCCCACGACAGGCCACACAGGGGCACCAAATGCACCACGGACGGGGCCATCGGAAACCGAGGCCAGCTGGAAACATCTACCCCTGGCAGGGGGGAGGGCACCGACAGCCGGCATGACACCCGAGCTCCCAGATTTATTTATTTATTTATTTATTTATTTATTTATTTATTTTTCACACTTATATACCGCACCTATTTCCCACATAGGGGACTCAGGGCGGTTTGCAACAGTAAAAATAAAACATGTAAGATCCATGGCACACGTGCCAGCAGCCACAGGCAGGCGAAACGGCAGAAGGCAGAGGGAGGGAGAAATCACCGGCTGCCCGAGAACCAAGGCCCACAGCAGGCCGCACAAGCCACAATGGTCGGCTGCCTCCAGACTGGGGTCGCTGCTGCTGCCATCACTTCCAATGCCGGGGAAAGGACCCGGTCGGTGCCTCCATCGCGGTAGAGAGGCGAGGCTGCTGCCTTAGCCCAAGCCCCGGGCGAGCTCTCAGAGCGCCGGCGGGGCGGATGGAGATGTCCAACGCCACTGCTGACAGGTCGGGTCGCCTCCAGGGACGATAGCAACAGGAGGGTGGCAGGGAATCCATGGAGAGGTTCCTCAGAGCGGGGTCGGCAGAAGGGCCGAGGAAGGCTCGTGGGGCAGAAATGCCCCCCACTCCAGGCAGAACCAAGCTGCATGCCGGAGGCCCGCAAAGCAGCATGCCGGCAAAGAACACAAGCCACGGCTGCAGGCGAAATAAGAACTCCATCTCCGGGAATGGCAGCAGCAAAGGCAGCGAGGAGGGTGTGGGGGGGGGGACAAGAAGGAAAACTCTGCTCCCCCAAACACTCCTCAAACACTCCCTAGACACTTCACAAAACAAAGCAGCACGCCAGCGAGAACGAGCACAAGCTGTGGCTGCAGGCCAGGTAAAAGCTCCTGCTCTGGACGGTGGTGACGAAGGCAGGGAGGAGGGTGTGTGTGGGGGAACAAGATGAAAAGCTCTGCACCCCCCACACACTCCACAGCCCCCCATAGCCACTGGCAAGACCCAAAGTCCAGTCAGAATGAAAAACTAAATAAAAGAACAACAAAGATAATAAAAAGAAAACCCCCTTGGCGCAGCTGACCCCAACGACTGCTGCTGCCGCCCGCCATCTTGGATGGGGTCTCTGATTTAAGGTCATGCACACGACACTGACTTAAGGTCATGCACACCACTCAGGCTTTGCTTCTAGACCTTGCTGTTGAGTTTTTCAGTGGTTTACCCCATCATTACCTTTGGATGCTACAACCACAAAGGCAGTCTGCCTATGTGTATTCCCTTCTCTGTGTCCAAACTGCTCTTTTCAGATTGCAAAATGAAGTTAGAAGAGCTACATGAAATAGCACTACATCACCAAGGTGGATGGACAAATATTTTTTCTTAGGACTGTTCTATTCAAAGCAGGTGCTCTAACTTTCTTCTTCTGGTTTCTGACCATAATATAGTATTACACTCCATCTACAGTGCAATAATTGTCACACTATGAGATTCTTCTGAGTAGAGATGGGCACGACTTAGCGGTATTCCCGTTTCCATTTCCGTTACTCAGTTCCGTTACTCTACGGAAACGGTAACGGGAATTACTCCCCCAGACTTCGAGCTCGAACCGACGAACGAACAATTTTGGTCTGATTTGTCGTGCTCGTTCGTTGCATCGCGCGATCGCGCGATGCCACGCGGCACAGAAAAAAAGTTTTTAAAAGTTAAAAAAACCTGGTTCCCGGCCAAAAAGCAGGCGGAAAAATGCCTGCCGTGCCTCAGGGCACCTACCAGAGGGGTTGTTTCTGGAGGTCCCTGGCCTCCCCCCCATCCCCTGTCCTAGTGGGCTGCTCTGTGGGACTCGCCACAGGCTCGCAGCCAGCAAAAAGCCCAGTCTCGCCGGCCGCCGGCCGCCGCAATTAAAGCGCAAGCAAGTGGCACGGACGGCACAGGAAAAAACTTTTAAACTCTCCCCCCACCCATTCCCGGGCCAAAAAAGCAGGCGGAAAAATGCCTGCTGTGCCTCAGGGCACCTACCAGAGGGGTTGTTTCTGGAGGTCCCCGGCCTCCCCCCCATCCCCCGTCCTAGTGGGCTGCTCTGTGGGACTCGCCGCAGGCTCGCAGCCAGCAAAAAGCCCAGTCTCGCCGGCCGCTGGCCGCCGCAATTAAAGCGCAAGCAAGTGGCACGGATGGCACAGGAAAAAACTTTTAAACTCTCCCCCCACCCATTCCCGGGCCAAAAAAGCAGGCGGAAAAATGCCTGCTTGACTAAGGGCGCAGGGCACCTACCGGAGGGGTGGTTTCTGGAGGGGGGGTCCCGCCTCCCCCCCATCCTGGGCAGCCGGACTCGCGAGTCGCCATCGCCATGCCATGCGGTGCGGGTGGGCGATCCAAAATGGGGCGGCAAACGCAATATTGTTTTTGAAATCATGGTCCAAAAACACACAAGCACAACAGAAACACGCGAAAATTTATAAACTGCCAGATTTTTCACAGTAGCAGTGGGTTTTTTCTTGCAACAAAATGTCTCTCCTCTCCTCCTCTGTCCTCCATTGATTTTATTTTATTTTATTTTTTTTACACCTGCGCATTGGATGGGCTGGCCGAGTGGCCAGCCATGTGGGAGTGGACGACCATGCAAATTTTTGGAGCCATCCCACCAGTCGCATGGCCACTTGGCCATGGAGACTTCTGGGATGTGCCAAAAAGCCCCCTAAAACCTGCACTAGCCCTAACCCTAACCCTTGACTCCGTACCCATACGTCACAGACTGTCTTCTTAGTGGGTCAGAGAGGCACCCAGAGGTGCAACCCACTAGCCCACCGTAACCTTACCCGTCACTAGCCTAACCCTAGCCCTTGCACTAAGCCACCTTAAAGCCAGATCTACTTGCTTGCATTGCACTACACGCAGCAAGTACAATTCCCTTCTGTGTGAGACATGGTGGTGCGAGAGCCTTGTGCAGGGAAGGCATGATTCTATCACTCTCACACTGGTCTCACTGTCTGCACATTATGTTATGCAATATCCATATGGCTATTGCATAGCATTTTGCAGCAGCAGCAGTTGAGGAAGGGAGACCCCCATGTAGAGGGGTCTCTTGGAGCCTGCTTCCCCTTCCTAGTGGGTGAGGATAGGAGGCACCCACGGGTGCCTCCAGGAGCCCACTTTCCCTTTATAGCGGGCCAGAGGAGGCACCCACCCCACAGAGGTGCCTCCAGGAGCCCGCTCCCCCCCCAAAACCAGTACTAACGACAACGAAAAATGAAAAAACGAACCGACTAATTTTTGCGAATTTTCACAAAAACCGGAAACGACCCGAAACGGGACCGGGCCGACTAACGACAACTCGAAAATAATTTTTTCAAGTCGTGCCCATCTCTACTTCTGAGTGTGCAGCTACATTCTAAATGATGGTCTCGATATAGATCTGGGCCTGTTTAAAGATCATTAACATTTATTTTCTGTTGTTTCATATTCATAAGCAACACCACAGAAGAAGGAAATAGAATACATTAGGGAAATAAATGTTGCATTATACGTTGATACATTCCTTCCAGGGTCACACATTGTCATTTTTAAAGAGAGCAGTATTCTCTTGCATGTCGTTACAAAATAGAAGGCATTCATGGGAAATAGATTTGTGGCAATGCCTACCATTAACACACTACCTGAAGAAACCGCAAGCTTTCAGGGACTCCTGTTGACAAAAGGCACATAAAACACTGAGCAAAGTACTATAACCTTCTGATAGGAAGTGTATTTTTAAACATATTTGAAATATTGTTATTGTATGAGGGGTGCTACCTTTGACAGGTATTTCAAACCGGCAGGATATCTAAAATTGCTGAACTTCTCTTAAAGCTATACGAACTCACTGAGTTTCAATACGTCTGGTTTGTTAATCCAGAGTACAATTTAAAAAACAAAAACAAATCATGGATATTCATGATGATTTGACTTTGTGTGTGTGTGTGTGTGTGTGTGTGTGTGTGTGTGTGTGTGTGTGTGTGTGTGTGTGTGTGTGTGTGTGTGTGTGTGTGTGTGTGTGTGTGTGTGTGAACTTCATGAAGAGATGGCAATGTGCAGCTACAGCACATAAGAATGGTGTCTGGGTTTAAAAGTTCTGAAAGTCTGTGGTTTTATCTGCTGTGTTCCTTTTCCTGGAGTGTCATTTCAGCATCAGTTGTGTCAGCCTGAGATTTTCTGTGCTGTTTGGATACAAGCATTTTGAATAACAGACATGGCAGTACCCCCACATCCACAGAAACCATGTTTGTTTACACACAAATGATCTTAGTTGGCGATGGCAGCTAAGGATGTAAGGAACATATACACAGTTTCTTATCAAGACACCTCATTGGAAAACAAGTGAGTTGCTGAAAGATTTTTCACTCCCACACAAGAGAAAAAAACATCAGCACTTTCTTTTTTTGTCATTATCATTACCACCACCACCACCCCAAACTGTGGAGAAAATGATACAAAAACTTGTATTTTGCATAAAAACTATTAGCTGTTCTTCACAGAATACTGTGTGGGTTTTGTTGTTGTATTGTAACTACCCTAAAAATAAAACAAATAAACACTCTTTTGCAACATTTTCACAGGAAAGTCACCCAAATTGGAAAATGCACAAAACCTTTTCTAAACTTCTTATAAATCCAGCAGAGATAAAACCTGTGAATTTATTTTATTTTATTTTATTGTGCTTAACTCAACAGTAGGAGACAGCAAAATTTTTTAATGACGGGGATGGAAATGAACAGGGTGTGGCCTTGTTTCCTGACCCAGTTCATTGTGTTAACCAATTCTTAGAAACCTGGCCTATTTAAACAGACAGCAATTAAATAATTTTAGCATAAGGGGTCCCCATTATAACCAGAATATAATTGCTGGTTGGATGCCAAGGTAATCTTTCTGACAGCAGTGGAGTTGCAGGAAGGCTTGGCCTAGACCTCCTTCTGTCTTAGGCAGCCTAACAAATATGGTGGGATAATAAGAGTTGTAATCCAATTACATCTGGAGCACCACACATCCCTCAGCATATAAATGTATGATACTATAGGTCTTATTACATTTCCATTATGATGTATTTCTTGCACATGTGTTTTGTGTAAAGTTGCATCAAATTTATAGTGACACCAATATGCTTTTCAAGTTAAGTGAGACAGAGAAGGAGCGATTTTACCAATGTGATATTCCCCTCCGACACACACCATGAGTTTCCACATCCCAAAGGGGATTTAAACCTAAGACATAAGCTGCTACCACACTTCCTTGAGCAGCCGCTTTTTGTTTTGCACCGCCTTATCTCCTCCCTCGGTCACGTGGTCACTACAGTGGTTTGGCAGTCCACACTTTGGCGGTTGCTTAGCAATCGGCTTCTCTGTCTGCACTTTGCTGAACCGCTTTATACTTTCATTTTTCAGTGACCACAATGTGAAAGTGCAGCATCGGCAAAATCAGCAAACATGTTTATATTGCGGCAGGCTTTTTTTTCTTCGTGTTCCATGACAGGGAAATGGCAGAAATGGGGTGTGGGACTGAAAAAAAGTGGTGTAGTATGTCCGCAAATTCAACAAAACTGCTTTTAAAAGGGGTGCATGAATCAATTAAAAAAAACTCCACCCCCAGTGGTCATCTCAAGAAAAACCGACACAGTGGCCAAAAATGGGCGTGGCTAAGGGGGCTGTTCAGAAATAGAGATTTGAAAAGTGGACAGTGATTTTGTCTTTAAGGAAAAGGTGTTTCAAATCTAAAGTGTGGTAGCAGTCATAATCTATCACTCTATCTGCTACACCACACTATTTTAAATAGCCACACTATGGCTATTTTCATATAGATCAAAATCCAGAAAGACGTTATTTGCAATCTTGAGAACCATGGTCTAGTGAATTTGTGAATGTAAATTTCTAGGATTAGGCTGTAACAGGACTGAGATGAAATTTATTTATGCTCCACTGGGCCTAGTAGCTTCCTAAACAGAGAAGAGCTGTTCTGAAAAATGTGTCCTTGTTGTTCCCATTCTCTATATATTCATTAGGTGATGACCAAAGCCTATTTTTCTGAACAAAGTAAAAGTAATTTGGTTCACTTTGTTCACTGAAGGCCAAGAAATGTTACTCCTTTCAGTATTTAGTTTTAGATTAATGGAGAACAAGATAGGCAGTGAGATTTCGCAGAAATAGTGTTTCCTCTCAGCTGGAAGCTTCCACTTTCCAGTTACACTTACTTTGAAAAGTAGGTAATACATTTTTTTCCAAAAAAAGATGGCAACATTGCAGGCCATGAGGACCAGAAAAGATATTAAAGCACCTATCATCTCACATCTGTACAAAGATGCACCTTTTAGCTGAGATAGCATCAGCAAATTGTAATTCACAGCAAAAGGTAAAAGGACTGTTTGAAAGAAAAACAACACATTCCATTGTGCTATGATGCTCTCCTCAGCATGATAGTGCATCAGCAACTGTCCAGCCATTGCGAAAGAGAGCTGCAAAAATGATTCTGAGGACAGATGGGTTTAACAGATCTGTTGGTCTGTGCTCTAAAATTGCCAAGTTAGATTTGGGAAATTTTGGCTATTGAATTTCTCACTAAGAATGGTGTTGGAACTGCTCATCTCAGTAAGAACAGGCTTGCTGTCACCTTTCCCAAGATTCGTTGCAAGGAGCAACTTTTTGATTCAGAAATCTGCATGATGCATTGAAGTTTGCTGAAGACTCTGCTCGTGGCCTGAGTTCAATCCTGGACTTAAGTCAGGAATGTCCAGACTTTGGCCCTCATGATATTTTGGACCACAACTCCCAGAATTCTAGCCTTAGATTGCCAATGACAAAGGACTGTGGGAGTTGTGGTCCAAAACATCTGGAGGGCTGAAGTTTGGACATGCCTGGCTTAGGTAGTGTACCTAGCTCAGAGGAGTGGGATAGTGTGCAACCTGGATAGTGCTTTAAGCACTCTGGGGTGGTATAAGCAGCACACTTTGCTTGCGGTTTGCTTACATATCTACCCATCTCTGGTCAGTTTACAATTTAATTATGTAGCCTACACATTAACATGCCACCCATGAGCTTGGTGCTCAGTTTACTAATCTCAGAAGGATGAAGGGTTAAGACAGCCTTCATCCAGCTACTGGAGCCCAGGATTGAACTCAGATCATGAATCTTCAATAAAGTACTTCAGTGTAACCACTGCACCACAAGTTTCTTTAAGGATGAATTACTTGGGAGAAGTGATTCATTGGTGCCTTGCATAATTCAGGCTTGGCTATAAAGTCAGAAATGCTGCAATGGATTGTAGTGTTTATTAGTTTAATGAGTTATCCATTTGGTATGACAGAAGCACAGATTCCCTCTCCCTTATCTACATTAGAGATGGGCACGACCAGAAAAAATGACGTTTTGAGTTTTCGTTTGTCGGAACGGGTCCGTTTCGGGTTGTTTCCGTTTGTCGCAAAAATTTGCAAAAATTTGTCATTTCGTTTGTCATTTGTCATTTGTCGTTTCCACCGCCTGAGCCGAGCCCATTGTTAGCATTGAAAGGGGGAGAGATGGAAGTGGCGGGCCGAGCCCATTGTTAGCATTGAAAGGGGGAGAGATGGAAGCGGTGGGAAGGGTTACCCGGAGAGCTCACCGCAGATACTCGGCGACCCCAGCCGAGTGCATCCCCATCAGGTGTTCCTTTTTCCTCCAGCTCCAGGTGCGAGTGCCCGCCCCGCCGTCCTCGCCTCTTCCTCCTCCTCCTCCTCCTCCGCCTCTTCCCCCCCACTCTCACGTGATCCAGGCCGTCAATCAGCGAGGGAGGCGGAGCAGGCAGACAGGTAATTGCCCCGGCGAGGGCAGCGGTGCAAGAGGGTTGGTTGGGATGAATGAGCTGCAACCCAGGGAGGGCGGTTGCGCGCGCTGCGCCTTGCAGTATAAACCAACACGCAGGCGGGCCGAGCCCAGAGTCCCATTGATGAGCCGCGTGCGAACACGCACGTCAGAGAGGGGGGAGACTGGGATTGCTCATCCCTCCTCCCGTTGCCACCGCCGCTGCCGCCGCCGCCGCCGCGGGTTCCTCGTAGTCGCAGAGGCTGGACGCGCCCACCCTTGGAAGGCAGGGAGACACAAAGGAGCCGCAGCGCAGCAGCCCCGGCTGCAGTGAACACACATGCACGTGCACTCATGCGCGCCCGGGCTCCGGCATGCACACACACCTCCACCATGTTGGGAGGAGGAGGAGGAAGGCATGCCGCTGTCCCGCCTAGCAGGCTGCGGGGGGGGGGCAGAGAGAGAGAAAGAGCGACGATCAAAGATCTCCCTCTGAGCAACCCGCCTTCCTCGCTTAATGCTCCGCCGGCGCTTGGCATTGTGCCCTTCCTGTCCCGCCACCAGCATTTGCAGGGGGGAGGCTTTGGTGAGAAAAGGGAGGCCGGCGCTGCTCATCTGCTTTGCCATTAAGGCGTTTGGGGAAGGGGGGAAGGACAGAAGAAGCACCTTCACTAATGGGGGGATAGCGAGAACAATTGAGGCTCTTTAGTAGGATTTCCAGAGGACACGATAGAAAGGTGGCGGTTTGTTTTTTTGTTAGGCAACAATAAGCGTCAAGGGAGGTTGCCGTCTCCTGCGTGATTGCCGCGATGTCACAAACGAAAACAAAAAACCCGACCAAATTTTTCTTTTTTCTTTTTGAGTTCGAGTTCTGACGGCTTAATTATCGTTACCGTTTCCGTTACGTAACGGAAATGAAAAATGGAAACGAAAGCGAAAATTTTGCCGAGTCGTGCCCATGTCTAATCTACATACATCTGTATAACCATGTCTAATCTACATACATCTGGTAACCTCTGGTAAAAGGGCACATTTGAAAAGAGGGGATTAGTTCTCTATTGCCTGCCCCATTGTTCTATGAACCAGTTGTGGCAAATTCATAAAAAATGGATGATGTCAGCGATAAGGAATGTCTGTATCAGAGTACCATGACAGCAAGGAATGCTTATCCAAAAATGTGGAAGCCATGCAGATATACACAGAGTCTTCAGCCAGAGCCAACCAGGCTCTTGGGAACAGGCAATGAGAGAAGCTCAGAAGCATCTTATGTTGTTGATAGTCCTCCCTTGCTGTGCCCTTCTTAATGAAACAGAAACACAGCAAGAAAGACAAATGAATTTGCAAATAAGACACAAACCCACCTTCGAAAGCATGCCGCCTTAACCTGAAGCAATGCAAAAGCATTTGTATTCCTTTAAATTATCCAGTTCTCAAAAGAGTAGATTTCTGATCTGTAGGCTTCTTTCCAGATTAGAGAATGTGGGCATTTGACTTTGCCTGGTGGTGGCACCCCAAAATTACTGTGGGCAAGGATTGAATCATCTGCTGTGAAAAGGCTGATGTGTCCCCCCACCCACACACACTTAGTATCAAAGCAGGAGTCAATAGTGAGTGTGAGCACTGACTGAGCAATACCAGCTATCAAAGACAATCTCTGCCGACAAAGATAAATCCAGTCTGAGAAAACGTCTCTGAGCCACTGCCAAAGAAGATGTGTCCTTAATTGAGTTTTTGGCAGCTGAGATTCCTTGCTGAGGTGAGAAACAGTGGTTTCCTCCTGTGTCCTGGCTGCTGAAAATGCATATGTTAAGGAAAATCCATTTTAGTTTTTCCTGAAGAGGAAAACCGATGACCAATTGAAGCTACATTCGCCAGCAATCAAACTGTCATCCTTAATCTCTAATCTGAATTTCCTAGAAGTGATTGCAGACTGACAAATAATTCTTTAGAGGTTTTGACACCAATCCATTGTTCACAAGGATATTTATTTTGTAATATTGGCACAGCTATATCATTTACTTTCCTTTTCTTTATATAGAAGTCAGTCCTGGCCATTTTATGCAAGTACCGAGGTGTGAAACAACCAATACTGTTATCAAACTTTCTAGACTGAATATGAGCTGCCATCCCTTCCCTGTCCGGAGAGACTTTATAGACACATGACAAAAAATGAAATGTCATTGTCATCATCATGTTCATCATCTTTATTATCATATTGTTTCTTAGAATTGCTGATGTAGAAGACAGATCCCAGAGACAAGTCTAAAAATTAGAAGTCAAGTCTTATAATTTTGCACAAGATATTAAATGTTTGCAGAATCACTTTTTTATATAATTTCAGAAAGCAAATCAACAGCCATTGGAAATTGTATTAAATTCATAGCTAAACATTTTGGAACAGCTCTGGTTGCTGAAATTAGTATGAGGAGGAGGAGGAGGAGGGGGATGTGTCCTGGATGTGCGAATTACTTTGGGGGAAAGGATGATCCAGTCTTGCTTACATATTCTTCTAATTTATTAATTTAATGTTTGGTACTTACGTTTTTGTTTCCTCTACTTTTTTGGTTGATGATGGAACTTCATTTTCAGTATGGGTTGTTGTAATTGTTGATGATTGGGAGTATAATGCTGCATTCCTATTTCTCAGTGTTCCTAGTATATGTAGGCACAATCCAGATACACAGCACCTGATAATTTTTCAGGCAACAACCTAACAATTGCTCTCTCCCAAGAGATCATATTATGAAACAGACAACAATGGAAAAAGGGGTGGGGGAGATGTGAGTTAGTTGAGATAAACAGGAGCAGATGCAGTTATGTGGACCTGAAATACATAAAAAGCCCATGATGATTGGTTCCAAGCTCTTCCTAGATCTATGTTCAGTTCACATAATGACCAACCATGCTGGAAGTCCAGAAATCAATAATGCCCACTTGTTTCCATTTCCCAATAATGACATACTGCCACGGTGGCTTGCTGTAATGGTGTAATGATGGTCTTATTACGAATGAAGTTCTCTTATCCCTGTTTCAAGCTATCAAAGTGGGTAGCCATCACTACACATTGTACAGCAAACTCCAAATTTTGTCAATGTGGTGCGTGAAGAACAACTTCTTTTTGGTTTCTCCTGAATCTCCTGCTATGTCATTTCAATGGATGATACTGGATTCTAACATTGAGAGAGAAGAAATATTTTGTTTGTCATTTTTTTCTACAACTTTCTACAAATCGGCCATGTCCCCAGACTTGTTTTTTAAAAACACATACACAGGTGTGTGTGTGCACACACACAAACAAACAAACACCACAGGCACGCACATGCACACCAGCCCCAAATATACCCTTGGTTTTTTTAAAAACACATACACACGTGTGTGTGTGTGTGCACACACACAAACAAACAAACACCACAGGCACGCACATGCACACCAGCCCCAAATATACCCTCTTCTTGTAGGGAAATTTCTTCATCCCATTTGTCTGATTGCTTGCCTCTTTTTTCATTTGAAAATGTGAGGACTAATATAATTAAACAAATGTAGCCTTCCAGTGCAATTGTGGAGGCATTTCGGGAAGAATATGAAGAAATGTCCATTTGAGTGGTGGTCCACAGTCCTGGCGTGGATGTGTGTTGCCCCCAGACCACAAGGCAATACCCACTTTGATCTAACACATTTAGATCTAACACACACCCACTTTGATCTAACACATCACATTTCTTTCCACGAGTGAAATTGCACCAAATAAATTAGTCACTTGTGCCATCATTTGGAAAGGAACAAAGGAGCATACACACTGCTTAGTGTCGCTGGTAAACACCATGTTATGAATTCATAATGAAGAAAAATACCTTGAAAATATTTGAATATACTCAGTCACAAATTGAGGAAAGAAATGAGCATTTTGCCTTTGGCGCAACAAACCTCTTCTGCCTTCTCTTTTTAGTATTTTTTCCCTTTGAAAGATGAAAGACGCTTCACTCTGGCATATTTTCCTCTTAAATCCTGATGACATACCAATTAATGCAATTAACAAGAGATCAATTTTGATGTAAAAGAGCTTCATGTTGATTTACTGTAACAGCAAGATGTAGTTTTCTTTCTGTGATTCCTTCTTCAGTGTTTTATGGATCTCTGTGGGGGAGAGCGAGAGAGCACACATTTAATAGAAGATGCAAATTAACAGAATATTTTTAATTGTGATCTAGGACAACAAAGAAGTTGACCACAATGTTCCTGTCCTTCTTTTTTCATCCCCAGAAACTTGGCCACCAAGCAACAGAAATCCTGCCTTAGAAGTTTCCCTTCCATGTAGAGACAGAATGATAAATAATATCGTGCACACACTAATAACCTTAATAAAGCTCTTCAGGGAACACAGCTGACATATTTGAAACTCATGGCTGCATTAAAAAATGTCCTTAGATAATTAAATGAATGTGAGACAAACCAGCTTCTTGAGAAAAAACATAACAGCAGATGTCAGTGACCATATTTTGAAAACAAGAGAAGTTAAAATGCAAAACATGAATCTCTAATCACCTTTCTGGTGCTTCAAGGTGGTTATGTGTGCCTACTTGTCTCAGTTTTATTTTCATGTCTGTCTTTGTTTTCAGGCAGGTTAAATTCCAGCAGCTGGATCAATCAATGCTAAATCAAACCATGGAATCCAAGCAGACATGAACACACACATACACACACAGCCAGCAAACAAGTCAGGTGGGGGACAAGGGATTGCCATATTTTCCTTAGTCACACCACTTATTTGAAAGCAGAATTGGTTTCTTCCATTTTGACTTGAGATTCCAGAAGACTGCACTTCGTCAGTACAAAGAAGTGAAATCATCTGGGTGTTGTTGTGTGGTTTTTTTATTTGTATCTGGCTTTTTACAACTTGAAAAGTGAGGACTTTGAAAACCTGAGTCAGACTTGAGAATTGTTTCATGGTCATCCAGATACCACATTCATTTCAGATGAGGGACTGCTTCAATGTATACATCCATATTTTCAGTTCCATGTTGCATTCAAGTTTATAGGAACATTGGTGCCAATAAGGAAATGTGTCTGAATCAAATGTGTAATTCCAACAATGAAAAACTGATTTGGGGTAACAGAGAGCTTAATGAAACCTTATCCTCACAAACCAAAGATAAGGACTTGCTAAACCTACTGTGGTTGTGATTGTTAATATTTTAACTTTGGTCGGCTGGGGTGGGATTTCTACAATATAATGTTAATGAACTCCTTGCTGCTTGGTGGGTATACCTAACTTAATCTTCATCCACATATATGGGACATTTTTTTTATCTCAAGGATCATATTGTCTTGCAGAATTCACAAAGAACTAGACTTACAAGAGTGGCATTTTACAGCACTGTAACTTTGAGACAGTGCCTCCAAGTTTAAGCCACCTGCAGTGCCCTTTTTTTAACTGAACCAATATAACATGACACAAAAGACTCAACAAGGGAGTGACTATACTGAAAAGACAAATTAGATTGATTCAGATTTGTTGTGATATGATTCGCCATTTCTAATACATTCAAAATCATAATTAGTTCTCACATAGGGATTGCAATGTGAGGAGCATTCCTGCTCAAAGCCCACCGTTCTCCTTCTTTTCTTCATTCTCTTGGTCATACTCCTGTCAGTCCTTCCTTCCTCCAGTCCCACCTCTGCTGATCTGTTTATGGTTTGCTAAAAAACTTTCTCATTGAAAGCTTCAAACTACTACATTTCTCAAAAACCTTTCCACTGAAAATTATCATTGAAAGGGCTTTGTGCTATCTATAATATTCCCCACATCTGTGGAGTGTATTATTTATTTATTTATTTATTTATTTATTTATTTATTTATTTATTTATTTATTTTTATACCGCCCGTCTTCCCGAAGGAACTCTGGGTGGTAAACAAAAAGGGCAAGACAGACCCAAAGAAAACAATACATCAAGTTAAGTGGAAATAAAGAAATGAAAAATAAGGAACAAAATATAAGATAAAACAACTCAACAAAAGAGTTGAGAAATCATTGGCAAGATGGCGAGGGGAAAACCTAAACCAGGTCGCCAAATGCCTCCCTAAAAACAAGGTTTTTAATGCTTTTTTGAAGGCGGGCAGGGACCGTGTAAGGCACAACTCACTCAGAAGATGGTTCCAAAGCGAGGGGCCAGCCAACGAGAAGGCGCGATTACGGGTGATAGATTTCTGTGCCTTCCTAGGCGTGGCCACTCAGAGTGAGAGCGCCTGCAACATTCTAGTGGGCCGGGCCTTATTTGATCTTTGGAAGATACGCTCCAACAGGTATTCAGGTCCCAAGCTGTGGAGGTTTTTGTAAACCAAAACCAAGACCTTGAACCTTATCCAGAGCACAATGGGCAACCAGTTCAGACGGGCCAGAACTGGGGTGATATTATAGATAACATGAAGCCTTTGGATGAAGTATGACAACTGGTGTTGACCTTGAAGAAGGACAGTGACCATGACAAGACTTCCTGATATCTCAAGGTATGTGGCATTCAAAAAGCAGGATGCTAAAGTGATCCATTGGAGGCAAGCGGACCATGTTCATTGAAGAGCTTCAAAAGTGCTACATAACAGGGGTGGATCAAGTAACTGTTGGACAAGTTCTGAGGAGATGTCCCATTCCAGCAGAAAGTACTGTATAAACCAAGAAAACATGACATAAAATTGTGGCAATGCTGCAATATGTGTCAGAACCACTGCAGCACAAAAGCAACATAATCAAACTAATAGTGAAGTGGGTGACAATGTGAGTGTGCCTTCAAGGATTCCACAGACACTCTTATGTCATTAGGAGAAAATTTGCTTACAGTATCTTTCACATTTCGTCAGCCTGAAAATAAATAAAAACATCTGTTTTTCTTCACTGTTTTGTTGGTTTGCCTTTTAGAGAACTTCGGTAAGAGAGGTTTTGTTGTTATGTTTTCAAAGGAATGCATATTTTTAAAACACAGAACTTTTTTGGTTTGTCAGTTTTCAAAAGAGGCAGGCTGACTGCAACTCAAAAGAAAAACTGTATCTTATATGACCACATGTTTTCTGGCTCAGGTTAGATGGATATTGAGGAATATCCTTGATTCTGCATCCACAAACATTCCTGCAAACATGGGGCATTTATACTGTATATCCTCTAATTCTCTAGAAATGGGGGCGGGGGGGATCAGAAAACACCCCAACCAATACACATTCCCACCTAGATGACAATTGGCTTAAATGCCAAATATAACTATTGTATTCAGACAAGGTCCTTATATCCTTGCAGGCATTTTGTTCTGTTTTACTATCTCCTGTTTGTCAATATACTTAACTGAATAGATTTCATGACTGCACATTTAATGGTTTATGAACTTACTTTCTACGTACACCATGCGTTTCTTGGGATGTTTCCATCCAAAGATCCTGGTGGTGTGACACATTATGCAATATATAAGAGATTCAGCTGATATGAATGGTGGCAGTATTAAATTATAGGAAAAGTATTGCGCATAACATATTATTCAAAGTCTTTTGCGTCTAGGGCTGTGGCATCTACAGGAATACAGGAGCACTTTATTAGACAGCTTTGTTTATATAAAGCTCAGAGCAGTAGCACTAAAGCTCAAATAAATCCCTTCAGTCTTTTGTAGAACAGAATTATTGTAGGGCTTATGATAGACCTGTTTCTTGATCTCTATAGGTATTGCAGGATGTGTTCAATAATTGCAGGTATGACTTTCCTAGATTTTATACTAGACTAGTCTACACAGGAACTGGCTGGATAGCTCAGTGTTTTAGGTATCTGGCTATAGCCAAAGACTGGAAGTTCAATTTCCCACTGTGCCTCCTGAGATAAGATCTAAAATGTGTAGTCAAGGGCAGGTTGATGAAACATAAATCATGATCAATTGCCATGTTTTGTATTTGTCTCCATCTCCAAACTGATCATCATAATCATGATCATGATTATAATACTATGTGAAATTTATTGATGTTGTTGCATAAGGAGTCTGATTACTCACAGGGTAATTCTCAACCAGGGAAAGAATATTAGAGGGATCATTGCTCTCCATCCCAAACATGAAGAAATCTGTGATGTCAACATAAATGAAAGAGGGTTTTGAAATGTCATCTTACCTTAAGACAGCTTAAACACAGAGCAAAGCTGGGTCTACAGAATAATAATAGCCTTTGACCCCCTCCGACCCACCTGACCCATCCCATGCCCTCTGGCAATGGCATTACTTCATATCTCTCCTCTATTATCAATATTAGAAATGGACATATGCCAACAATTAATCACAAAAATCCCTGTTTTGTTTGGAAATTCATCAGTTCATATTCATCAAATATAGTGCCCCTGGTGAATATGAATTTATGAACTTTTAGCATTTTTCGAGTTGTGAGTCCATTCACACATTGCAGAAGTGTTTTTGCCCCCCTCCCCTGCCACCTGCAGCTCTTTGGATCCTGAAATACCACTTGGATGGAACAACCATGTCTTCAGGGTGCAGGCCAATGATTTGCATATCCTTATTGATACTATCCTGCCATTACTTTTTTGGTAACCCATGTGGTCACCAGCCATCAGTTTTCAGGTGATAAGTAGTTCGGGCAATGGTGGAAGGCGCTCTCTGAGGGTGTGTCCATGCCAATGAAACTGGCCTTCTTTCTCTTCTCTAACTGATATCTCACCTAGTTGTTATCAGATAGTATAATTTGTGATGGGGTCGAGTCGGGAGATACCCAATGTCCAATGGAGCATGTGCATTTTCATGGTATGGAGACAGCTCTCTATGTGCATTGTTACTTTCCAGCATTCTCTGCCATAGAGTTTAACAGGGTGGACAATCATCTTGTAAAATGTTAGCTATGAGACAGATTGGCATTCATCATCTGCCATAATGCACATTGGTTGTTGTCGGTACGACAACACAGAATTTACCCTTGCATATAGACATTGCCACTGATGCCACCATCACCTTCTACCTGGGAGCCAAACTTTACCAAACTTGAAGGGACTGTAGAGGAAAATGGGGTGGTGGTGGTATTCAGGGTGTCTTGGGGTGCCCCGGGGCACTTTTCTAGGAAGACACATTTCATTAGTGTATAACTTGGATGTATGAAACCCAAACTTCACTAATCTTGGATGGTTTGTAGAGGAGTGACAGAGAAAGCCTCTTTGGCATTTTGGTGTCTATAGATTCCTGGGGGGCTGTTTAATAAGGCCAATGAACTGAGAAATGAAATCATGGCTTCTTCAGGAAAATGTGTAAATTCATTATTATTTTCTTGTGGACCTTGACAAGCCACAAATCACAATATTTGCTGATTTGTGGCCATTTCTAGTCAATACCTTTGCACCTAGAATGTTCATTTGCTTTTAGGGGGATGGATTTAGAATTGGAAAATTATTCAGTTGATCTTTAAACCTGAGTATGGTTTTATCTACGGGTATGTGTCTTCATGGAAATCTGAGACCTGTAAAATCTGCTCTGTCTTGTGTACAAGAAGACCCCAATTAATAGAGCTTGTTCACTTTTCACTTTCCCCCCAACCTGCTTTGCCTCAATAGTTTTAGAATTATTTAGAGCTTAAAAGCTGGTATCTAATAGCAACCATTGCTAAAGGGAAAATGATTAGTTATAGATCTAGACTTCAGTAACAATTGCCATCTGCAAGGTGATTTTATACCACTCACATGTTTATAGTGTTTTTCCCTCCACCCCATTTAGCTGTTCTGCAACCATCAAAAAGCACCTACTGTATAAACACAGCAGAAGCAAATCTCACTCATGTTTTTTCACCCTAAGGAGACATATGCCTTTTTTTTTTTTTTTGCGAGATCAGCACTTCTATGGCTTTAACAGCAGGTTGTCTATAGGTATTATTAGTACACCGTTTAAAATGCAGTGGAAAGATTCATCTGTTTCTATCTGGAGATGAACCTCTTGGAAAGGCACAGGATCACAGCCCACTAGACAGGGTGTTATTTGATTCCTGATCACATTCAGATCTGAAGACACACACCCCTCCCCCTGGTATCACAGCTGCTTTGGATCCCTTCACTATATAAGTTTCATTCAGATTTTTATCTTGTTCCCTTTGTGCACTATTTTAGCACTTTATTTCTTAAGATCCATTGAAAATAATAACATGATTTTAATGGCCCCTCTCCTCAGCTTAATGCGTAAGCTACATAGAATTGCTAATTAAGCACTGCTTTAAAAATTACTCCTTTAAAACATACTGCTGCAACATCTGCTGAAAATTAGTCCTACAAATGGATTCATTGAAACATTTTTGCTAGCATCTGAGTGTAAATTCGGGAAGCCATCTAGAGACTATAGTCACTTCTAGTGTTCATGCTGCCCACGAAAACTACATTGCCGTTAGTGCTTGACTAAGGGGTTGGCTGGTAATTGCAGCAGTGATGTTTTCCACTAACTTCTTGAACTTTGGGTGATTGTTCAATTAAATTTTATCATGCAAGAGCTAATGGGCAGAAATGTTACAAAGTGCTCCTTCTGACGGATTAAGAAGCACCCATTGTTAAATTTCTCATGGTTCATTGTCAAAATTGAAACACTGCCAGTGTCAACATTGCAGTGTCCAAGTGCGGTGCTGAAATGTATACTGGTAGGCTACAGGTTGACTTGGTTGGAGAATTATCCAAACCAATACCTGAAAAGGGGGTCTCTGCTGATTCTCAAAACTCCCTGGCTCTTCCGCCTTACTGATGCTCCTAGTCATGTCCAAGTCATAAGACCAGCAGCAAGAAGATGGGAAAGGCATTTATAGCTGCCTTATGGTCTTTTTTTTGGGGGGGAGGGGGTAGACAAGGCCTGGATGAGTAGGCAAAGAAACTTAGTAATACAGTAATACCTCATAAGACAAATGCCCCTTAAGACAAAAAAGATTCATAAGACGAATGGAATGTCCAGGAATAGGAAAACCTCATAAAACAAATTTTCCTATGGGATGCTTTGCAAGACAAATTCAATGCATTCCTATGGGAAACTGCATTAAACCTTGTTTTGTTGGATGAATTTTTCATAGGATGAATTAACCAACAGAATAAATTAAATTCGTCTTCAGAGGTACCACTGTACTTCCAATAGGATGAGAGTACTGTAATCGCCTGAGCTTAAATCTCACCTGTATGATCTATTTCGATAGATCGCTAATCAACCACTAATGTGTGGGTTCATATTAGTGGTTGTCAAGGATCAGAGCATATTGGGGAACTGGCTATGCATGGACTTCCTCCCAAAGTGAAGCATGGTTTACATTGTTGTTATGTGCTGTCAAGTTGCAATTGATGCATAGCAATTAGAGATCGGCACAACCAGGAAAAATTACGTTTCAAGTTGTTGTGTGTCGGAGCCGGCCCGTTTCGGTTCGTTTACATTTTTCGTGAAATTTTTCAAAAATTTGTCGTTTCGTTTGTCGTTTTTTCATCTGTCGTTAGTACTGGTTTTGGGGGGGTAGCGGGCTCCTGGAGGCACCTCTCTGGGGTGGGTGCCTCCTCTGGCCCGCCATGAAGGGAAAGCGGGCTCCTGGAGGCACCTCTCTGGGGTGGGTGCCTCCTCTGGCCCGCTACAAAATGGCATGCATAGCCAATTGGATATGCATACCAAGTTGCAGTGGCAGGCAGAGGCACCTCTCTTTCGGGTGCCTCTGTGATTCACTGCCTGCCTCCATACGGTGCACTTGGGCTGGGGAACAAAGTGAGAGAGGACCCCTACGGGTGCCCTGTGACTCACTAAGAAGGGAAGTGTACTTGCTGTAGTGCAATGCGAGTACACAGATCTGGCTTACTGGTTAGGGGTTAGCACAAGGGCTAGGCTTAGGGTTATGGGTAAGGTTAGGGTGAGTTACTGGGGTGCACCTCTGGGTGCCTCTCTGACCCACTAAGAAGGACAGTGTACTGGCGTATGGGTTAGGGTTCGGGTTCGGGTTCGGGTTCGGGCTAGGGTTAGTGGGCTTTTTATGCCTGACTGGCACATCCCAGAAGTCTTGGTCAAAACCTGGCCAAGTGGCCATGCAATTGGTGGAATGGCTCCAAAAATTTGCATGGTCCACTCCCATGGCCAGCCCATCATTGCGCAGGTGTAAAAAAATAAAAATAAAAATAAAATAAAATAAAATCAATGGAGATGTTTTGTTGCAAGAAAAACCCACTGCTGCTACTGTAAAAATTCAGGCAGTTTTAAAATAGCTATTTTCACATGTTTCTGTGGTGCTTTGGTGTGTTTTTGGACCACGATTTCAAAATAAATATTGTGGTCGCCCCATTTTGGATCCCCCGCCCGCACCGCATGCATGGCGAGCGAGTTGGCGACACGACGAGGATGCCCCCCACCAGAGCAGCCCAGGACAGGAGAGGGGGGGAGGCTGGGGACCCCCCCCCAGAAACCACCCCTCTGGTAGGTGCCCTCACTCAGGCAGGCATATTTTCGCCTGCTTTTTTGGTCGGGAATCGGTTATTTTTTTTTGAATTTTAAAACTTTTTTCCTGTGCCGCTTGGCATCGCGCGATCGCTGCGATGCCGCCAGAAACGACGACGACAAATCAGACCCAATTTTTCTTTAGTCAGTACGAGTTCGAGTTCTGGCGGAGTAATTGCCGTTCTTCGTTTTGTTACGTAATGGAAACAAGGAACGGAAACGGAAATGAGGATTTCGCTGAGTCGTGCCCATGTCTAATAGCAATTCTAATAGAGGGTTTAAGGTGAAATATTTACAGGGTGTTTTTCTTCCATTCCACACCCCCAGTGAGCTTCTATGGCTGAGCAGAGCAGGGACTTAAACCCAGAGTTTTTAAGCCCTGTTCCATCACTCTGTCTGCTATACTGCACACTACTTGCATAGACAAAATTCCCTGCTACTACGAAAACTTACTGAACCCTGGGCAACCTTTGCAAGGGCTGTTTGCCATTATTTATTTGGCAAAAGTTGTACAGGTTCACATCAAACACAATGCAGTGCTTTTGTCAAGCAGGTGTGTCACACCAGTTTAGGTCTGCTTGGCAGCTAAGTTATATCTATCCATTGGAATGCAGTCATGTAACTTCTCAGGAATACACATCACCATCATATAAATTAGCTGTGCTTCTCCTAGCTGAAAATAAGTTAAAATCATTTCACATTTGCTGTGAAACTTGAGCTGTCTTCCTGTGGTGCAGAGCACATGGAATGTAGGTACGGAAAGCTGACTGATTTATCAGGCACCACTTCTCAGTCTTGTTTCCTATAAGGCAAGCAACAAGCGGAATTTATAGAAACATTACCATAAAACTTTAGTGTAGCTTGATGTAACAAAAAGTTGTATCAGAACTGGAAGTAGCTTTTGAATTTAAACATGATTTTTAAATATAGAAAAGTCTATTTTCTGTGCCATATAGTGCACACAGGGTGAATGATTGTCTTGTAAATCTTAGATTTGAGATGGATTGAGTCACCACGCTTCACCCCCCCCAAAAAAAAAACAAAAAACATCACAGCATGACAAATATCTGATAGAACATATTGAAGTGCTTTACAGGGAAAGGGGTACTGCCCAGATTTCCTTCGGGAAGACAGGCAGTATACAAATATATAAATAAAATAAAATAAAATAAATATTTTAAGGATCAACATTCCTGATAATGCATTGCAGGTATCTACCCCATCTGTACATTTTAGAAGGGACGGAGAGAATTATCCCAAAAATGTCATTATACTCAGCAGCAGATAACCTATGCCAACACCCATGTCCTCATAGCTCTTCCCTGCTGGGTGCCAACCAAGGGAAGCGTTCACCTCTGTGCATGTGCATTCAGCAGCAAAGTCATAGCATCAAGAATCATCCTGGCACTCCAGGACATCACATCATAGAAGAGGCTAGCAACTGGGTTGTCTCTGAGTACCCCAATGCTACTTCAAACTTCGCATCCCATAACCATGCAGGAGCAGATCTACATGCTATTGTGCTTTCTTAACTCTAGCTCTTTGTTTTGCTTCTAGCCTCTCAGTGCACCCAAATTCCTAGAGAGTGGCAAGAGCATACCAGGAGGAAGCTATTCCATCTGGCCATGTTCATGACTCTTTGAGAAGCCCATATTTTACCTGTTGTTTCCTTCTCCAGAGGGAAACCATGTGATGGTGAAACATCCACACAATCCATGAGCACATAGGGAGAACACAGGCTCTGCTGGCACTGGAGACTTCTGCTTGAGCTCGACCCACCATCTGACTAGTTAAGAGTATGTCCCTCATTTTTAAAAAAATCATTTTTTTTTAATTTTTACCATTCCATATTTTCTCCTTTGCCCGCCCAGCCTGGAAATAAAGAGGCGAGACAAATACAGTTGGGTAAAATGGGCTACAATTTTATTCATAAAATGTTTAACTTATAAACTAATATTCCTGTACCTATCTAGGGAACCTGCACCATAGTGCAAGCAGGTAATGGCCTGATAATAATCTACCAGCCAATGCCAGTGAGATTCACCTCTCGGAAAGATGCTGCCCACCTGTTCAGCGTAGTGCCAACTTGGTTGAATCTGCTAGCCCCATCACAGCCCTCAATTTGGCCTAACATTAACCTACTAACTTTGTTTAAAGCCTAACATACCAATGATGTTCGGCTTTATTCGAGGGCGGTCTAGCACCTTAAGAGTGACTTACGAAGGGCATGGCTGAATACCAGTACCTCTTGCACTACCCGCCTGCCTTAAATTGCGATCAGGAAAACAATAACCTTGATTACCATTTCCTACATGAGAAAGAGAATGGGATGGATGAAAACACATGGCTAATCAAGGCCAATGCAAGTAGCCACCAAAAATTCCCATCCAGCCCCGTAGTGACCAGCTAATCTCATTCTCCTTCTGTAAGGGTGGGAGGGTGGGGCTGATCAACTCGTTAGTGAAGAGAATGGGCTGGGGTGTGGGCAGGCTAATAATGGCTCCCAGCCCCAGATAGCTAAAGACCCGGTTCGGTGTGAGGTCCTCGTGCCAAAAGTCCATGTGAGCGGGCAAATGAGCCCTGCTCCTGTACTCCATTGGGCTCAGAGCAGCCATTCATTCCACCCACCTTCCCTCTTGGAAGTTTCTGCTCATATTTTCCTTTTCATTTAGGAAAGGAACTATTCTGTCAAGGCAAACTAGATATTCTTTTCTGGATGGAGATAATGAATGAATATATCAATGTAAGAAAGGTAAAAAAAAGTTTATTAAGCACACCATAGAGCAGAACATGGGAGAAGTAAAACAGCAGAATACAGATAAAGCTAAAGCCAATTCTGCTTGCCAGATCTCGGATGACGAGAGGGCAACGTTTGGCCACGATATCAGTGCAGCACTCTGCAAGGATTATGTCAAAGCTCTTCAGATCAAAGCATCTCAACCCTTTATATACAGTGGTACCTTGTATAAAGGAATTAATTCATTCCAAATGAAATTATGTTAAGCAAATTTTCCTTTATACAAATTTCCCATAGGAATTCATTGAAAACAGAGTGATCCCATTTTTATGTTGTACAGATTAGCCCCGTAGGTGATTATGTTAAGCAAATTTCCCCTATTTCCAGAATTATTTATGTTGTACAAATTTTATGTTATACAACAAACTGTTTGTTATACAAGGGTCCACTGTACTTTTTAATATGTTGCAGCGGGCACACATATTCATTAAGGATGAAAAACTGGCATTGCCAATTTTTCTGATGTTATGTGCTGTCATGTCACCTCTGACATATGGCCACTTTATGAATGAATGACTTTTAAATGTCCTGCCTGCAACAACCCCACAAACTCAAGGCAGTGGTTTCCTTCATGCAATCAATCAGTCTCATATTTGGTCTTCCACTTTTCCTGCTGCTTTCAACATCTCCTAGCATTACTGTCTTATCCAAAGAACCCCATGTTGTATGACAACCTCTGCTGCAACAGTAAACCTGTGTACAACCTAGATATGAACATATGAGCAATCCATTACATAAGAAGAACTGTGGGTGTCCACAGGTGCATCTATGTGGATAAAGGTTCACCTAGTAAAAAGAATTGCTTCAGTATAGTTTTGGGGATTACCTTTAGAGCTAATTGCGACTATATTTCCTTTTCTAATGAATTTTACAGAGTATCATAGCAGATCAGGGTAATCATAGAAGTTTCACTTGTTCTAGGGAAGGTAGGAGTTACTGATCAAGCAGTGATCCTAGAGGAAGGAAATTCCCCAGCAAAAATGAAAGTAAATAACCTTGATTGAAATAGTAATAATGTTACAAAAATGCTGAACATTGTTCGTTCCTCTTCTCGCTACTCTTTGATATCCTTATGATTTGTGCCTATTCCCCCCCCCTTTAAACAAATAAGTGCACTGAAAAGTTGAATATACCTTGGTCTCTGTGAAAAGTGAGTGCATGTAACCGTTGGCTGGATTGCAGCCAGCAGAAGTAAATGATCATTTATGATAGCAGCCATTAATATTCATAGAGGGAAAGTAGAAGTTCTTGGCACAATATTTCTTTTAGCGTTTATTTACACATTATGCTGTTATCATGCCATGACAACATCCATAGCACATCTGAATGCGGGAAGAATATGATGCAAATGAATCTTCAAAATTAATTTGCCAATGATCTGTTTCGGGGAAATAGCAGAGTTTATGTCATAGGAGGGAGGATAAAACACAAGTATGCAGAAGTACCGCGGCAGCTTTGCGCTTATGCGCCATCTCTCCGCTACTACAAGTAGTAGCCTACTTCACCAAGCACAAAACATGAGCTGGAAGAGTGTGGGGCTAGTAGACAAAACACATAGTGATTTGTCTGGATTATTGGACTAGAACGCAAGAGACTTGAGTTCAAATATTCAGCCATGAAATTCACAAGACCATTCCCTGAGCAGTAACATTCTCTCTCTACTTGAAGTATATCACAGAACTGCTGTGATGAGCAACTAAAACAAAAACGCTATGCACAGTGCTGTATGGCTACTACTACAGAAAGAGTAGGAGATAAATTAAATTAAATTAAATTAAAAGGTTAAATGGAGCGGGACTATTTTATAAGGAATTATTCACCACTTTTCTAAACAAAGCATCCCCTAGCAACTTCAATTAAAATAGATGGGAAAAGGTTCAAAAATTGTGATCTACCTCACACTTTGAAAGGTCTTGCCCATATTGTAAGAAATCTTCTCCTCATCCACAGAGCAGGAGGATTTGAGTGCAAATCATGGAGGAACAAAATGGGAGCAGAGAGGGGAAATGTCTTGATCCAAACGATTATGGTAATTCAGAGCATTGTTTTCTTCAATGAGATGCCTCCATGAAGCCTAAAAACAAAATGGGAAGGTAACTGCTTCATTCACCTATTGTTCCCCTGTAACTAGTATCTAGTGCTGGCATGTCCAGACTTCAGCCCTCCAGATGTTTTGGACCACAACTCCCACAGTCCTTTGTTATTAAGCTTAAAATTCTGGGAGTTGTGGTCCAAAATATCAGGAGGGCCAAATCTAGCGATATGATGTGACTGATCTAGTGGTATGATGTGACTTATCCTGGAAGGATGTCACATGGAAGGATGTGGATGTAAAAATCATTTGGAATTTTACATCTATTCTAAGACTTTTTCCTTTTGGCACCATCCACCAAAAGCATGTTGATAGCAATGGGAAGCATTTGGCTTTACTTACTGTATGTTCCTCACAGTGCTATCTGTTCACACTGACAGGCCCTCATTTTATTATTTGCGATTCTGACTCCAGGACTTTCAGTTCTACATATGACTTAGACATCTTGGACTCAAGTTCTTGAGATTTCTCACCAATGAGGAGCTTCATGTCTTTTGCTAAGATAAGAAAAGAAAGAAAGAGGCCTTTTGTTTGGTTGGAAAGTGCTTCTCACATGAATGCCACGGAACCCAAAGAGAATCCATGGAAAGAATCCACTCCTTTATTTGTCATATAGAAAAATTGTCCGAGACAGTTCTGCTTTGTGAGACATACTTATAACTGCAAAGCAAATATAGTCCCAGATCTGATAGATGAGAAGATGAGGGTGTACAAGTCATACTCTCTACATTGTGTGTTTGCTTTTAAACGTATGTCTTAATCCCTCCCTTAACTTGAACAGTGGCATGACAAATGGAGTCAGCAGAAGCAAAATGGTAGATCTTGGGGATTTTTTGCCTCCTGACAGCAAAGTTTGGTTCAAGGCACTGCATTTGTCATTGTGTAATACAGATAAAATCAATTATTGAACAAGCCAACATCAACCAAAGAATGTACTGGAGCTCTGTGGACTGCAGGGCTTCCAAGCATGGAAACCTCTGATGCCCATGAATCTAAAAAGAGAGCTCTCTCACAAGAGCAGAGGTAGAATAATTGAGCAGGCAACTCTTCCTTTAATAAGCAGACTTGGGGGCACTATTAAGCAAATAAATCAATTATCTGTTATTTAAAGTAGATGATGGAGTAAATAACCTATACAGAACTTCCATTAAAGTCCCAAGGTAGTTGGTCTAGTCTGCAATGGACTGCTTCAGGCACTCTGCTATTCACTTCATTGTCCCGATGAATGTTGACTTTGCAATTGGAAAGTATGATTATTGATTAGTGTTTTCTTAGTACTGAGAAAAGTATTCTTAGTATTGAAGCTTGCAGACAGCCTCTGTTAATGCTGTAACATTTTTCTCTCCTCAAAGTGCTGTAAGTGTAAATCAGTACTTCCAGGAGGCTAAGTGCATCTATGGGAGAATTACATAACTCTAACTTTGACAAACAAGGAAATTAAAGTGGTTAAGGATTTTCTATCCTCCAGTTCAATCATCAGTCCAAACAGAGATGCAACTGAGAAACTAGAACAAGATTGAGACTTGGATGGACAGCTATGAATGAAAAGATATTTTAAGTATAAAGATGTATTGCTAGAGATCAAGGCCAAGACCATCTGTTCCTGATTACTTTATAGATGTGAAAGCTGGACATTGAAGAAAACAGACAGGAAAAAATGGACTAACTTGTTAGAGGAGAGTTTTACAGATACCATGGGCCACTAGAAAGACAAATAAATGGTTTCTACAGAACAAATCAAACCTGAACTCTCACTTGACGTTAAAATGAGTAAGGTGAGACAATTCTGTCTTAAACATACCATGAGAGAGAAATTTCTGAAGAAATAACTTGTTGGTCTTTGCCAGCATACGGGGGGGGGGAGAGAGAGCATGATTCAAGAACATTGTGACAACTTAAAGACTTGTGCTATTTTTTAGCATGCACCTTTGTGCATCTAATTCATGTCCTCAGAAGAAAATGGATTGGCCTTGTCTGAGGATGTGGACTGGATCCCAAAAGCTAACATTAAAACATGGCAGTTAACGTTTAAGATGCCATGCCATTTTGTCCCCTTTTTCTCTTTTGCTATTTGACAGAATGGGGAAAGACTTGCTGGAAAAGACAACACCACCAGGAAAAGTGAAAGGAAGTAGGAAAAGAGGGAGATTGCAGAGGAGAAGAATTGACCCAGTGCCAAAAATCTTGTGGCTCAACATGGTCAATTGCACTGGGGTTGACCCACTGAATCAATGGAAATTTGGTGAGTTATTTTCTCTTGAACTTCAATTGCTCTAACAGGTCAAAATGTCTGATGCTTGTACATCTTCCTAAGAGCCCCATTGTTATATAGTGGGTCAGATTGAACCAGGCGATGCCCAAGTGAATTTCAGCTCTTTATTCATAGCAACAGCACACATTGCAAAGGGATAAAAAGCACTGCTAAAAAGGCCCCAAGGGCCAGTTTATATACACACCCCATGGCAGGCCATTGGATGGTTTAAACAGCCTGCTGGCCCCCAATTGGACAAGCCAGAATCCTGCCCATTCAGTTATTCTCCAGCCTCCAGCTCCCACATCCTACACCTGTCTCCCATTGCCTGTGCTTGGGAGCTTGATCAGGCCCCGCCCGGCTGGGACCCAGCTAGAGCTTGGCTGGAGCTAAGGTAAGTTTGGAGCCTTCCTTTCTCTTTATTAATCTACTCCAAACTCAGGCAGTTCACGGGTTACACTAAGAACAGAACACCTATACAAGTTTATAAATCTCTAGAAATTAAATTAGAAGCCTGTGTTTGTACAGTTAATATGCATCCCTGAAAAAAAGTGTTAATTCCAGTGTGAACAGGCAAGCTTTCTAATGTTCTTCTGAGTATCAAGGTAAAATAAATCTTTTCATTAGTGAAATAGTTCTGAGTGACATCATCTTGCCTATTTCTTCAAGCTTTATTCATTTATTGAATGCATGTAACTTTTTGACAAGTTGCAAGCATCCGGTATTTTTTTTACCAAGAAATCAAGGCTATGGGATAATGGATGCTCTGCCCAAACAAGTAAAGGGCAGGCCCCATTGCCTCTCGCTCAGATGTCAGCGTGAGAAGTTCACACCTGCTATGGTGGCCGGGAGGCAGGGAGCAGGCACAGTATATAGCACAGAGCCTGCTCCCTCCCTGCCTCTTGCCCATTTGAAGTTTCTTCAGGCAAGAGCTTGTGCGATCAGCCCTGCTACTTTCACTTTTGGAGCGACTGCCTCGTGGATGCGACCGCACTTGAACGGCGCAGTTTGAGAGAGCACCAATTCATCAAGCTGAATGTCATTTTAATTATGTTATTTAATTATATTATTTAATTAGAATTCATTTGCCTGTGGGGTGGGGTGAGAGGGAAGAAAGAAGCATGTGTGTGGGGTGGGGGGGGGGTGGAGAGTTAATTAGGGGACATTAGGTTAGATTCGGTAGAGTAGGTAAATAGCACCATCAATTAGGGCTGTAGGGTTTCTATTTTTGGTAGGATGTTACTTTAGGGTTAGGGCTAGTAGTACAGTGGTTTAAAAATGAATGAATGAATAAATAAAAATAACATAAAATAATAATATAATATAATATAATATAATATAATATAATATAATATAATATAATATAATATAATATAAAAAGAAGTCTGTAAAACACCACCAGGCAATTCATATGTTGTTCATTATTTAGATAATTATTTGCTTATAGGGAGGGCTGGTAAAAGAAGGTGCACTTCCTTGCTGGCTGCATTTTACCAGGTGGCAAAAGAATTGGGCGTGCCCTTGGCTGAGGACAAAACAGAGGGCCCATCCCCAGTTCTATCTTTTTTTAGGGATACAGCTAGGTACCGTTAACCAAACCAGCAGACTCCCAGAGCTTAAGCTCCACGAGCTGAGAACACGACTCCTGCACTTACTCCACAGCACAAAAGTGACACTGAAGGAACTTCAAGCCATTGTCAGTCATTTTAATTTTGCTTGCCAAATGGTTGCACATGGTAGGGCTTTTGTGAGAAGGCTATGTGAGGGCATGAATGGTCTTAAGAGACCACATCGTAGACACAGGATATCCATGGAGATGAAGAATGATCTGTTAGTGTGGCTGCAATTTTTAGATTTCAATGGTGTTTCATTCTGTCGTTCAGAGTTGATTCTGGGGGCTGACTTACACGTCCAGACAGACGCATCCTGAGTGCAAGATTTTGGGTTATATTTTAAAGGCCAATGGTGCACCGGTACTTGGCCCGCCAATTGGACAGATCTCACATTCTTAGAATTATTCCTGATCGTGTGTGCTGTCTAGATTTGGGATGAGCATCGGGGCAATGCATCTGTAAGATTTTGGTGTGACAACTTGGCAGTAGTACACATTGTGAACACACTGCCCTCCAAGTCATGTAGGGTCATGAACCTGGTCAGGCGTTGATGTTAAGATGTGTACAATTTAATAGTGTTTTTCATGCACAGCATGTGCCGGGTGTACAGAATGGGATTGCTGATGCCCTGTCCAGTAAACAGATGGCAAGGTTCAGGTTGTTGGCTCCTTGGGCTATGCAGGATCCAGAGATCTTATCGGAAGAGGTGTGGAGGCTTGGAGGTTAGAGGCAAATCTGGCAAATAGTATAGCTCTAGCACCCAGAACACATCATTATTCTGCAGCTTGTGTGGAATTTGTTGAATTCTGCAGTAGAAAAAGGTTTGAAAGGGTTTAGCCTGCACATTCGGATCAATTAGAGCAGTTCTCAGTACATCTACATTTTAAAGGCTTGGCCCCCAGAACGATACAAGCAAAGCTGTCTGCTGTTGCATTCTATGCTAAGGTGCAGCGTTATGAGCACCTGGCCATTGATTTTAGATTGCAGAATATGTGGTCTAAAGAAAGAGGGCACACAGCAGATATTCGATCACCAATCTCACAGGAAATGTTGTTGACGCTTTGACGCTTAGTCCCAGATCTGTAAGGATGAGTATGAAGCCACATTATTCCATGCTGCATCTGTCATTGCCTTTTTTGTGGCACTCAGGGTCAGTGAGTTGGTTGCCTCATCTAAAGCTGACCAATCAAATAGAGCTTTGCAATTTGATGACTTGGCATTTAAACAGGACAAAATTGCTATAACACTACGTAAATCTAAGATGGGTCAGTGGGGAAGACGGCAATTTATATAGTTAGGTAAATGTGCAAGTGAGCTTATCTGCCCAGTTTTGACAATGCTAAAGTACGTGACAGTGCGGGGCCAGATCCCCAGCCCTTTATCCCAGCACAGCAACGGTACGCCACTTACCTGCTTCCAATTCTGGAAGATGACGTCCCTTGCCCTACAGGCAGCGGGCATATCAGGCTAGCATTTTGGTGCCAATTCATTCCAAATTGGAGCTGCCTCTACGGCAGCAGCTATGGGATTGGATTTGTCTAGCATCCAGCAAATCTGGAGATGGCAATCACTGAAATACAAAGTTTATGTGCAGCCACTGAAGGACTGTTAGGCCAGGGCCAGTGTCTTTTTCTCGTTTTAGGTCTCCAGCCAACAGTGCGTGCCAGAGTTATTATCTGCAGCCACAGTTATATCTTTTGTGTGGCTAAATATGCAGCATGCACTGGATGGGGCTGAGATATTGGTTTAGGCTGAGATTGGGCTGAGATTGAGTGGGTGGGACAAAGGGGAAAGCTCTGGAATAGCTTTGCTTTGGTGGCTTCACAACATTCCCTGGACCATCCACTGGCCATATTGGTGATCCACCTCGGGGGTAATGATTTGATCCACATGCTGGGTAAGGCTCTGATCCTCCGAGTCAATGATGACTTGAAGAGCTATAATGCCAAGTTCCCTATCATGAGGTTGTTGTGGTCCACACTTATACCACATCTGGAGTGGAGATCTGCCCACCATCCTTGCAAAGTCCATAAGGCTAGGGCGGGAGTCAATAGAGAGATTGCTAGATTTGTTAAGGCTGGGCTTGTCTTGGTGATCAGTCACCCCAAAATTGCCATATATCACCCTGAGCTATATAGGTCAGATGGGGTCCATCTCTCCAACCTGGGCCTAGATATTTTCCTTGAAGACCTGCAAGATGGCCTGAGGGCCGAGCTGTGTGGCCTTGTGGGGTAAAGGGAAATACCTAGTAGTCCCTTTAGTGTGGTGGGTAGCACAAGAGGTACCGGAATTCAGGTAAGCCCCCTTTTAGGTGCCCCTATGGTGCCAGGCAGCCCTTTGATCAAAATAATAAGATGTAGGAGTTTAGAGCAGATTTAGAGTAAATAGAAATTGTCAGTTACCCAATCCAGGGCTGTCCAGGGCAGAGTAGATTCCTCAATTGATCGGTATGCCAACAAGTGGGCGGCACACCAGGTAACCAGCAATCTCTCTGAATTTATTAGGGGCAGAAATCAAATCACCTATTGGCCCATGCCTCCTTGCGCTATGGCTCAAGTCCTCTTGTTAGCTAAGAGTTAGAATCAAGTTAATAATTGTTATCAATAAAGTGTGGCCCAATTTACATCCAAGAACTTTGTCTTGACTCGTTATTCTGGGCTGGGTGGGCAAAGTGTTGACACAAATGCTTAAAACATATGAAACCAAACTTTCATCGCACACAAATACCAAGTCAGAATTCAATCCAGAATACAGGGGCATAAAAGGTACAATACAAGTAACAAAACAGCATGTTTAAATTACATTAAAAATATTCAACCCCACCCCTCCTTGGTGTACTTTAAGCAGACAATACAAAGATTCACATCATAATGCTGCGGGGATAGAACTCGCCAAATTTTGCACGAGATTTAATCTCTGTTGGTTAAATGGGTTGGTAGAATTTCCAGAATCCGGTGAATTCACCCATATAACAAAATACGGATCAAGTGTCATAGATTATATTTTGATCCCAATAACAATGAAATCACAGGTAAAAGAATTTACAGTGGGTGATGTTCTATCAAGCAACCATCTTCCTATAACCGCAAAAATCAACTTGGGTATACCTAAGGGAAACATAAGGGCTAAGCAAAACCATGACTTAATATCACCAGCAAAATTAGTGTGGAATAGCCAAACACACCAGAAATTTTTGGCTCTTGTGTCCAGCCATGTATGTCAGGTTCTAGCGTCGCTAGTCACCACAGAAGTGGATCTCAAAACTAGAATCCACTCATATGAAAAGCTACTAGAATTTCTAAAAACTGAATTAAATCACAAACCAACCTTGCACAGGTATCCGCCTATTGCAAATGAGAAAGAATGGTTTGACCAGGATTGCGTCAGGTTGAAAATCTATATCCGTGAACTTTATAGGGTGTACAGAGGCTCAGGTTCCCCTAGTGCTCTGAACAATTATTTTCTTTTAAAAAAGGAACTGAGACACCTGATAAATGAAAAAAGACATTCCTTTGCACTTGTTCAATGGGATAGGCTACTGAAGGCAAAAAATGACAATAATAACAAAGTATTCTGGGACATCGTTGCAGGTGCCTTCAAACATGAATCTCATGATCCTGCAATAATTCCCCCCCAAAAATGGGTAACCTATTTTTCTGACACCTTTTTCAATAAAGAAATATCTCCTAGAGAATCATTCGATTTGAACCTGACGAGATTACTGACATGGCCCCCCATAACACCTGAGGAAATCATGGAGCTCATCGGACACCTAAAACCTCATAAGTCCGCAGGACCTGATGCTATCCCTCCAGATTTACTAATACACGAACCTGCTTGGTGGGGGAAGCTGCTGCCCCCCTTATTTACAACCATAGACCAAACGGGAATTATCCCCAGGGAGTGGCTACATGCAATTATAGTACCAATATATAAAAAAGGTGACCCGCATCACCCCAAAAACTTTAGACCAATTAGTTTACTTTCTGTAATTGGGAAACTCTATGCCAGACACTTACTGAACAAACTTACTCAGTGGATAAACACAGAATCTATCCTTGGCATAGAGCAAACGGGTTTCAGAAAGGGGAGGGGCCCACTACACAACTCTCTAATCTTGGACCACTTGATAAATCGTTCCATAAGGCGGACGAACTCTAAACTTTTCGTAGCTTTCCTTGACCTAAAAGGAGCCTTTGATTCAGTGGATAGGAACATCCTATGGTCTAAACTAATAAAATGGGCATAGATAAAAGACTCTTGTCCCTTATCATATCCCTACAATCTGCTACAACTGCACAAGTGAGATCTTCATGGGATGGGAAATTAACTCAAATATTTCCTACCAACAAAGGAGTGAAGCAGGGCTGCATTCTTGCACCTACCCTTTTCAATCTTTTTATAAATGACTTAGCCTCCCACTTAGAGAAGGTCGACGGCCATCCTCCAAAATTAGGGCTGCATCCTACGCCCTTATTACTTTACGCGGATGATGCAGTACTGCTCTCACAAACCCGCATAGGTTTAAGACGGCTGCTTACCAGCTGTGTTGAATACCTTGCCACAAACAATCTACAACTTAACTACAATAAATCCAAGATTCTGGTTTTCTCCAGATCATGGAAGAAAATATTATGGAAAATAAACGGACACTACCTAGAACAAGTTAAACAATTCAAATACTTAGGTGTCCTTTTTCACTTCAAACAGTCCTGGGTGCCACAACAGAGAGCAACTGTAAACCTAGCAAGAGTTACAGCACAGTCCACCTTACGTTTTCATTTCTCCAAAGGTAACCAATTTGTACCTGCAGCCTTACAGGTCTGGAAAACAAAGATCATCCCACAGTTATTGTACGGCATTCCACTCTTGCAGGCAGCTATAGACGCGTCCGTGGAACAAGTTCAATCCCAGTTTTTTCGGAAAATCCTGGGACTCCCCAGATGTGTTCCCTATGCTGCTTTATGCCTAGAGACTGGTTTTTCATTGTTGGAAACTACAGCGTGGCTGCAAATAACTTAATTCTGGCTAAAAATCTATTACAATACAGACAACCATTCTCTCTTATACCACCTTCTAAAAGATAGGGCTCCACCATTTGGATCATCAATTTGGATAAAAAAAATTGCAGACATGGGGGTTACATGTTGAACATATTGGGTCACTTGGTGAGAAGCAAGCTTTCCGGGTCATAAAAAGACGGGTGCTAGACATAGAACAACAGACACTGCGGAGCCTAGCCCACAGCGTATGCTCACCACTACACCGGCATATTACGGTTACGCCTAGCCACCAGGCCCCATATCTAGCGTTGCTTAAATCTCCACGAATACGTAGAGCCTTCACTTTAGCCAGATGCAACGTCATGCCATCTGCCGTTCTGTACGGCAGGTTTCAAGGCTTACCTTTGGATAAGAGATGCTGTTCTTGTGGTATGGGAAGTGTGGAAACGCTTGACCACATGTTCTTTTACTGCCCCTTACATAAAGAGCCACGTGAAAAATTTCTGGAACAAGTCCTAAGGAATCTAAAAGTCGGGTCTGACCAGGATAAAATCCGTGATCTGTTGGGGTCCAAATCTGATTTTATAATTGAAAAAGTAGCCATGTTTTTAGCAGCGATAGTTACAGCACGTGCCTAGGATGCTCATTAGTATTCATTTTAATGAAGGTATTACTATTTTATCCTTGTATTAAACTCGCGTTTTAGTTCTTGTGGTAGTCTGGAATATTCAAAAAGAATGTAGACTTTGACTTTAGAAGGGATATTCATTATGACACACCACATATCTGTGCTCTGTTGTATGCCAATAAAGGTTGTTGTTGTTGTTATTCGAGCTTATAGCCCTAAAAAGCACACTCAAAAGGCAGAGAAAATACATCACTAAAATTTAAAAGCATTTTAGCTTTAAGCAATCTTTAGCAGATTATTGGACAGAGATGGGAAATATTTTAAATGCTCATCCAGCCATGCCAGCTTAAATCTATGGAGGCAAAACCATCATATTTTCAGTTCTACTATAAGCTGTGCTGCTTTTTATCATCTACTGTAGTGCCCAGTATTGGTGTTGTTTATATCCATTGTGTGTGGCATATGTAACATTTATGTCTCTTGTCTTCCTGTAACTATATTTCTCTCATATGTTTACATTTCCCTTCAACTGTAAATAATTGAATGTTTTCAGTGTAGTAAATTGCTGAGCTCTGTAAGTCATTTAGAATGGTCATTTCTATTGCTTTTACCACAGTGCCAAAATACAACTCCCATTAATTATGAGACTAACAAGTTGTCAGTATGGCAGGGAGTGATTTGTGTTTAGATTAAATGGATCCCTGTACCCATGAGATTAGTTAACTTGTCCCATAATAACTGATTAGATAGGCAAAATGTAAGGAGTGCAAAGTCCTGATGAACAGTTTGTCAGGTACTAATTTGCTATATCTGCAATTTAGGACTCTGAGGTTTTTTCTCTCAATTGTTTTGCATTTCTTATTAATTGTTTATTTAGTCACCTGTCAGCTATGAAATATATCCGGCCCTGTCGGAGGCCCCAGAAGTGGTTTATGGTGAACTAGAAGTCACTTCCGAAAAACCAGAAGTGCCTTCCGGATCACCCAAAACTACTTCTGGGAAGCCTGTTGGAGGGCTGTTCAGGGCAGCGCCAGGCCTCAGGTAAGTGTAGGGGGCCCCAGATAGGCCCCCCAATCCTGGCCCGACCCATTTTCCATTATGGCAGGTCGGGTAGGGTTCCTAACCCCTGCGATAGGTGGGGGATTACTGTAATCAAGAATAGGGTTGTTTGTTAATTTTCCCCATCTTCACTTTAAGTGAGACTACAGTATGACTGAACTATATATTTATTTACTTTTCTAAACTAATAGAATTATTTCATTCCTTTCCAAATATTTATACAGTATGCATGCTTTCTCCTTTATGTGGTTATTTCCTTTTCTGCAACATCCATTCTGAAACTTATTTTTGAAAAATAAGTTTTAAATAAATAAAATTAAAATGTATTGCTTTTCAGATAAATGTTTGTATTTTCAAATCAGATGCCAGATGTTCAGTTAGGGCTATCATATAATTACAGATACAATGCTGATGAAGAAAATATCTCAGAGTAAGTCTCTTGGGGGGAAAGAGTATCTGGCCGCAGAGCCAGAGGTTAAGAGTTCAGTTCCCGACTGCGTCTCCTTGACAGGGGCTGGATTAGATGACCCATAGGGTCCATTCCAACTCTATAGTTCTATGATGATGATGTTATAATTTGAATATTATTTAGAAGTCAAATGGCTGCTGGAGTCGTTTGCTTTATGAGAGCAAAATCCATATGTTTATTCGTGTTTGCTCTCTGCTATTGCTTACATCTTTAAGTGATAAAATCTTAATTGAAGGGGAAGAAAGAAGTATCTTCCATTTTATTGTCCAGACAGAGACTGATATAGTAAACATAATTATAGTGGGAGCAGTATACAGATGACTTTTTAAATAATGGGAAATATTTCTTTTCTGGGCTGAATGTTTATCATTATATTTATCATTACAAAAAACAACCACAGCAATGGCATATTTTGATATTCATTATTTATCTGAATTTCTTTTTTGATGTGATTATATCCAGTGCTAATATTTAATACAATGTTTGTTCTAGTATGGGGTATGTTCACTTGATTAAAAAATATCTTATGCCCATATGGAATATCTTTTGCGCTGGTATTTCGGAGCTCAGTAAACCTCAGCAATGAAACTACCATGGCTTAACTACCAATCTTCCATGCAAGCTAAGGCCAGAAACAAATCCATGCAGTTTAGCAAATTGCCTTCTGAATAATTCTACTTGCCTGAAGGACTTTGGCTTTCCCCCCAAATTTTGATTGTTAATCTTGGTTAGCTCAATAGGAGGGAGACATCATTAGGAATGGGTTATATTTGTATGGTTTGGGAGAGAAAGAGTTAAAGCTAGAGAAGAAAGGAACTTCTACACACATACAGAGAGAGAGAGAGAGAGAGAGAGAGAGAGAGAGAGAGAGAGAGAGAGCAGTGCAGTGCAGTGCAGTGAAGTGCAGTGCAGTGCACTGCAAGGGCTGAGATTCAGGAACTGATTCTTTGTGTTCATGTCACACTTTTGTATTGCAATTTATTTCAGGGCTGTAAGGTTTTTCCATTGCAGTTGCCTATGTGTCTCAGACATAACTGATGGAATAAGAGGGCCATTTTATTGTAACATAACACTCTAGATCAACATTCTATAAGGCAATTCTTTAAAAGGTCAGCAACCCAAATAATACACTTTAATGTATTCTCAAAGGCATTCACGGCTGGGATCTGATAGTTGTTGTGAGTTTTTGGGGGCTGTTTCCAGAACTTCCAGAACACGGCCAAAGAGCCCCAAAAACTCAAAACAACTAATACACTTTAACTTTTAAACTGAGCTTCAGATCAGCACCACATTTGGCATAGATACATAGTCACTCCTTGCACTTTATCAAATTTGGGAATGTTTAGCACAGGGTTTCTGAAATGTGTATATGTGTTTGTGCTAAGCAAAAATGTCCCACATTTCAGTTCAATATTCTCACTATATGTATAAGGTAGAATAGTCTCAATTTAGTCATTTTTGCTCTAGTGAGAGTTCAATCTTGACTTGATTGAGCACCCACTTCCTTGCCTTTTTGATGATCCGTGGAATCTGTAAGGCTTACCTCCGATATTATTTCTGTTTTGTCAGAAGAAAAAAAGATGCAAACTTTACCAAGCAAAGGGCAGCCTAAATGTTGTAGATGCCTAGCAATCAAGGATACCTTATTGTGCTCACTACTACCACTCACAAAGTGATACGAAGCAGGTGAATACCCCTGAACCTGACTCCTTTGTTCATCAGTTGAACACTTCTCAAAGCAATTGTTAGGGCTGTCATTCAACAAGTTCTCTAGATATCAAAATGCATAGAAGTAGCCAGCACAAGAGTTGTCCTGAAAGGTTTTGACTGCTGACGTGTGTTGTCAGCATTCAGGCTGCTCTTTGCTATATAAAGTTTGCCACCCTTTTCTACTGGCAATGTGGGCACAATATTCTGTAGCAAAAAATTGGCAGTTTTCTTGACATTTTGAATCATGAATACAAAAGCACAATATCCCACATTCATAAATCAGGGGTGTTTTTTGTTTTTGTTTTTAAAGAACTGCACCTCACATTCCTTTAGGACCTCCAATGTAGGTTTTCAATGTTATTTTCAGATATCATTCACACTATCACAGAGATGATAAGTCAATTTATGAAACAAAAGCACATATTATGTTTTTTGTAACCCTGTTTTAGGCATTATTAGGACCCTCAAAATGTGGCTTCTTTTGGCCTCTGAGGGGTCCTGCTCATTGAACAGAAGAGAATATCTGTGGACTTGGATGCTCCCTGAATTCTGTAGAATTCCCCCCAAAGCAACTCCAACTCTGGCTCATCATCAGTGTATAGAAATTGGAATGTATATCATTATGTGGAATCCAGTTTGGCTGTATTTATATTACTATTGCTATTATATGACCTTATGTACTCCCTGTTTGCCAAGTCCATGGTGTTTGGGATGATCATTTTAAAATATAGCCCCATAGAACCAAGAGTGATTGTCAGATATTAGTTAGTGAAACTATGTATGTATGTATGTATGTATGTATGTATGTATGTATGTATGTATGTATGTATGTATGTATTTATTTATTTATTTATTTATTTATTTATTTATTTATTTATTTGTATTAGACAGGTGTAAAACTAAATGGTCTGCATGTATTTAATTGATTTCTAAGATGGAGTCTGCAAGTGTGCAAAGTCACAGTGATTCAGTCTAAAGGTTTTTTTCTGCAGGTGAAAAGAATGTGCTTAATTGGGTTTGGCTGATGCAAGGTGTTGCAATAGACACGATGCAACATGTTACCTGATTAGACAGACAAATGTATATCAGTGCTCTGTTAATCAATGTTCAATGGGCCTTTGTGAGTAAGGCACCCATTCTTTGTTTCTCTATGCCATGTGCTAATTATGTATGCCGTGTATGATGAAATGATGTTATACTGTTGATTTGTCTCCATGTAACTAATCTGTGTATATATGTAATATAGCTGTTTTTTGTTTTAAGTAAGCTCTGACTTTGTTTGATTCTGATTCTGTCTATGTAATTGTTCAATGAGTATTTGCTTCCGTTGGCAGAATAAATTGCAAAATACTTTGACAGAGATATGCACTGCCAATTTGATGTTCAGATTGAATGGTTGTGATTTGTCTGGTAGCATGAGATATAAGAATGTTGGCAGTAAGGAACAGACGTAAGGAAGGGGATAAGTTTCTAGATTGCTGAGCAGAAAGAAACTCCTACATTTACTAACATTCTGATCTGGACATTTAAGATGTTTGGAAATCCGTAAAAGAGGAAGATTTGGCATTTTGAATCCTTCATGGAAAAGAGAGAGAGAGAGAGGAAGAAGTGTGTTTACCAAATCGGATGAAGAATCCATTGCTAGGGTCACCACATCTAAAACCTATCTCTGCTTTAAAGAAGATCCTGCTACAGTGAGTTTCAGACTGTGGTTGTGGAAGGCAACAGAAGACAGTGGAAGTTTTAGTTGTTGACATGGATTGATATACGACTCATGTACTGCAGCAACTTCACAATGGCTTTTTTTCTGTGGATGCCAGTAATAGTAAAACCCTTTGATAATCATGGCCAGGAGCACTGGGATGCTTCAGGGTTCTCTCCTTTCACGACCCTTCAATTATACCCCCAAACCTTTCTTGGTGACTTTGAAATCTTTTTATCAAAGGGAAATGCAATTTCTTATGAAACTTCAATTAAAATCAGACTTGGCTAAGGCTGGAATTATCATATCTACAATCAGAGATAAAAGGACTGGAAATCAAACACTAGTGTTCCAAGAGACTCATACGCCATCCATAGGGATCATATATGGGTTTTTAGAATTACGTTTTTCCCCCCAAGAAGGGATATACATGTGTGTGTTGCGTGAATTTAGGAGTGATAATGAAGTAATCTTTGTCAGGTTTTCGATTAACATTTTCAAAATATTATAAGAAATCATTACCTAAGTGTTCCTATTCCTGCCTCTGCCATGTCACAAATAAATCCTAGAAAAACTGTGATGAAGAAATATAAAAATGAGTAGGGGCATCACTTATGTTACAGTCATAATTCCTCACATCAAACAGAATTATAGTGGATTGACAATACTTAAACAATTAAACACATAATCAAGCACTTCCGAGGCAGGCAACACCAAGATTTATTTTGCCAATAAATTGAGTTTTATTTCTCAGTCATAAATATTGCAGTATCCTTTTAATTTCCATATAATTATGTGATTATAGAGAGTAAGTGGGAAATATGATTTTTTTTTTAAAAAAAAGCTGCAATGTGGAATTGGATTTTTAAAAATTGGGTATGACATTTCATTCTCAGTGGTTTTCCATTCTTCTCCACAATCATCAACCAGTATTCATGACTTTCCTTCACATTTCGATTTCAATTTAGGGTTTGTTTGTTGTTGTTGTTTTGTTGTTTGGTTTTTTTTGTCAATTCCATCCTTCTGGTTATAGATTGGGCTACTTTGGCTTTCTAAGTACATTGGACTCTCATATAACAAATGGTTTGTATAACATAAAATCTGTACAACATAAAAAATTCTGGAGATAGGGAAAATTGGCTTAATAGAATCGTCTATGGGGTGAATCTGTACAACATAAAAATGGTAGCGATCATGGATTACTCTGTTTTCAGTGCATTCCTATGGGAAATTTGTGTGAAGTAAAATTTGCTTAGCATAATTTCATTTGGAACGAATTAATTCATTCATACAAGGTACCACTGTATCCACATTTGAAAACTGCTCAGTATTTCCATTTGTGAACACTAGGAGATCAAAAGCAAAATCTGTGGCCTTCTGAATGCATATCTGCCCTGTTACTGTGTTTTACAATTCCTCTAAGTCACAAGTCATCTGAAATCAATAGCATAACTTCAGCAGTAGAAAAATGTCCCATGTGGAAGTCATTCTATAGATATGATGGGTCTCTGAAAGAATCTTGACCTGGAACAAATGTCTAAATGTCTATTCCAGAAAAACTGCACCTCTCCTAATGGTCAGACACATGTATTAGAATTCTCAGAACAAACTGGAGTGGTTGTTTTGTCTTCACTTTACCTTTCTGTCTGCAGGCTCCATGGAAGTGTATTGGAAAAGCCTGGCTTTTTAATCTTTATTCATGAACACATTTCATGATTTTTTTTTTTTTACTTTTATTATTTTTATTATTATTTTGTAAAAGGGAAAGAAAAAAATAATATAAATAAAACAGAATCGTCTTACATTGATAACACCACAGTTCACAAACATCCTTTATAAGGTTTTTAACACAGTTATTAACTCTTGCCATCTTCTTATCAGAATATCCTCGTCTTCTCCTTTCAGGTGGCCAGAAATTCTGTCCATTTCGATCACCGAGTATAATTTTCCTTTCAGGGCGTCTTTTGAAGGTATTGCAGAGTTTTTCCAAAGTTTAGCGTACAAAATTCTGGCTGTTACAATAATATGGTTAATTACATATTTTTGGTCATAAGTTGCCTCTGTGTCTATAATATTTAGCAAAAAAAGTTCTGGTGTATATTTTAGCTTGACCTTCAACACAGTGTCTAATAAGTTCTTAACCATATTCCAAAATAATTTAGCTTTTTTGCAAGTCCACCACATATGGTAAAAAGAACCGATTTCTTGCTCACACTTCCAACATTTAGCTGAACAGTTATATATTTTAGATAGTCTATGGGGGCTAAGGTACCATCTGTAGAACATTTTATAACAATTTTCTTTATAAGGGGTGGACCTGAACATCTTGATCGATTGCCATAACATATTCCATTTATCTAAATGAATAGAGTGCCCACAGTTTTCCGCCCATCTTACCATACACTCTTTAACCTGTGATTCATTTGTTCTTTCAACTAACAACATAGTATAAAATTTACTCAACAGTTTTTTTCTCACCTGCAGTCAGTATTTTATCAAAGATATTATCATTTACCATAAACCCATTTTCCTTCTGCACAGATTTGTAGTGTGAGTTTATTTGTTGGTATGACCACCAGTCTATATTTATCCCTTCGAGGGATAGTTGGTTTGGTGGTTTCAAGGACTGGTCCTCATACAAAAGTTGTTTGTATGTTAAGATGTTACTGTTTGACTTTGAACTTGGACCTCTAATTGCTTCCATTGGTGATAACCATTTGGGAGCTTTAGGATAAAATAAGTCTTTAACAGATAACCAATTTTTAATTAAGGCATTCCTTATCCAATGTCTTTTGAATAAGGATGGAATGCTTCCTCTAAACCATAAATAATGGTGCCACCCTTTATCAAGGTCATGACCTTCCAAGCCTGTAATTCTTTCATTCGTCATAGAGATCCAATCCCGTACCCATGTCAATGCTGCAGCTCTGTAATATAAAAAATAGGTTAGGTAATGCAAAGCCTCCAGAAGTGATCCTATCTTGCAAATAGGCATTTTTAATTCTAGCCTTTTTCTTTTGCCAAATGAATATACGGATATGTTTCTCTAGGTCGGACAATATCTTAAAGTTAGACAAAACTGGTAAGCATTGGAACAGGAAGAGCAATTTTGGTAAGACAGACATCTTGATGGCGGCTATCCTACCCATTAATGATAACTGAAGTCTAGCCCAAGTAGCTAAATCATCTTTTATAGATTTAATCAGGGGAGTATAATTGTTGTCAATGAGGGTGGAACATTTATTTGAAACCGTTATGCCTAAATATTTTGCTTTGTTCACATGTGTGAATCCTGATATGTCCACTAATCCTTGGATATTGGGCCCAGATATATTTTTAGTCATCATTACAGTTTTTGTTTTATTAATCGAGAAACCAGCTATTACTGAATAGTCCTTTAGGATTCTTAGAAGCTCTGGCAAAGACCGTATGGGTTCTTCAAGAATTAATAGTAAATCGTCAGCGAAGGCTTGTGTTTTATAAATTTCCCCCCGATTGTTCAAACCTTGTACCGACTCTGAATTTCTAATCACATGTAGTAGGATCTCTAGAGATAAAATGAAAAGCAGCGGTGAAAGGGGGCATCCTTGCCTTGTGCCCTTCTGTATAGTGATCTTATCGGAAGGAAACCCGTTCACGATAATTTTAGCATTTTGATTTGAGTATATCTGTTCTACCGCCCTGAGCATTCTATGGCCACATTGTAAGTAGTCCAATTGGGATTTCAGTAAAGACCAAGAGATGTTATCAAAGGCTTTCTCAGCATCCAAAAAAAATAAAGGCTGCCTGTTTTTGAGAGTGTATTTCATAGTATTCTAAGGAGTTAATTAAGGTTCTGATATTTGACTGTAGATGTCGACTTGGCAAGAACCCTCTCTGATCTTGGTGAATTAGGTTGGTAAGGATTTTGCGCCATCTAGAAGCCAAAATGGATGCAAAGATTTTATAATCTCCATTTAAGAGGGCTATAGGCCTATAATTTTCAATAGCATCTTTTGGTTTTCCCTCCTTGGGAATCAGAACAATATTGGCAGATTTCCATGTGTCAGGAATATCTTCTCCTTCCAGTATTAAATTGAAAAGGTGATGTAATCTCGGGGCTAGGATATCTGAAAACTTCTGATAATATTGTGCTGGTAAAGCATCAGGGCCGGGTATTTTATTGGGTTTTTGTCTTTTAATTGCATCAATCACCTCTGCTAAAGAGATCGTAGCATTAGTTAGATTCCTTTGTTCTTCATTAAGTTGTGGGAAATTATATTTCTTTAAGTAGTTATAAATTTGGTTTGGGTCTGTCTGTTTTCCTTTGAATAAGTTTTGATAGTATGTTTCAATAATTTTCATAATTGAGGCTTGATCAGTTTGGATAATTCCCTGACTGTCTTTTAAATTTGTGATTGTTCTTTGGGAATGATGTTTCTTAAGTCTATAGGCCAACCATTTCCCTGGCTTATTGGCATTTTCAAAATGGTTTAGCCTTACTAGTCTAAGTTTATGTGCAATGTCGGACGAAAGAATCGAGTTCAGTTGGTGTCTAGCTTGTATTAGCTCATTGGAATAATATTTATTTCCAGGGTCTGATATCAGTTTGTTCTCTAATTCTTCCATTTTACTCAGAGTCTCCGCAATCTTTATTTTCCTCTCTCTATTCTTCCTAGCCATATATTGAATCACGGTGCCTCTAAAGTAAGGCTTAGAGGCATCCCAAATGGTTTTAAAATGCATTCCTTGTGTACAATTTATCTCAAAGTATGTCTTCAAGTCCTTTTCTGCCTTATTGAGAAATGTTTTGTCAGACCAGAGCATATGATTGATTTTCCAATGTCTAGCTTTATTAGTACCCTTTAATGACCAAAGAATGGGATTATGATCTGAACATGATCTAACCAAAATTTCAATGTCCTGTGTTTGGAGTAACAAATCTGTACTGGCCCATATCATATCTATTCGGGAGAAAGAGGCGTGGCGAGCAGAGTAAAATGTAAAACCATTAGAAATCGGACGTTTTCTCCTCCATATATCCTGAATCTGTAGAATGTTAGTTAAATGTAAGAAGGATTTAGGTAAGGTATCTACCCGCCCACTCCTTTTTCTCCCAACTGATGATTTTTTATCCAAATTTGGATTATGGACAGCATTGAAATCTCCTAAAATAATTATTGGAGTATCTTCGTATTGTAATATCTCCTGCAGCAGCATCTCGAAAAAAGGTTCTCGCAATTTCCTGTCATTAGGGCTATATATGCCCACAATCGTCGTTTTCTTAGAATGGAGAGTTACTTGAATAATAATCCATCTACCTTCCTCATCTTTCTTGATCAGAGTTGGTTCTAACTCAGGTTTAGCGTATATTACTACCCCATTTTTCTTAGTTTTTTGGTTTGAAGAAGAAAAGGCAATTCCTAGCTTCCGATTTTCTAAGAGTCTCTCATATGTATTTAATATGTGCGTTTCTTGAAGGCAAATTAAGCCACACTTTTGTTTTTTGCAAGAGAGCCGCAATTCTATGACGCTTGGTTGGTGAGTTCAATCCGTTCACGTTCCAGGTTATTATTTTCTCGAACATTCTTATGTCCAACGTATCTTTTTGTCCCCCTTTGGCCTCAATTGTCTCTTGGGTTTAATGCCATCCTCCGCTCTTGTGACTGGTGGGTGCAAGGACTTAACTTTGCTTTGTTTTATCGATTGTGTTTTTGTCTTATTCTGTTGTGAGTTAACCTCATCTTCTTCCTCATCATCTTCCTCCGCAGAAGAGGGAGTATAACCTATTTTATCTGCATTGACTTCAGCAAATTTGTATGCTTTCTTCACCGAATCAAGTTGAATATTCTTCCCCTCCCAGCGAAAGGATAAACCAACCGGAAATGTCCATCTGTATGGTACATCATTTTTTTGCAACAGTTTAGTTAGAAAGGTAAAGTCTTTCCTGAGCTGTCGAATCCTCCAAGGTAGATCCTTAAGAAGTTGAATTTTTGCATCTTTGATCTTGATCTCCTGAGCCTGGGCCTTTTTCAAAAGGGAATCTCGGGTCTGTCTCCTCACCAGTTTGACTATTATTTCTGGAGGTAAAGAATTCTTCCTGGTGTAGGCATTAGGTTGCCTACGGATATAGTCTATCTCCGGTTGAATTTCTTGTGTTGAGATTCCCAGCAGCCCTGCAAAACATTCGCCCACCATGGTATAGAGGTTCTCTCCATCATCAAAGGGGACATTTTGAATTCTAATAATTTTAGCAGATGTTTCTATTTCTTGGTTCAGAACTGTTTTCTCTATGATCTGAAGGTCTGATTCAAGTTCATCTTGTCTACATTCAAAGACTGTTTGGACGTCTTCTATAGCTTGGATTTTCTGTTCAAAGTGTAACAGTTTCTCATCCACTTTAGCCAAACCGGCTTGCATTTCCTGCATTTCTTGCTTAAGTTCTGCAAAGTCACATGTGGAACAATAGCTGGATATAAATTATACGATGATATAAGAAAATCTGATTTCAGTCTGCATCATGACCTGGATGGACAGGTGGTAATTTCATCTCTCCTCCCTATAGAAGGACATGGCCCTCAAAGGGAAAGAATAATAGCAAAGGTGAACAACTGGCTACATAGATGGTGCCCACAGGAACAATTTGGGTTCTTGGACTATGGTTTTATATTTCATTCAGATGGGCTATTGGGTGAGGATGGGGTGCATATCACCTCTAATGGTAGGAATATTTTTGCCAAGAGGATTGAAAATTTGATAAGGAGAGCTTTAAACTGAGTTTGCAGAGGGAGGGAGAAAATCTTCTTAAGGGTAGGAATCCAGAAGGGGTGGTGGAGAATAGAACAAATGATGCAGTAGGAACAGGAGAAGGAGTATTACAGTTCAATATTGCAAGGAAAAATAGGTTAAACAAAGGGCTTGTAAGAAGGGTTGTTGTTGTTGCTGCTGCTGTGTTGTACAATCGTGACTAACTCTTCCTGACCCCATATCCATGTTTTCTTAGTAGGAATACTGGAGTGGCTTACCAGTTCCTACTCCAGGTGCCTGCAGCACCTGGTATTCCCTGGTGGTTGCCCATCCAAGTAATAGCCAGGGCCGACCCTGCTTAGCTTCAAAGATCAGGCAAGATTGGATGCGCAGAGCATGAGGAACAAAGAGGAGGAGCTGGAACTCCTAATACAGCAAAATAAATATCATATAATTGGCATTACTGAAACCTGGTGGGATGAGACTTATGATTGGAATGTAGTTATTGGAAGGTATAACTTGTTTCAGAGGAACAGGCCTAGTAAAAAAGGAGGAAGAGTAGCCTTATATATTAAGGACATTTATACTGCTGAAGAAAGCCAAGGATATACAACTGGGAAGTCAGGTTGAGAGTATTTGAGTGAGAATTAAGGGGGGAATAATGGGAGGGATGTCACCAAGGGGGTATATTATAGAACCCCGAAATCAGCCAGAGGAGTTGGATGATGACTTCTGTGAGCAGATGGCCACAAGGTCAAAAGAGAGGGATATAGTACTAATGGGAAATTTTAACTATCTTGATATATTTTGGCAGTCAGCTAAGAATGCAAGGTCCAATAAATTCCTTAATGGCCCTGCAGACAATTTCATGGCTCAGAAGGCAGATGCATAGCTAGGGTGTTTTTTTTTAAAAAAAAATCACAAATCGTGTCTCATCTCTTTATTTTGGGCTGGGTGGACAAAGCCTCATGGGTGTGAACTCTGCCATTTTGCGGGCATAGCTAGGGTTTTCAGTGCCCAGAGACAAAAATCAGTTTTTGCGCTCCTTCCTGTTAAGTACCTCGGGTCAGGACACCCCAGCCTCAAGTCAACGAACCCCAGCCTCAGGTCAGGGAACCCTAGCTGAGAAGCAGGGTGACTGCTGCTAAGGGCTGAAATCAGCCCACAAAATCTGGTGGGTACGCTCCCTCCCCCACAGACTCACACCTTGGACCAGCCCTGCGAGGGCATAGCTCTTCTTTATCCAGGCAGGGTTCCCCTTCTCTCCCAGTACTGCCCTCATCCCAGTCTCAGAGCTCAGCTGGCGCCAGACTCACATCAGCCGCCTTCTTCTTGGCCAGCATGATATCTTAAATATCTTAAATGTATATCATTTAAGATATCATGTATCTTAAATGATATACATGTTAAAACACAGCCCTTGTCTTGGAGGGGAAAGAGTGTGTTGTGGGAAGAAAGTAAATGGTGGATCTCTGAAATCAAGAATGGATCCTTCTGATTTCATTTGATTTTTGCATGGGAAGCTTCTCAAATCACCATCAAATCATACATCACATTAATGTCTAAATACTTCACAATAATAATCATGGGTCTGTCAGCACATGGCTCTGCATGTAAATAGGGCCAAAGTGGTGGAATCTTTAGGTAGAAGTGACCATGCTCTTTGAAATTTGTTTTACAGTGGGAAGGGGAAGCTAAATATAGCTAGACAAGTATCCTGGATTTTAAGAAAGCCATTTTTGTAAACTTAGGGAATTATTGGCTGTAATTCCATGGACCAAGGCACTGAGAGAGAAGGGAGTCCAAGATGGATGGGAAATCCTGAAAAGTGAGATATTATGGCACAATTTAAAATGGTTCCAACAAGAAGAAAAAATGAGAGGTGTCTAAAGAAACCACAATGGTTGACTAAAGAACTTTCAAGTCCTCCTTTGCCTGCCACAGCCAGCATGAGTTCCATTTGGCAAGCCCCATGACTTGCCCTGTGAACTTTATGGTCTTGGAAAAGTGGGAGGTTGAATGGGCAAGGGAAGAAAGGAGCCATGAGCCGGGGCTCAGTGCCATCTGCCTCTACCACCACTGCTCTCCCCTCCTGCCAGGTCAGGACTGCTGGCTTCCTGCCACAACCTCCCTCCCTCCCTCCCTGCTGCTTCATGAGAGCTCTATTGCCCACTGTCTTAGTTTTTTGTCTCTTGTCCAAGAAGCCGGCTGTCAAGATGGGGAGTTATTTTTGCCCCTCCTGTTATTGCTTTTTATTGCCTGATAGGAATGGAGTGTGTATGCATGTGTGTGTGTGTGTGAGTGTGTGTGTGTGTGTGTGTGTGTGCTGAAGAAAGCTCACGCACGCACAGAGAGAGGGGGGAGATGCCACTATGCAGCCTTTCCCAATGTACAGTCCCAAGAACACACCACCTCAAGGTTTGCTTTCCATTTGTGACATACAGTAACTCCCTGCCTATTGCCTGATGGAAATGGCACACACACACACACACACACACACACACACACACACACACACAGAGAGAGAGAGAGAGAGAGAGAGAGAGAGAGAGAGAGAGAGAGAGAGAGAGAGAGAGAGAGAGAGAGAGAGAGAGACCACTGTGCAGCCTTTCCCAATGTACAGCCTCTGGAACACACCACCTCAAGGCTTGTTTTCCTTTTGTGACAGTGCAGTGTGTGTTGCTTTTGCATCCAATAGATTAGCTGATGTGAGGGTACATGCACACACACACATGCACACACATGCACGCGCACACACACACACACACACACACACACACACACACACACACACACACACACACAGAGAGAGAGAGAGAGAGAGAGAGAGAGAGAGAGAGAGAGAGAGAGAGAGAGAGAGACCACTGTGCAGCCTTTCCCAACATACAGCCCCAGGAACTCAACAACTCAAGGCTTGCTTACTATTTGTGCTGTATTTAGTAAAGTGTGTGTTGTTTTTTACATCCAACAGATGGTACAGATGTGACATCTATATATAAAAACATCTGCGTATGTGATTGCAACATTGTGTCAAAATTTCAAAGGAATTGGTGAAGAACTGAACATTTTATATATATATATATATATATATATATATATATATATATATATATATATATATATATATATATATATATATATATATATATATATATATATATATATATATATATATACTAGAGATGGGCAGGACTCGGCAAAATTGTCGTTTCCGTTTTCGGTTATAGTTAACGTTTCCGTTACATAATGAAACGGTAACAATAATTAAGCCGTCAGAACTCGAACTCGAACCAAAAAAAGAAAAATTTGGTTGGGTTTTTCGTTTCCGTTTGTGGCATCGCGGCAATCGCGCAATGCGAAGCACAGAAAAATTTTTAAAAGTTTTTTTTTTAAGCCCAACTCCCGACCAAAAAAGCAGGCGAAAATATGCCTGCCTGAGGCTTTGCCACCTACCAGAGGGGTGATTTCTGGGGGGGTCCCCGGCCTTTCCCCCCCTCTTCTCCTGTCCTGGGATGCTTGCACCAGGCTGGGGGGGGTCATCCTCATTGTCTGTCTCGCTGCATGCCATGCGATGGAGAAGGGAATCTAAAATGGCGACCACAATTTTTCTTTTGAAATTGTGGTAAAAAAAAACACACCAAATCACCACAGAAACATGTGAAATTTATTTATTTTAAATGCCTGAATTTTTATAGTAGCAGCAGTGGGTTTTTATAGCAATAAAACATTGTATTTATTTTATTTTTTATTTTTTATTTTTTTAGACCGCCCCATTTGGGCTGGGCATGGAATGGGACCATGCAATTTTTTTGAACCATTCCACCAATGGCATCGCCAGGTTTTTGACTGATACTTCTGGATGTCTCGGAGGGCATAAAAAGCCGAGGCACCTTCCAGAAATTGCAATTGGGTGTATGGATGTGGTTGAGGGAGGAGGGCTGTCTGCTGGTGCTGGTGTGATCCGATCGAGATTGAGGAGGGAGGCTGGAGGCTTTAGGATTTAAGTTAGGCAGGGAGGGAGGGAATTGAATTTAGAAAATAATTTCTTTGATTCCCTGCAGCTTTGTCCGTTGAAGGGAATAGCAGTTTATTCTTTATTTCTTCTCTGGCAGTTTGAGGATTTTTTCTGATATTCGATAAAGGGGGAGGTTCGACTGGTAGTGGGAGGTGTGGATTTATTTTAAAAAATATTATATACTACCATTTATTTTCTATTTTCCCAACTTCAATTTGCTTGCACACAGACACATTTGGGGTGCAAGCCAAGAACAGAACCTCTATCCTAAGTTATATCCTAACTGCCCACTCGCCCGTCCACCCACGCCGCCACCCGCCTGCGGCCCGCGCCGCCACCCGCCCACTCTCCCACCCGTGGCCATCACCCACCCATGCCCCCCGCCACTGCCACCCATTCGCACCTCCCCCTGCCCCCGCCCCCACCCCACCCCGCTGCTGCCTAGGGCGCAAAAACACCTAGTGCCAGCCCTGATTGTGGGACGCCCCTATGCTCTGGGAAGTCAAATCACACTTAATTGCGGTGGAAACGACAAACGACAAACGGAAATGACAACTTTTTGAAAATTTTCACGACAAAAATGGAAACGACCCGAAAAATGGGGAATGCACCAAAGAGGAATATAAGCAAATAGCCAGTAGATGCAGGGAAAAGGTTGAGCTACTCAATGCCTTCTTTGGTTCCATTTTCTCCAGAAAGGAAAAAATAGTTCAGTTGGGTAGAAGAGTAAATGAAGTAGGGTGGAAACTGCAGCATAGAAGAGATAGGAAGGTAGTACAGGAATACATAGGAACCCTAAATTAATTAAAGTCTCTGGGGCCAGATGAATTACACCCAAGGATATTAAAAGAGCTGGCAGATGTAATTTCAGAACCATTGGCAATAATCTTTGAAAATTTCTGGAAAACAGAGGGAGTCCCCATCGATTGGAGGAGGGCAAATGTTGTCCCCTGGTGGGTGAGGGGAATGCTATGGATGTTGTTTATCTTGATTTCAATAAGGTATTCGATGAAGTTCCCCATGACCTACTTGCAAAGAAGTTAGTAGAATGCGGGATAGATAATGCTTCTGTTAGGTGGATCTGTAATTGGTTGACTGATCATACAGAAAGGGTGGCTGTAAATTGCTTCTCCTCAGCAGAGGGGTGCCACTGGAGAGGTGTAACCAGTGGGGTGCCCCAGAGTTCTGTTCTGGGTCTGGTGCAGCCCAAAAGGCAAGTGGATAGAAATCACCACTGAGGAACCATTATCTCAAAACCATTATCACAAAGAGGCTCCTCTTAGCTCTTGGTTGCTACTGCAGAGGCTGATGGGGACTTTTTAATATGACATTAGTTTTGGTGAGACGATGCTTTCTTGTAATATACTCTTTGTATCAATCTCTCAGTGTCATGTTTACAGTCTTCTGTCTTGTTTCCTGGATATTTTGTCTGGCTGGGGATATGAGTTGCTAATTTTAATAGATACAAAATGAATGGAACCAAGAATGATTCAATCATGTAGGCATTTGGCATTTTTATTAAGGTGCCAAGTACAATAAACTGTAGGTTGACTGTCTTTGATCTATCTCTGAAGGAGGAAAAATATCGGTTGTCATTATTCAGGTTTTATCTATCCAAATCTCAAGGAAATCAAACACTTTAATAAAAGGCTGCAATTAATCTAGTGACATAGTACGCATCTGCCATATTTGATTAACATGACAAATTTTAAATCATAATTTTTATATGTCTCAGTTTATTCAGCCATTCTGGTTTCCTAACAACTTTTGATAGAGAAATGCTAGAGCTGAGGGTGGTGATTGCAAATTTTACTATTGCCAAATCTCTGAAATTGCTCTGAATGGGATCTATCCAAGAAATTCAAGTTTCAGCTGGAACAGTTCAAAAAATTGGACCACAGTGATGTGGGAGCTGTTTTTCCTTGGCTCAGTCCCATGCCACTATGGTAATGACTAGATGGAAGAATTAGATGTGACTAGGGATGTGTAGAACCAGCTATTTCTCCAACAATAAGTTTTGGCAGACAACAGAACGAATTTCATTCTACCATGCCAAAACTCTACTGTCACTCACAGAATCCAAAATGTTTCTGTAACTTATTGAAGACCATCATATATATGTCAGGGACGGGGCAGGCCATGGTTGCAATTCCCTTATAAAAACACCTGACATTCTAATGTCAAAAAATGAAATTAATGTCCGCCTGAGGCAAAAGACATTACGCTGCCCCCTCTGTTTGCACTGGTGCCAACTCTTATTTCAACCATGGCAATGGAATATGGTCCTCCACCTCTTCACCTAAGGGCAACAGGCTACTTGGGGGTGGGTGGGTAAAGGACCAGTTGTGTAATGCAGATAGGTCTCTACCCCCCCCCCCGCCCAAAAAAAAGAAGAATAGCCAAGGTTCGTAAAAAGAGTGGCTGAGGTTGCTACTGCTTACCACAAGCATCTGCTAACTAGCAAAAAGTGGGAAAAAAGGAAAAAAATGTGCTGCTTATACCACTCCATGTATATTGGGATCCTCATTCTCCAGAGTTTCAAGTCATTTGGAGAGTTAGCAAGGATAGTTGGAGTTCTCTCACTTTAAACACATCACTTTCTCCATGCAGGTCCTTTGTCATATCCCCATTCCTTTTCTCCAAAACTTATTATTGCTTTGAGCTGGGATGTTGGTGGGGTGGGGGTGGGGGGAAGGGAGACAATAGGAATAGTGAATCTATCCCAAGTTCTGGGAGTGCTTCCTTTCACAAACAAAGATAGGGTTGTAAATACCACTACTGGAATCCACAGTGTGAAACTGAAACAAAAGTGATTTACATAACTTTCAGTATGTCAAGGAGCCCACCCGAGAACAGGCAACTCTGGATCTAATACTGTGTGATACTCAGAACCTGGTCAGGGATGTGAATGTCACTGAGCCTCTGGGGAACAGTGACCATGCTGCAATCTTCTTTGCCATGCATGTTGGAGGAAGACTGTCAAGCAAATCAGACATAAAATCCTTGATTTCCGAAAGGCAAACTTCCCTCAGAGGAGGAAACTAGTTAGAAAGAAATTGAAACGGAAGGTTAAAAGAATCCAATCTCTCCAGAGTGCATGGAGCCTGTTTAAAACAACGGTAATAGAGGCCCAGCACAAGTGCATACCACAAAGAAAGAAGAGCTCATCTAAGTTCAAGAGGGCACTGGCATGGTTAACGAGTGGAGTTAGAGAGGCTCTAAAGCACAAGGAGAGGTCTTTCCATAAATGGAAATCCTCCCCAAATGAGGAAAATAAAAAGGAACACAAACTCTGGCAAAAGAAATGCAAGAAGATGATAAGAGAGGCAAAGAAAGACTTTGAGGAACGCATAGCTAGCAATATAAAGGGTAATAATAAAAGCTTCTTTAAATATGTTAGAAGTAGAAAACCTACCAGAGAACCAGTTGGCCCTCTGGATGGTGAGGGAGGAAAAGGGGAGATTAAGGAGGACTTGGAAATTGCAGAGAAATTAAATGAGTTCTTTGCATCTGTCTTCACGACAGAAGACCTTGAGCAGATTCCTAAAGAATTAAATCAAATACAGGTTAAAAGAGAAGATGTTTTAGGACTAATTGATAAATTGAAGACTAACAAGTCCCCGGGCCCAGATGGCATCCAAGGGTTATTAGGGAACTGAGAAATGAAATTGCAGATCTCTTAACGGTAATATGCAACTTGTCTCTTAAAACGGCCACAGTGCCGGGGGACAGGAAGATAGCAGATGTCACACCAATTTTTAAAAAAGGAAGGAGGGGGGACCCGGGAAACTACAGGCCAGTTAGCCTTACATCTGTCCCAGGGAAGATGGGGGAAGATGGTGGAAAGCCTCATCCAAGAGAAAATCTTAAAACACATAGAAGAACAAACTTTGCTGAGAGAAAATCAGCATGGCTTCTGCAAGGGTAAGTCTTGTCTGACAAATCTTGTAGAATTTTTTGAAAAGGTCAGCAGGCATGTAGATTTGGGTGAACCGGTGGATATAGTCTATCTGGATTTTCAAAAGGCCTTTGACACAGTCCCTCACCAGAGGCTGCTGAGAAAATTGCACAGTCAGGGGATAAGAGGGCAGGTCCTCTTATGGATTGAGAACTGGTTGAGATCCAGGAAACAAAGAGTAGGTGTCAATGGGAAATTTTCACATTGGAGAGAGGTGAAAAGCGGTGTGCCCCAGGGCTCTGTCCTGGGACCCGTGCTTTTCAATCTGTTCATAAATGACCTGGAGACAGGGATAAGCAGTGAGGTGGCCAAGTTTGCAGATGACACAAAACTTTTTCGTGTGATAAAAACCAGAGAAGATTGTGAAGAGCTCCAGAAGGATCTCTCCAAACTGGGGGAATGGGCTACGAAATGGCAAATGCATTTTAATGTAGCCAAATGTAAAGTAATGCATATTGGGGCAAAAAAAATCAAGATTTTATCTATCAACTCATGGGCTCTGAGTTATCCGTGATGGATCAGGAAAGAGACCTTGGTGTGTTGGTGGACAGCTCCATGAAGTTGTCTCCCCAATGTGTGGCAGTGGTGAAGAAGGCCAGTTCCATGCTAGGTATTATCAAAAAGGGGATTGAAAATAAAACAGCCAACATTATAATGCCATTATACAAAACGATAATAAGGCCGCACCTGGAGTATTGTGTACAATTCTGGTTACCGCATCTCCAGAAAGACATAGTGGAACTGGAAAAGGTGCAAAAGAGAGTGACTAAAATGATTACTGGGTTGGGGCACCTCCCTTATGAGGAAAGGCTAAAACATTTGGGGCTCTTTAGTCTGGAAAAAAGGTGCCTGAGAGGGGATGAGGGGATATGATTGAGCCGTACAAAATAATGCAGGGCATGAGTAAAGTGGATAGAGGGAAGCTCTTCTCCCTCTCACAAAATACCAGAAATAGGGGACATACACTCAAACTGAGGGCTGGGAGAGTAAGGACAGACAAAAGAAAATATTTTTTCACCCAGCGCGTTGTTAGTCTGTGGAACTCCCTGCCACAGGATTTGGTGATGGCATCTGGCCTGGATGCCTTCAAAAGGGGATTGGACAGATTCCTGGAGGAAAAGTCCATCACAGGTTACAAACCATGATGGAGATGTGCAATCTCCAGGCTTAAAACCGGGGTACTTCAAGGGCCCTCTTTTAAAATTATTGGAATTCGGGAGGAAGTCTCCGCCCACGAAACATGCTGGACGCTTGATTTTGAGCTCCGCACTGAGATGAGAAAAGCTTTAAAATTTACTGTCTAAAGTCCTCGGAGCCATGAGTAATGTATCATTAAACCCTTTGGAGTCAACAGGAAAAGCAATATATATTTCTTCGAGAGTTAGATAAGCCTGATTTATTAAGACCTAGCTACTTTCAGTTTTGACTGTCTAAGTAGCCTGCACGGAGAGAGAGGCTGAACTTTGCAGCTCCAGAGCGAGATTTCTTATGTGTGATTTTTGTTTTTTTATATGCCTGCCAAAAAGAAAAAAGTCTTGTTTTTTAAAGACCTGGGTCAGAAAACCTTCTGGCGGCACATACAGCCGTGCAGCTTTGCATCGTACTGAACCTGCAGTCATGGGGGAAGCCGAGGCAGCAATGGTGACTGGTGGGAAAGAGGCAGAAACTACTCTCCCCGTAGATCCAGATTTCATGAAGGAAATGCGACAAATTAAATCAGAACTGGCCGGTCTAATGAGCCTGGGTTTGAAAGATGTGATGCGAAAGTATTACCAGGGTACTTCAAGGGCCAGATGCAGGAGAGTGGTATCAGGAGACAGATATCTAGTCTCATGCACTCCCAAACACATCTGGTGGGGCCGCTGTGAGATACAGGAAGCTGGACTAGATGGGCCTTTGGCCTGATCCAGCATGGCTCTTCTTATGTTCTTATGTAAGATGGATGAACTTTCACGAAAAGTTGATAACACCAAGCAAGATTTATCCCGTGAGATAAAGCAGACACAGGCAGCAGTGGATAATAACAGCCAGAAATTGGAAAATTTGGCAGGGGAGATCAAGAGACTGGATACACGTGTAACAAAAAACGAAGGTGAAATCAACTCTCAAAAACAAGAATTACTGAAAGCCTAAAAGAAACTAACTTATATGGAAGACTACTCTCGAAGACAGAATGTAAAACTGATTAATTTTGTAGTTCAAAAGAGGAGAGAACTAAAACAGGAAGTGATAACATGGCTTAATTCATATTTATCTCGACAACTTGTAGAAGAAGATATAGAGAGGATTCACTATCTGGGCAACACAAGAGAAGGAAGTCCAAGACCAATAATAGTCAGATTTGCCTCTTATGTAAACAAAGAACGTCTCATGTCTTCTATAAGGGCAAATCCTGAGTTCCTGAAGAGGGGAGATAAAATCGTGCAAGTCTATCAAGACCTTTCCAAAGAAACCTCTGAATGGCGAAAATAGATGAAACCAGTGACAACAATACTACGGAAACATAATTTTTGCTACTCTTGGGGCCATCCCCTGTTTTTGAAAGTCTGGAAAGGTTCTATTCAGCACACAATTTACTCCCTGGAGGAAGACCAGCACCTTCTGAAAGCATGGAACATTCAAGATGACTTCTCTTAGTCTGGCTCCTGGGACCTCTGCGGCAACATCAGAATGTAGAACAACAGTTGAAGCTCACCAGTTCATCTCTCTCTTTCTCTCTCCCCTCTCCCTCTCCCTCTTTGTTTCCTTTTTTCTTTCCCTTATTTTTTCTCTTCTCTATTTCTCCTTCTATTCTCCCCCCTACCCCCCTTTTTAAATTTTTCCTCAGGGGGAGGGGGAGAGAGGGTGGTTTGGAGGGGGATATAATAGTTTTTCTGGGGGAAAAAATTGATATACAGTATCAAGATAACTAAAGAGCTTGTGGGATCTTAGCCGGTTATTGTCTGTGGATGGATTTCCTCCCTCCCATCCCTTGAGGGCACATGCAAAAGTCTATGGTAGCTAGTGGGGTGGGAGAAAAGAACATATCTTTAGGGTGGAGGGTTTGGATTATTTCAGTTGTTTTTTATTAACTGTAGGTGTTACTTTTTCCCCCTGCACAATGGGACCATTCCAGAATATGAATAGAAAAAAAGTTAAGTTATGGGAAACTTTATAAAATTAGCAACATTCAATGTGAAGGGTCTGGGGTCAATTTTGAAGAGGAGGAGAGTTGAAGCGATGATTAAAAGACATAAAATTGATATTGCTTTTTGCAAGAAATTCATCAAACAAGAGATGGTGTTAATGAATTAAAAAATCCAAATATCGATATTTATGAAAAAAGTTTTGGCACATCTAAAGCAAGAGTGGTAGCCATCTTAATTTCAAAGAATTGTGAATGTATTGTTGAAAATATGGTGAAAGATTCAGAAGGCAGATATATAATATTGCAAATTGTAATGGGTAAAGAGCAATATACCTTGGTAAATGTATATGCACCAAATGCTAATCAAAGCAGCTTTTATAATGCCCTTTGGGATCAGAATGAAATTGTTGAAAAGGGGTATTTAATAATGGCTGGAGATTTTAATATGGTGTTAGACAAAATTAAAGACAAATCAGTCTGCAAGAAGGAAGACTGGAGGGCTAGACACACAATATTAGCAAAGTTTATAAATATTACAGGATTGAAGGATGTCTGGAGAGAACTCAAAGGAGATGAAAGAAATTATACTTTCTACTCACCAGTTCACAAGAGTTATTCTAGGATAGATTTTGTGTTCGTTTCACAAAGTCTAATACCTAAAGTAAATAATACTGAGATTGAGATTATAAAAAACATCTGATCACGCTATAATGTCCATCGACATAGCAACAAACAAAAATTATAGAGAAGCTAGAAGATGGAGAATGAATCCAAAAAAAATTCAATACCCAGAAGTGCTGGAAAGGGTTATAAAAGATTGGTTGGAAACTTGGGACATTAATGAAAAGGCTGGAGGCAAAATGGAAAACATATGGGACAATTTAAAAGCTGTACTCAGAAGCTTTATCATAAGAGAAAACTCTAGAATTAAAAAATGGAAGAGTTTAATAAAAGAAATTTAGAAAATTTAATAGCAGATTTAGAATCCCAATTTTTTTCCAACAATGATAAGAAGATATTGAGGCAGATTGAAGCAAAAAAAAAAAAAAAAGAAAAAGAAAAAGAAAGAAAGAAAAAAGAAAAAAAGAAGAAAAGAATTAGAGGATTTAGAACTACAAGAAGTACAAAGAAATTTACTCTAATTAAAAAGAATTTTTTTTGAATATAGTAATAAAAACTCAAAACTTTTAGCCAGATTAGCTCAGAAAAGAAGGGACAAAAACACGATAGGGAATATAAAAGACTCTTCAGGTAAGATCTGTATACAAATGAAAGACAAATTAAAAGCTATACAAGAGTTTTATCAGTCTCTATACACAGCAAAAAATAAGACCAAGGAATATATAGAAAAACATATTACTAAAAATCTGAAGAGGGTTTTGGAAGAGGAAGATATGTTGGAAATGGAGAAACCTATTACAGATCAAGATATAGGTGAGGTGATAGATAAATTAAAGGATAATAAAACTCCTGGAGTGGATGGTCTGGGACCTGAATTTTATAAACTTTTTAAAGCAGCATTAATACCTAAAATAAAAAAGCTATACAATAAAATATTGGAAGGAGAACAAATGCTGAGATCCTGGACCCACTCCTTAACCATTTTAATACCTAAACCCAATAAAAACTTAATGGACATTGGATCATATAGACCAATATCCCTATTAAATCAGGATGCTAAGATTTTTACTGCAATTCTGGCTAAAAGAATGAATAAATTTGTAGCTAAATACATTAAAGATCATCAATTTGGTTTTAACAAGGGAAGACAAATGGCAAACATTATAAGAAGAAATTTGAATGTTCTTTATGAAATGGGAAAAAGCACTATCAAAGCAGGCATGCTATCTTTAGATCTTTTTAAAGCTTTTGACTGCGTTCAATGGTCTACATTAAAAATTCTGCTAGAAAAATGGGGATTTGGGAAACGTTTTTAGGAATAATAAATCAATTATACTCAGAAGGTACTTCCTCAATAATAGTTAATGATGGAATGACCGAACAAATCACCCTAGACCGGGGAACTAGACAAGGATGTCCTCTCTCTCCAGTTCTCTTTTGTATTGTTATAGAACTTTTGGCAAATGCTGTAAGGAATGACAAATCCATTAACGGTGTTGGGAAAGATGGGGTAACCAAAATTAGTCTATTTGCAGATGATGCCCTATTGACAATTTTAGACCCAATAGAGAGTATTCAAAGAGTAAAAATTCATCTAGAAGAATTCGGGGAAATAACTGGATTATGTGTAAATTGGCAAAAAATCAGAAAGTTTATTGTTTAACTATGGAAGAGAAGATCTTAAGATAATTGAAAACTTCGGGCTGAAATCCAGAAAAAGTATTAAATATTTAGGACTAGAATTCTATAAGGAGTTTACTAAAACTAAGGAAAAAAAATTTCAAAATTAAAAGAGGAGATGAAAAATAGATTACAAAGTTATATTAAATTGAATTTATCTTGGTTTGGTAGAATAGCATTGGTAAAAATGAAAATATTGCCAAAAATCAGTTTTATCTTTTGAATGTTACCCGTTCAGTTTTTAGAAAAGGAACTTAAAACTCTCCAAGACATGATAAACAGGTACTGTAATTGTGGGGAAAAATCAAGAATAAATAAAAGTTTGTGGTATAGATCCCAAAAAGAAGGAGGATTGGGTATACCCAATTTAAGGAATTACTATATAGCTAATCAAATCAGTTGTTTGGGGGAAATTTTATTCAAAACGGAGAAGGTAATATGGTGGGAGCAAGAGTCATTGGATATAAAGGGGGAAATAAATAATGTTTTGTTTAGTGATTTTAAAATCAAGGAAAAGATTGAGCATCCCCTCTTGAATGGTTTAATGACTACATGGAGAACATATAGAAAATTTTTGTCACCCAAGGACTCCCCACTATGTTTAGTAACAGATCTGGAAAATTTCCCTACAAATTTGAAGCATTGTTTAGGGTTATTTAAAGCTAAGAAAATAGCTAGATTAAAAGACTGGATGGCCAAAATTAGAACAACCCACGGCATAAAAAATATTATGCAATCTAGTGATTTAATATGGATAAACTATATCCAGTTAGAAAAGTGGACAAAGAATTGGGTCAGAAGAAAGAGTCAACTTAGAGAATGCACACACTTTGAACAGTTTTTATTATCCCTTGAATCTGAACAGGATAATATAGAGAAAGGAATAGTACGTAAAATATACAAAATAATAGGGGACTCATTGGAAGTGAAGGAATTAGATTCTCTGAGAGAGGTCTGGAAACAAGATCTTAATGTAGAGATAAAAAAAGAAGTCTGGGCGAAAATCTGGAATATGAGAATCTTGAGATCATTATCAGTTAGGATAAAAGAAAATTATTTTAAACTGGTTTCTAGATGGTACTTGACACCAATTAGGTTGAATAGAATGAATACAGAATATTCTAAGATGTGCTGGAAATGTGAAAAAAGATAGGTACATATATGCATCTCTGGTGGGAATGTGAAATAATTCAAAAGTTCTGGAAAAGGGTTTTCTTAGAGCTAAGTGACATGATTAGAGTAGATATTGATTGTAATCCAGAGACAGCACTGTTATCATTGTTAACTAGTAAAGATTATGATGCTACAACAAACGAACTAATAGCAAACCTTATGACAGCCGCTAGATTAATTATAGCAAGAAAGTGGAAATCTAAATTAGATCTCAAGATGGAAGATTGGTACGACGAGCTTTGGGATATAGCCATAAACGATAAATTGTCTTGTAGTTTAAAAGATAAACGAGGAGAAATGAAAAAAGACATCTTTTACGACATTTGGGGAAAATTTATAGACTTTGTATTAGTAGAAGGGAAGGGGAAAGAGCCGATAAATACTTCAAGACAGTTCTGGAGAAGAGGACTTTAAGAATAATACTAGAACAACAGATGATGGAGTAACAAAGAAGAACTCATGGAAGAACAGGATGGTCCCAGGGGGTGGGGATGCACTTGTATTGTTATTTGTTTGTATGTCTTAAAATTTCAAAAAAATCAATAAAAACTTAATTAAAAAAATTATTGGAATTCTGCAGAAATGTAGGTAATGACAAATGATATTTTGCAAGTAGGCTCTGAACCTCAGCAATTGCCGATTTACATACTAACAAAACTGTTCCCTGGGAGGCAAAGAGAAGCAGCATTTCAGAAAAGAGGCATAGAAATTAAGAGTTACTGGGGACTAGAAGACGAAAGAAGCCAGGCCATGGCTCCTGAAGATATTCTGGGCTTTTTTGCTCCAGACACCACCAATCCAGGATGGACTGTACTGCAGATGTCAGAAAAGAGGCAAGGAAGGGACCTTGTGAGACTTGATTTGCTCCAAACACTGTTGAATCTTAAGTTCCATTTGTATCTACATTTGTACTATAGAAATGAAGGGTGCACGGCTTTGCAGTGGTGCAAAAACACAAATCCAAGCATGGATGCACGTGATCCCCAAGCCACTGTCCAATCTGTAGGTAGAAATTGTGACTATGATTGAGAGTGGTTTACAGATCACCCTACACAAAAGCCATGTTGATCCAAGGGTATCTGTCCTTCATCTCCATCCTCCCACCCCAAGACAGCTCCTCCAACCCTGAACCTCCACCCAATCAGATCTGGTGCGAAAAAGCGCAGCATCTACAGGGCTGGAGCTGCAGGGGGCTTTATAAGGATGGGCCAGGCAGGCTTTATAAGGGTGGCCCATGCGGGACTCAGCCTCCTCTTCTGCTCTGGCAGTTGTTCCTTCCCACTCACCTTATAGGTAGAAAGAATTAGATATGGGCTGGATGGGAAATTTTTGGCTGCTACTCAGATTGGCCATGAATGGCAACAAGTTTTTGCCCACCCCATTCTCTTTTAGGGGCCAGGAGGTATAACATAGTTTACTCCGTCACAATTGGTGGGTAGTTCAAGAGGTATCAGACTTCAGGAGTGCCCCATGAAAAGATACTCACAAGGTGCTAGACAGCCCTCATATCAAATTAGAATGGAGGAATAGGGAGTTCAGAATAATAAAATAACAGGGTTGGAAATTTTTGTCAAGTGATGATGGAATGAGTGCTGCCCTGGGGTAAGAAGACTGCTAGAGTTTAGGAGGGTGCTGGGCGGCACCCTTCTGAAATAGGAACTCACTGAATTCAGGCATGGGCTGGTAGTCAACAGGATTCCAGGCCCACATTGCTTATACACAGGCCCCCTTGTAAGAGGGGAAAGTTACTAATAAATTGTGGCCCAGTTTAACCCAACAAATTTGTCTTGCCTCTTTATTCCAGGCTGGGTGGGCAAAGTAAACCAGGTTTACTAATCAGGTTAGTGGCTAGAATTCACTGGTTCTCAACCTGTGGGTCCATGGATGTTCCTGGACTGCAACTCCCAGAAACCCCTTCCAGCACAGCAAGTGGTGGAGGCTTCTGGGAGTTGCAGTCCAGGAACATCCAGGGACCCAAAGGTTGAGAACCACCAGGCTAGATCAACTAAGGAGGTTTATGAACCATGTTGAATGGGTTCGTGCCCATCTCTAGTTGGTATATGTATGCAAACAGGGATCCAGTAGGAAAAGTAGCATCAGTAGTGACCTCATTAAAAACATTTGAGAAGTTGCCAGAAAGCCCAAGGGTCTCCAAAAGAGAGTTTGAAAACCATTCAGCTATTGTAACAAACATGTCATTCTGATCTCAGTCAATAGCACCTTCCTCATTTTTGTCTAACAACTTCTTCCCCTCTCCCTTTTTCACCTCTCATTTGAGAGGTGAAAAAGTAAGCTCGATTAAACTTCTAAGCCTTTCTGTTGCCTGGAGCAAACAATTAGACCAGAATGTCCGTTCAATCACTTTCAAAAGTGTAACTATCATAAATGATCTGATCTCTAAATCCCTTCTTATCTTCAGAACTCCTATGCCTCTTTTGCATGTCTGCCTGAAATGTGTTTATGTGTTCACCTTTACTTTGATGGCTGAACACTACATTTACACTGTCAAAGATCAGAAAGAGGGAATGAGATGCCTGGTTTCACCTGCAGGTGATCTGATTCCATAATCACTGTCAACAGAACTGAGTCACTTGTATGAAAATTACCTCAAGGGTCATCTCTTGTTGCTCAAGATGTTTACAAATATAGATTCCCTCTCCCCCTCCTCACTGTTTATCATGTTCATTCATGAGTCAAGCACCTCTACTCCGTTCAAAAATAATAATGAAGTGTATTTTACACCTTTTAGTATTTCATCCTATCAAGCTTGTCAAATCAGCAATCGCTGTTGATGGACCCCACTCAGAACTTGGTGACTTTTGCTTCATCTCAGTAAGAAAACTATTGTTTTCTTAATAAAATATATTTATTAATTATTAATAGCTTCTGACAGATGTCGGGGGTGGGGGTTTCACCAGAAAAGCTGTCATAGGCCGCTATCTCACCTGGGGGAAGATCCGAATATTGTGAAAGTCCGGCTTTTCTTCTTTCTAGGTCACATGACTGAAGATGTGGGACCACTGTTCCCACGTACAAAGTCTTTTTTTAAGTGCCATTCAGCCCCAAGGCCAGCAGGTTGCACTAGGAAATAAATAAAAATAAATAAATAAAACAGCACTGGACAGCCTGAAGGCCAGCTGATCAGTGCTGGGGGGAGGGGAATTGTAATTTGTTTTTGTTTTTGTTTTGTTTTTTAAAAAGTGAAAACCAGCCCCAGGAGCTGGTGGTGCTTTGCTTCTCATTTATATGAAGAGTGAAACACATAGAAAAGGCCTTGGAAAGTTTCTGAGGTAAAATTCTCAGAGGCTTCTTTCTCCCACTCTTTGTTCACTCTCCTTACGATCTAATCTGAGAGGTGAAAAATGTGGTCTTTTCACAGTCTGTGTGATTGCTGCTTTGGTGATACCTTCTGGGTCTTGCATTTAAGGGCTCACTAAAAGGGTATGGGGTGACAGGACACCCATGTCGCCTTCAGCTGCCTTAATTCTACACATATTCATTTTCAAAAAGTGAAACCTGGATTTGAGGCCAAAGTGGAGAGTAGCACTAGCCAGGAACAAATCCCCACAGCTACACTGCAGTATTATTTTTATGGGAGGATGGAGTTGGCGTCCAGGCCTAACTCACACAGCCTGCCCCTACAAGTTCTACTACAGAGGATAGCTGTTTCTCCAAGGGTCTGTCTGTGATTCTGCATAGAAAGAGGGCTGTGAAAGTAGAAAATGGAGTGTATGTGCATGACTAGAAAGGCTGGGTATCTGCCATTCACAAACCTCCCATGATTCCATAGTGGCACTACAAGAATGCATATATGGAGAAACCTTTGTATTCCAGGAAGGAAAGACCTTCTAAAAGTCTTAGGGCACTTTTACATGACCCCTAAGATCCGCTGGCAACTTAAATTTGGACCAGAGATCTTGGGGGTTTGCTCCTCTTGCTGTGTTCCTACCCTTCCGCATGCCATTGCTCCTGTCTGCGTGAGGGGAGGGAGAAAAGAATGCAGGCTCACCTCTGCTCTGCAGTCCAGAGCAGCCCCGGAAGCATTCCAGTTTCTTAAAGGGACGGAGGGCAATAAAACCAAACAGAAGGCGAGGCAGCCGGGCACTCACTGCTTTTCAATCCGCATCAGAATTTTTTAACCTCCGGAGACCAGGTACTTTTAAAATGCACTGGGGCACGCTTAAGTGGGTGTGGTCGTACTTATTTTTTTTAAAAGTGCGCAGCTGGTGGGAAAACAATTTTAAGCTCTGCATCTGGGAGCCCTATGCCTCGGATTTTAGGGGTCATGTAAAAGCGCCTTAAATGAAAGAAGCACATGATTTAGTGGCCTGAATGTTGCCAGCAGGAGGCAACATCACATGTTTTTTAAAATTTGATTTTCTATGTAATTTAGTCCTAGTATCTTTTCTCCTAAAGCTGTAACAAATAGCTGTCTTTCATCATCCATATCTATAGCAATAGAGCATCTCCGTTCAAAGGCAAAGTGTAGGGGAGTGTTAGGGAGGGAAATTGGCTCTTGTCTCACTTTTGCTTTGTCTCATTGTCCTTGAATGGAAATGAATTGAAGCATTCTTTTCTCACCACTGTGGATGGTGAAGAGTTTCTGACACGCTGACTCATGTGGCACTCACTGAACCTTCTCCTACCTGGCATGTGCTGTAACTAAGTTACAATCAACTCCCCTTTTACTAAGTTTGGGGTTGCCAATTAACTTGCAATAGGAACTTTTACCTACTGAATTCCGTTTGCCAAAAACAGGCCAAATTCTGCCACAGGAAAGATCTGAAATTTCCTGAGATGGGGACTTGAGTTGTAGGACCTACAGTTAATTCACACTTAAATCTTTTTATTTATTTATTTATTTATTTTATTATTTATTTATTTATTTTATTTTAAACATTTATACCCCGCCCATCTTCCCTACGGGAACTCTGGGCGGCTTACAAGACTAATAGCGCACAAGAATACAGTTAGAAAGCTGGACGAAAGAATGGATTAGGAGAAACACACAACTTAGAGGATATACAAAATTTGAGCAATTTCTGACAACATATGAATCAGAGAAAGGAAATACAGGGAAAGGAACAGTTGGTAAATTATATAAAATAATTCAAGATTCATTTGAGAATAGGGAACAGGACACAATAAGAGAGCTATGGAAACAAGACATAGAGAAATAAATAAATAATGACGAATGGAAAAGAATTTGGAATTTGAGGATTCTACGGTCATTATCAGTCAGAATAAAAGAAAACTACTTCAAACTAGTTTTAAGATGGTATATGACTCCAGTCAGAATGAATAGAATGAATCCAAAATATTCTAAGCTCTGCTGGAAATGCGAAAAAAAGACAGGTACCTATTTTCATTTATGGTGGGAATGTGAAATAGTTCAAAAAGTTTTGGCAAGAGATTATTGAGGAGATAAGAGAAATAATACAAACTGATATTAAATGTGTACCGGAAATTGCTTTGTTATCATTACCATCTATTAATGAATATGATGTGAAAACTAAAGAATTAATAGCAAATCTTATGACAGGAGCTAGACTGATTATTGCTAGGAACTGGAAATTGAAATCAGACCTTAAAATTGCTGAATGGTATAAGGAAGTGTGGGACATAGCGTTAAATGATAAACTATCTTGTAATATAAAAGTTTTGAGAGGTGAAATAAAAAAAGATATTTTCTATGATGTTTGGGGGAAATTTATAGATCATGTATTATTAAAAGGGAAAGGGATACAACCAACTTATAACCCAACACAGTTCTGGCGTAAAGGACCTTAAGAAGCCTATTGGAAGAAAAAGAAAAAAAAAGATGAAGAAGAAAGAGAAGATGCAAGAATACCGGACGGTTTCTTGGGGGTGGGGGGCACTTTGTATTGTTTATGATTGTCTATTACTGTTTTTTTTTATATAATTGTTTATTATTGTTATTTTGTCTTTTTTCATGTTCAATAAAAAAATAATAAAAAAAAATAAAAAAAAAAGAATACAAATCACAACGTCAAACAACAAAGTTGAAACAATAAAATGCAAGCATAAAATTACAAACACCCTTACGATAGCATTCATCACTCGTAACCTTGAGCGGTAGGGTGAACGAACTGGTGGGCAGATGATGGGGGAGGGGGAGAGGAAAAAAAAGAAAAAAAACCCGCTAAGCTAGGTCACCAAAGGCTTCGCGGAATAAGTTGGTTTCACCACTCTGCGGAAGGCCAGCAGGGACTCTGCAGAGCGCACTTCGCTAGGGAGGCTGTTCCACCACAGTGGAGCAGCCACCGAGAAGGCCCGGTTTTGGGTGGAGATTCTTCTGGCTTCTCGGAGTGGAACAACCCCAAGCGAGTGCGCTCGCGACTGCCGAACTGGTCGGGCCAAAGTTGATCGCTGGGTGATCTGCTCTGCCATGTAGTCCGGGCCCAAGCCATGGAGGGTTTTATAAACTAAAACCAGGACCTTGAATCTGATCCGGGACTCAACGGGCAACCAATGCAGTTGAGCCAGAACTGGGGTGATGCGGTCATAGCGATGCACGCCCACCACCAGTCTGGCTGCTGCATTCTGCACCCGCTGCAGACTCCGGAGGAGAGTCAAGGGCAACCCCATGTAGAGGGCGTTGCAGTAGTCCAACCTCGAGATCACCAGAGCTTGAACCACTGCTCTCAGGGAGTCACCGTCCAGGTAGGGGCAGATCTGGGCAATCTGACGAAGATGGTAAAATGCGGTCCGGGACACGGCAGCTACCTGGGCATCCAAAGATAGTGCCAGATCCAGGACCATGCCCAGATTCCGAACCCTTTCAGCCAGCTGGAGAGAAACACCCTCCAAGCTGGGGAGAGGGCCTCCATAGCCAGACGGCGAACTCCCAAAGAACATCACCTCGGTCTTCTAGGGGTTGAGTTTGAGCCTGTTGGCCCTGGTCCAAGCCATGACCACCTCCAGGTACTGGTCGAGGGACCAGACAGCTTCCAACTGCAGAGATGGAAAAGGAGAGATAGAGCTGCGTGTCATCAGCGTACTGATGACAGCCGACTCCAAATATCCGAATGACCACAGCCAGCGGCCTTACATAGATGTTAAACAGCATGGGGGAGAGAGAGACGAGCCCTGTGGAACCCCACAAGGGAGTGTCCACGGGGCTGACAACTGTCCACCATGCTGCAGATACTGAGGCTGACCCTGAAGGAAGGACCGGAGCCAACTGCAAACAGTGCCCCCGATACCCACCTCCGAGAGCTGATCCATTAAAATTCCGTGGTCGACGGTATCAAAGGCTGCTGACAGATTCAGGAGAACCAACAGGGTAGAGCAACCCCTGTCGGCCGCCCGGATTAGGTCATCTTGCAGTGCGACCAGAGCTGTCTCGGTTCCCCGGCCAGGCCTGAAGCCAGACTGGCAGGGATCAAGGCACCGCTGTTCCTCCAAGAATGATTGAATCCGAATCGCGGCCACCCTCTCAATGACCTTGCCCATGAAGGGAACATTGGCAATCGGACGGTTGTTGGTCAATTGGTCCGATGCCAAGCCGTTTTTTTTTTCAAAATGGGCTTTACCACCGTCTCCTTCAAGCCAGAGGGAAAAAAACCCCTAGCTGAAGGAGGCGGTGGCGATGACAGAAGCTCACTCAGGCATGCTCCTTCCGGCAGCATTAATCAGCCACGATGGGCAAGGATCGAAGGGGGTGGACGCAGGACGGCAGTGGGCAATAGCCCTGGAGGCCTCCAAAGAGGAAACAGGCCCAAACTCGACCAATCGAGGAGAGCGAGTGGGTGAAGCAACTGGGGGTGGCGAGGGAGGGCTAGTGCGACCGGATTCAAAGCCGGCCTGGATGGCCTCTATTTTGGATCTAAAATAGACTGCAAAATTCTCACTACTGAAATCAGTAGGAGGAGGCCTGGCCAGAGTAGGATTGGTGAGGTCTCGAACCACACGGAAAAGTTCCGCTTGACGGTTCGAGGCCTCATCAATTCTCAGGGAGTAGTAGGATCTTTTAGCCTCCCTGATCGCTCGCGAATAGTGCCTAGTCTGGATAGTTGCCACAGTCTGATTTATAACCGTCCGGCTTCATCTCAAGCTGCTCTCCAGCCTCCTTCGCTCTTGCTTCATCGCTCTTAACTCCGCCGTGAACCACGGTGAAGGTCGAGCTCTGCAACGGAGGAGGCGCTTAGGGGCGATTCGGTCGACGGCACGGGAAGCTGACTCCAACCATTGGTTAGCCGCAGCCTCGGCCGAATCGTCAGCCAGACCACCAGGAAATTCCCCAAAAGCTTCACAGAACCGAGAAGGGTCCAGAAGCCTCCGGGGACGGGCCGAAACAAGGGGCCGATTATCCCCGTGGGGAGGGGCCGCGATTGACAGGGAAAAAGACAACAGGTGATGATCTGACCATGACACAGGTAAGGAGACAATGTCCCCCACCTCCACATATGAATCCCCTGACATGGAAGTAAATACATCTGTGGGTAGGACAAGAAATGTGCTGGAATAGGCTCATGGAGGTCATGGACTTCATGAAATCCAGAGCTGCACCAGAAAGCCCATCGCCAGCATGCACGTTGAAGTCCCCTACAACCAAAAGCCAAGGAGACCTCAAGAGAGCCGCGACGATGAATTCTGAGAGCTCTGGTAGGGATTGTACTGGGTTGCGGGGAGCGCGGTAACCCAGCACAATGCCAAATCTATCCCACTGGCCTACCAACAGACCTACCAAATTATTTATTTATTTATTTATTTATTTATTTATTTATTTATTTATTTAATACTTATATATTGCCCGTCTTCCAGAGGAACTCTGGGCAGTTTACAGCAATAACTATAACAATAATAACAAACTAAAGAAACAATAATAATAATTGAATAAACAAACAACAAGAAGAGGAAAAAAATCATAATATAAGTGGCATGGTGAAGCCACAATAAAATCACTGAGAAGACAGCAGGACAAGAAGAAGAAGGGGGGGAAGGATTAACGGTTGTCAAATGCCTTGTGGAAAAGCCAGGTCTTTAAGGCTTTTTTAAAGGCTGGCTGTGCAAGGTGCAACTCACTTGGGAGATGGTTCCAGAGTGCAGGACCAGCCACAGAGTAGGCTTGGTTTCGTGTCACTGTTTTCTGAGACTTCCTGGGCATGGGCACCCGAAGTGAGAGCACCCACAACATTCTGGTAGGTCGGGCCTCAGTTGATCTCTCAGAGATACGCTCTGCCAGGTATTCTGGTCCCAAGCCGTGGAGGGTTTTATAAATTAAAACCAAGACCTTGAATCTTATTCGGGATGCAACGGGTAGCCAATGCAGGTGGGCCAGTACTGGGGAGATGTGGTCGTATCAACGCACACCCGCCACCAGTCTGGCCGCAGCATTTTGCACCCACTGAAGTTGCCAAATAAATCACACAGATGATTCAACTCCCTCCCCCCAATGAATAGGATTCAACTCAAGAAGTCTCTGAACTCACCCCACCCTTTTTTTCTGGGGCAAAAAACTATATTTTAAATTGGACCCTGACTTGGGGCTTGGCACTTGGTACCAAAGGTTAGGACTGGAACTTAGATTCAGATTCAAAGACTTGCCAGCATCTCTGGAATTTACACCACACTTTTCTAAAGAGTTTTAGTAAAATACACATAGCCCATTTTACTTTGATAACACAATTTTTACTATATGTCCCAGCACTGGTCAGTTGCATGCACGGTATAATATTTTGTGACTCCAAATTTCAAAAATGAAAACATGATTTATAAACCAAAACAAAGTTTCTTAAACAATAACAAAAGAATAAGAAAATTGGGTATTAATATATTTGAAGGGGCTTTCAGATGGAAAAAAGCCACTCACGATTCTGGAGGAATAGAGGCAGCTCAAACTTCCGTCAGGACCTCCCAAGGTCTCAGCTGCACAGGAATAGCACCAGGGGTTTCAAACCTCTCCCGAAGGAGAAGGAACCACGCCTGGGTGCCCCGGATCGGTTCTGGGATGGATTCTGCTCCCAGCGGGTCGTCTTGAATGGAAATAACCCTCTTGGAACCTGGGGTACATTGACGTTAGCTGGGACTGCTTCAGCTAGCGTCTCTGCTGAACGCGGCCATCTTGTTTAATCTCTGGATTAAAGGTGAATAGAAAAAAAACATTGGTTCTAACTAAAAATATGACTCCATTCATGATTCAAAAACTGGTAAATCAATCTGGTTTTCAACATTCAAATAGGGTAAAATACTTGGGTATTACTATATCCAACCGATGTAACTCTTTACTCAAAGACAATTATGTCAATGTTATAAAAACAATCAAAGCTGACCTCGAAACTTGGTCAAGACTTCAGCTATCCCTAATGGGCAGAATCGCTGCAGTTAAAATGAATGTCTTACCTAAACTGCTTTTTTTGTTTCAATCTCTGCCTATATTGCCAAACTTTAAGATTATTTCAGATCTGGAAAAAAGTATACGTATATTTATATGGCAAAAGAAAAAAGCAAGGATTAAAAATATTTATTTGCAGGATAGAACCAAATTTGGTGGTTTTGCCCTTCCTAATTTGGTACTATACTACAAGGCTGCCGCCTTGACTTGGATTAAGGATTGGATCTTGATGACAAATAAAAGAATATCGCAGCTTGAGAGTTATGGTCTTGATAAGGGCTGGCATCACTATTTGTGGCATAGGGGAAATTTACCTACCCTCTTTAAAAAGCACTGGATAAGGAATGCCTTAGTTAAAATATGGCTAATGATCAAAAAACAATTTTATTTCAAAGCACCTATGTGGTTATCCACACTGGGAGCAATTTACAGCTCCCAGGCAAGTGAAATCTCAAATGTAATAACTTACAGACACCTTCTGAATGATGACTTCTCATTGAAACCACTAGGGAAATTAGTATCAGAAGGTTATAATCTGGATTGGTGGAAATATCAACAAATACATTCACACTTCAAAGAGCTTTCCAAAGAGGGTGGTTTTATGACTACTGATACCTCATTTGATAAAATACTTTCTTCTGGTGACTCCAAGCTTCTTAGTAAATTCTATAGCATATTGTTAAATGAAAAAATGATTGATACACTGGTTAAAGACTGTATGATAAGATGGGCAGAAAACTTAGGCTATACTATTCATTTAAATAAATGGGACTCTTTGTGGAACACAGTTAAAATCTTTAAATCTATTTCGTTCAAGGAAAATTGTTATAAGATGTTTTATAGATGGCATTTTGCACCTCATCGTTTATCCAGGATGTATAATTGTTCACCTAAATGTTGGAAATGTAATTATGACTGTGGAACCTTTTATCATATGTGGTGGACTTGTAAAGAAGCTAAGGCGTATTGGAACATGGTAAAACTTTTCTTAGAAAGATCTTTGAAAATTAAAATAGAGTTTAGACCAGAACTATTTCTGTTAAATATAGTAGATATAAATATTTCCTATGATCAGAGATATGTACTTCATCATGTAATTGTTGCTGCAAGAATACTGTACGCGAAACTTTGGAAACAACCAATCACGCCAACAGAGAAGGATCTTCATGGAAAGATAAGAGAATGCATCAAAATTGATAAACTCTCTGGTTATCTAAAGGGAGACTACGACGAGATCTTTCGGGAAAGATGGCAAGAAGTAACAAATTTATTAGTATTGTGATAACATCTGGCAATTTTAGCAATATGTCTAATTACTATTTCTATTTTGCTTGATATACTCAATGTAAGTCTTAAAAACTGTATCCCCCCCGCCTTTTTTTTCCTCTCACCCATACTCCTTCCCTTTGTTCCCCCCTTAAAAATCCAATAAAATTTATAAAAAGAAAAGAAAAGAAAATTGGGTATTAAATGCTGCTAAGTTCTTATGATACAACTGAAATTTTTTAATATCCTCTTAGATTTTAAACACAGCTGTTCATACATACACAGAGAGATAGATACTTCCTTTTCTAAAGTTTCCTGAAAACACTAATTATTTGCAGCTTTTCAACACAAAAACAGGTATTTGTCAGCACAACTCTTATCTCAGACAATTCAATCTTAGTCACTGATGTTACTCTGTGTTTGTTTATGCACACACCATATACATAAAATAGTATTTCTACATATAGACAGTATACCTGTCTAAGAACACAGTTCCATCTCCACCTATTCTAGCCCCCCCCCCAAAAAAAAACTGGTTCTAACAAACTCTCCTAGAACACATCCTGCTTATCACTGCCAATCAAAACCCAAACATTCAGCATGTACTGTATACCAAAACATACCTATGCCCAAGATCTAAACAATGTGGCATGTCCACACATAACAGTTCTCACATTGTAATAAAGCAAAAAATACCATATATTTTGGGGGAAATTGCACAGATTTACACAACTCATGCAGTTTGGAGAATTGTTCAGAATGAAGTCATTTTGAAATCATGGGTTCTTGGCATCTATCATAACATTTATCCACTCTTTTTGTCCTCACTGTCTCTCTGTATGCTTTCTAGTTCATATGGAAAGGGCACTTGATAGAGTGAAAGCTGTATCATCATTAGCTGGAGATGAGGAATCTTGCAGGTCTTTAAAATTCTTCTTTGACGCTTTCATCCTTTGTATTGGTAACTGGAAATGCCAGGGAATGTCCTGATATTAGTGTACAATAACATGCCCATGTTGCCAGCAGGAAAACTGATACCAAACTTTATATAGCAAAGGACAGCCTGTATGTTAAAGACACGTAGGTCAGGATTCAAGATGATCTACAGAGGATCTCTTGTATTTATTATTTATTTTTGAGTATTTTTACCCCGCCTTTCTCCTTGGAAAATGACCCAAGGCGGCTCACAGTAATGATGGATAATATATAGTTCAGTACAATTAAGACATATTCAAGTACTGAGAACAGGGAATTGAGGAACATCTTACAGCATTTAAAAGACAACATTGCATTAAAGCTACCAGAGAACGCGAGTAGTTAAAAGGAGAGTAAAATTCCATGTAAAGTTATGAGTGATGGAAACTAACATTGAAAACATAGTGTCAATGTAATCATACAAAGTTATAAGTGGTTATGAACAAAAAGTATGTATGATCCTATAGATTCATATGAAAGACACGTAATAGGTAGTCCATCATTCAGCTTGCCTGTAGCCTCTACCATTTCTTCTAAGCATATTGATACCTAGACGTTGAAAAACAGCCCTAACAGTGGTTTTCTGATTTTGTAAGAAGTGGTTAATGGAGGAAAAATAGAAGTCAGCTTCTGCTATTTTCCCTTGGATGCTGTATCGTTGTGAATGGGAATGAGTGCAAGAGGATATTTCATAAGAAGAAAGACAAGGGGAAAATCAACTCATATGAAACGTGGTGTTGAAGGCGAGTTTTACAGATACCATAGACAAACAGAAAGGCAAATAAGTGGGTGCTGAAGAAGTCAACTCTGAACTCTAACTACAGCAAAAAAACCCCGTAAAATGAGGCTATCATACCTTACACTCATATAGAGAATATATTACATATGCAACTAGAAAAGACAGTATTGCATAGAAAGTGGGAGGGGACAATAGGAAAAGAGGTAGAACTATCATGATATGGGTTGACTCAAAAAAAGTATCCACAGCTAGATTTGAGCAGAACCTACAGAAAGAGATAATATTGCTGAGGGTTTGGAAGCAATCCAACTAACATGGTTCTGTTGCTTTGCAGGATCTGAGCTGAGCTGTTAATGACAGGATATTCTGGAGGTTATTAAATAATAGTGCCATCACACATCAGTACCCAGCTCTCTGGTGCAAAATATTGTTAGCATAATTATGTTGTAAACTGCCCAGAGAGTGCAATAGCACTATGAGACAGTGTATAAGTCAAAGCAACAACATCAGCAAAAACAACTTGATGGCACATCTTCAGAGCTTTCATTACCAAGCAATTGTAGGGTGACAAGATGGGTGGAATGGAGATTATGACAGATGACTATGACAGGATATAGGCACTAAAGCTCTGCTAGCATGATATAAGACTACCTTTGCCCTCAAAGCAAAATACTACTACTACTACTACTACTACTACTACTACTACTACTACTACTACTACTACTACTACTACTACTAATAATAATAATAATAATAATAATAATAATAATAATAATAATAATAATAATAATAATAATAATAATAATAATACTGGCTCCCCGGGTGGCCCGTCCACCCGGAAGGAGCTACCTTGCCCTCGCGCGAGAAGGCGCAAGAGCAGGGAGGACGCAAAGGAGCATCCAGAAGGGCGGGGGGAGGAGTGCCCTATATGAGGGCGGCTCCGACCCCCACCACCAGCCTTTGCTGTCTGGCGTTCCCCTCCCGCCCACCGCTGCAAGGACTAGTGTGGGTGTTACTGGTTGCCTATTTTTGGGGCCGGATAGGAATTTTTGACCTGCTTTCAGAATTGGCCTTTGAGAGCGGGGGGTTTTCGCCTATCCCACACTGGTGCCCGGGTGATAGGGAAGTCCCTGATGTTTATTGGTCACACTGGCGGCAGAAGCGGAGGGCAACGGTGAGTATGGAACAACATCTGCCCCCGAGTACCCATAACCACGGCACTGTGGATCAGGAGGTCTCAGTGCCGGGGCGGATACGAGGGGGCGCCTCCCTGCACTGGGCATTTCCCAGAATTGGCCATCTTATGCAGGGAGGGGTAAAGACAGCGACTGGCCTTGGGGGTGCTGTACAGTGATGGCACCGCCTGGGAGTTGTGGCTCGCCCTACGTTGCCCGGTTGGAGGGGTCTCGGGTGACCCAGGGGTTCCAACCAACTGAGCTGCTGCCTGGCCCCTCCTTGTTGTTGTTTACAGTTGTTGTTAATAAAGTGTGGCCCAGTTTACCCCACCTCCCTGACTCATCTTGTCATTTCGAGTGGGAGGGCAATAATAATAATAATAATAATAATAATAATAATAATAATAATAATAATAATAATAATAATAATAATAATAATAATAATAATAATAATAATAATAATAATAAATTTCATAGTTTTAATAAGTGAGCTCCTGAATATAATATTTTAAAATGTTTTAAAATCTTTTCAATGCATGCCTGATTTTTAAAAAAATTAATGCTTCTTTTTGAGTCTCCATTTTCACAGCCAGACACAAAACCCCCTTGCAAGCATGATTCATATACACCTGCATATCCTGGAAGTAGTTAAAAAGTTAAAAATTTACCTAAGGGCAAGCTAATTGCTTCCTGATTGTCAGGGTCAAAAGTTCATATTGCCTCACACCTGAAGCTGATTTGCTCTTTGAAAACATGAGAGTATCTGATCTAGGAAATGCTGACAGAATGTTTACGGAGGATACATGAAAAAATATCTCCCTTTTTGGAAGATTGTCACTCCATTACTTTTTCTAATCTTTGTTTTTTCTAATCTTTAAAGAAAACCTGTCTTTTCAGTCTGCTTCTGTGACTTTTCTCTCTAAATATCTACCTCCTAGCCTATGAATGTATGCAATGCTCCATTTCGAGACCAGAGAAGCTCCTGCTGGGTAGTCTATATCACAAATGCCCAGTCTTATCACAAGAAATGTTTTTTCGCTTTTGAAAGGCCTGGATCCATTCCAAATTAAAAAGAGTTGGTAGGGCTAATCATTGGAGTTTTGATACCTGAGTTACACACCCTCAAATAGCACCCCAAGGAATGATGTTGTTGCTTTGACACCAGCCACCCAGATGTTCAAAAACTGCAAATAAACTTCTTGAGTCTCTACAATCCCTCCAAGTGTTTTGAAGAGGGCTTTCCCCAATCTAGTTGCACTTTCCTGGGGAGCACTTTGTGGGTCTGTAACTCAGGTGTCTGAAGCCTAATCTTTACCAAACTTGGAGGGATAGTAGAGGAGAGTGGAGAGAGGCCTCTGTGCAAATTTGGTATCTCCAGGTCAGGCATGTCCAAACTTCAGCCCTCCTGATGTTTTGGACCACAACTTCAAGAATTCTAAGCTTAGATTGCCAATGGCAAAAGACTGGGAGTTGGGGTCCAAAACATCTGGAGGGGTGAGGTTTGGACATGCCTGCTCTAGGTGCTTGGGGGACACTTTACTGGGAGGGACATTTTGGGCCATACATAGCTCAGATGTCTGAATACCAATCTTCATCAAACTTTCAGGTCTTGTAGAAGAGAGGTAAATAAAGCATTCCAGTAAATCTGGGGCCTCTAGATGACAAAAAGGCTTTTTATAGAATCTAAAAAGGGACACAAAACAATTATTCAGTCTGTTTATTTGTTGCTGGAAATTCATTGATTCATTCATTTGTCAGCCCCAACAAGTCACAAATCGTGATGAATCACCATTTTTTAATTCATCGCCATCTCTAGTCACAATTTTTTTGGCTTCTTAATGTTCAGCTGCAGTCCTACTCTGATACTTTCTTCTTTCACATTGACTAAAAGTCATTTAAAGTAACTGATGCTTTGTGCCAATACAAGAGCCTCGTCTGCATATCTTAAATTATTGCTGTTTCTTCCCTTTAAGTTTTACTCCTTCTTCATCTGAGTCTAGTCTGGCTTTCCATGTGGTATGTTTTTTATACAGATGGAATAGACAAGGAAATAAAATGCACCCTTGTCTGACATCTTTTCTTTGTAATATGAATATTCAACTATGAGGTTTTGTCCATGTAAATACATGCATTTATATATAATTGTTCTCTATGTAAATCCATGTAGTATCATGCATGGGTTCAGAACTAAAGATATATTTAAAGTTTTTCAGTAATTTTCAGCAGAATGCTTATTTGATTATTCTTCAAGATAGATTCCCCCTGCATCCACATGGAGATCAACCAGCCCTTGTGAGGCTCAGAGGAAAATTCAATCTGTTATTTTCCTACTTAGGGTTTCTAAGTACCTTTTCACTTATATGGAAATAGGTAAAGTATGGGATCAGTGATACTTCTGATGTAGGTACTTCTGATGTGATACTTCTGGGGTGGGTATAGGGGGACCCAGACAGGCTCCCCAATCCCAACCAAACCAAGCATCTGTACAGTGCAGATTTCTCTTTATCTCAGGTCGGGTCAGGTAGCTAACCCCCACGATAAATGGGGTATTACTATATAACCACCTATAACTTTGTGTTTATATCTCCTCTTGTGTGATTGCATTGACACTATGACTACAATATTAATTTCTATCCCTCATAACGTTTGGATGTTCTACAGTGCATGATTACATGGAATTTTTACTCTCTCTTTAACTGCTCACATTATCTTGTAGCTTTGATGTTGTCTTTTAATGATTTGAGATTTCCCTCAATTCCCTGTTCTCAAACTTGAATATGTCTTAATAGTACTGGACTGTATATTGTCCCTCATTACTCTAAGCCACCTTGGGTCCTTCTCCAAGAAGAAAGGTGGGGCTAAAAATACTCTAAACAAACAAACAAACAAACAAACAAACAAACAAACAAACAAACATAGATAGATAGATAGATAGATAGATAGATAGATAGATAGATAGATAGATAGATAGATAGATAGAGATAGAAAGAAAGAAAGAAATGTAGACTATTGGGTTCATTTAAAAAAATCCCATGATAAGGAAAACAGAAAGGAAAATGTTGGGAGAAGGGGAAAAATGTTTCATGTGTGTAAAAGCTGTCCTGTGCAGTTTCCTACAGATTAAGGAAATGATTGTCACAAAGTAATTCAGAAATTAGATGGATCAAACTTATGGGTGAGCATACAGAAAAAGTGACATGGAGGACAAGTAAATTAATTTGTCTGTCCTTAATTGAAAGATAGGAGAACAAGGAGCACTGAAGAAAAGGATATGATAATGAACAAGGGATCCTGAGCTTAAAGAAGAATGTAAGCAAGAAAAGATATTGGTCAGCTCTCAGTTACCAAATGATGTGGCACAACAGGCCAAATGACATATATTAACAACCATTACTGATCTAGTAATTATATTTAACTGTTCCGTAACCAACAATTCAGGTGATTTATCTTTAGTGTTTATTATAGCTTTTTTCCTGTTAATTAGTTGGTCACAATGGCAGTCTCAATTAGAAAGATGCCTTGCTTGAAACAAGAAGACAAAAAATAAAAATTAAGAAAAAACACATTGTCCCCACATGACTCCAGTTTCTTGATCAGAGCAGTCTCTGGCCTTCTGCTAATATGACAATAAATAAATGAGGTTTCTTGAAGACAGACTTTCCCTTGAAGTTAGTGAAAAATATTTGAATTATGGATGTTTCTTTGTTATTACCCCCTTATATCCCCCCCTTTTTTGTTACCCTAGAGTGAGATAGAAGGGTATGACAGAACCTTGCTAATCAGCATGCAGATGGGATGTATTACCGGTATATAGAGAGAAGATGGTACATGGAGAGACATTGAGGGAGAGGGAGGGAGGGAGGCTAATTGGTTTCTGCATGTAGGATTCTGGGAGTTGATGACTGGAATTGTTGATTTGCACACCCTTTTCTAGTCCTTCAGTTATATTATTTTAAAAAGGTTATCAGTGCTCGTAGTCTAACCCAGTATCTTCGCAGATGTATAATTTGTGTGAGTTGCTGCCTCTTTCTGAAGACTTTTAGAAGCAATGATAATGCTTGCCTTCAAAGACATTCAAAGCCAATCTCTTGGCCTTTCTTCACTTTTTGTTTACTTTGTGTCGAAAGCTCTGCCACTGGCTTTCTTTTATCCCCTTTTCAGATTTCACTTTGTGGGATGGCATCAAAACATCGCAGAGAGCCCCGTCCTCCCATTTATCATCAAGCAAGATAACTGCCACACACGCCACCACAATACTAATATGTGCCACAAGACTTGGAGAGCCTTGCATCAGCTCCCTCTCTCTCCCTCACCCTCCACAAAAGCCAAGTAAAAATAACTAAAGTCATCACATTAAAAATACAATTATCTCCGATATTTGAAAGTCAAACAATTAGAGTCCTGGCAACGATGAATGACAGCAACTGGAATGAACTCTTACTAATAGCTTCTGCTGGAAGCAGATCAGTACACTGTGGCAAAACACGTTAAGATTTCAAGAGGGTTGACAGATGTACCCGAGCTCATTCAGACTCCAACTGTGACTCTGGGCCACTGTAGAACTTTGCCAATGCCCTGTGGCTGCAGCCAATTAAAAAGAACCACCGAGAGAAAGAATGAGTGGGCATCCTGCAATCTCCTTCCTCTATGTGGATCCACAGCCAAAAGATATTGTCCACATGCTGATGGGAAACATGTGGAGTAAACCTGGAGGAAGGAGACTTTTTTTTGGCAGGAGCATATTCCCCGGGCGGACACAGTGTTTCAAAACTGAGTGACGGCCTAATTTATCAGTCTGAGTGACAGACTTTTAATTTATAAATATATTCATAAATAAATATTTGGACTCATGTTACCATTTCTGGTTGGCATTGTTTGAGACAAAAATGCACTCCGGACTAGACTGGCTGTTAACTCTATTATAGTAATCATCAGCAATATTACAGCCTGTTTTGAAGGCAAGCCTTTTTTATTTTTATTTTTATTGAAAATAGAAGGATTTCCCTTTCCTCTCTCTATGCTGGGAGTCAACATTATTATCCAAAAGAACAAAAAATAATAATGAGTGGGGCTATGCTGAGTAGGTCTGTATTTAGTTTTGGTGGCATTTTTTCTCTTAATAAAGAATTGCTCTTTGTATGGGAGAAATGTATCTTTTATTACTCACTGTCCCAAATGTGCATAAGGACCTAACATATATTAAAGTAGGCAAACAGAACTGGATGGATTTTGTGCGAATGAGTGATGATAACAGAAAAAAAATATTACAGGTTTGATGATGAGTAATTTCACATGTATATAATAATCGTTTTTGAATAATTTATCATTGGCTAATATTTGTAGAGGCATGAGAGTGGGGAGAAAATGGCTTTCCTAAATGAGCACTGGCGGTAAAAACTGAGTTTCAAGCTCTTTTCCTTTTGAGCAACTCCCCTCCCCCATTCTTTCTCTCTCTCTCTCTCTCTCTCTCTCTCTCTCTCTCTCTCTCTCTCTCTCTCACACACACACACACACACACACACACACACACACACACACACACACACATACACACACACACACACACACACACACACACACACACACACACACACACACACACACACACACACACACACACACAAGGAAGCAGTGTTCCCATTTTTTTCATATCATATGGACATTTATAAAACAAATGCTGGAATTAAGCAAAATGAGCTCTATTAAAAGAAAGACTTTTCAAAAGACGGTAGAAGCTTAAAATTGCCCCATATACTTCACACATTGATAATACCTCGAGATTATGTAGATTCATATCTTTCACAGTTTAAGATTCGTAGATGTGAAAAAAGAGGGGATAACAAAATATATCATAGTGAAAATCCAGAGTACTTTCTGCTCTGAGAAATTCATAGATAAATGCCTGTCCTTGAGGTGTATTTGAAGGCCCCATAACCTGCCTCCTTGAGGTGCATTTCAAGGCCCCACAACTTGCCTTCTGAGAAGGTGGAATCAAGAACTGTGTACTGAGTGGGTTAACAATCTTGCCCAAATCCCTCATTGTAGAAATCCAAATTTGGTATATACCTTTGGTACATAAGATTAAGTGCACTACTTTACCCTCCATTGATTACTAGAACACAGGTGATAGAACAGCAGTTTGTGTTGTCTCTTTTCCAATGTAAAATAATAAACTCCGTTCAGTGTGCTTATAACATCTTGACCAGTGCCTTTTAAGACTTATCACATTTTACCCCCATTAGTGCTTCCCCAAATAGTGAAATACAGTGGTACCTCAAGATACAAGGAGCCTCTGCTGGTGAGTTCAGCTTGACAAGGTAAAGAGGTCTGAAGGCCGAAAACAGGGCACCTGCAAAGAACCACTTTCAAACCCCTCTTCCTCGCCAAGCCTCCCCCTGCTGTGGTGCCTTCAACGGGTGGCATGGACGTGAAGGCATCATGGTGGGTGGAGGCTTGTCGATTTTGCTTCAGCCAACTAGCTCCTTTTCAACCAGTCTTTGCTAGCCATCACCGCAGGGAGCAAGGGCAGGTGTCTGGTTGCAAAAGAGCCAGCTGGCTGAAGCAAAAACTGGCTGTCCTGTGGCAAGCAAAGTCAGGTGCTGCTTGTGAAGCCTTTCCCACCCAGCTCGGAATAAAGAGGCAAGACACGTTCACTTGGGTTCAACATGGGCCACAATTTTATTGATAACATAATTAACTCTGAAGTATGTTTATTCTGTCAAGGGGACCTGGAACGTAGTGCAAGCAGGTACTGTGCTAAATTGTATTATTCTCTTCTTTGAAATAGATTCAGGGAGATTCCCTTCTCGGAAGGATGCTGCCCACCTGTTCAGCATCCTCTCTGCGTGGAATCTACTAGCTCAGGACAGCCTACAATTTCACCTACCATTGACAACTTTGTTTAATTCTAATACCCTACTGGTGGCAATTAATTTGTCTGAGGGCTGTCCCGTGCTTTAAGAGCAACTTGCCTAGGGCATACCTGAATGACCGTACCTCTTGCACTACCTGCCAGCATTGTGACTGGTGATGTAACTAAATATCCTGCTGCACACCAAAGGGAGAATGGGATGGGTGAAAACTCACTGCCACTCCATGCCAATTTGAGTGATGACAAAAAATTCCCATCTAGACCCAAAGCAACCAGATAATCTCATTCTCTCCTTACTATAGGGTGGATGGGTGGGGAGGAACTCTCATTGAAGACGAACAATGGAGGACCTGGGCTAAATAGTGTCCCAGCCCCTCTCTCCAGATCATGTTTTTGGCATGAACTCTATGCTGCCAAGGGTCCGTCTGAGTGGGCAAAGGACCTTGAACCTTGTCAGGGCAGCCATTTTCTGTACTTTAAGGCTTCACGAGCTGCCACCAAACTTTGCTCGCCATAGCACCTCCATCAAAACTCAGTCATGCCTTTTTTCCCTCACTCTCCCTCCCCCCCCCATATTTATCTCTTCCTTTCCCTTAGACCAGTGTTGGTGAACCTTCGGCACTTCAGATGTTTTGGACCGCAACTCCCAGAATTCCAAGCCTGTATTGCCAATGCCGAAGGACTGTGGGAGTTACCCAAAACATCTGGAGTGCCAAAGGTTCACCACCACTGCTTTAGACCCTTCACCTTCGATAGGGCTCACCCTTTCCTCACTGACACCTGTTTCCGCTACTTTCTCTTTACTTGACCCTTCCACCTTTTCCCCTGGTGTCTGCTGGGGTGTGGGAAGACTGGCTTCACTTGTGTTCTGTATTTCTTCCTTGCCTGCCTCTACACCCATTTTCTGACTTCCTATAGTCAGGGATGGCACTCCTCTGAAAGGGTGTCCACCCTACCAGCTTCATTACACTTAGAAAGCCAGCTATTTTGTTGATAGAATTTTGGTCTTATTTAGTCTTAGTTGAGCTTTATTCTTAAATAAACACCTTACACAAACAAGCCAGGAAGCATTTCGTTCCAAGCAAATGGAGCAAATATTGGAATAATTTTCAAACCCTACGGCTTCCATCTAATTTCCTGCACTGATGTTTAATTTGATTCTCCATTTAATTTGATCAAATCTATGGAACTAGACTATTTTTATTGAAGGTAACACAACTCACAATCTCCATCTTTTAAACTTAATCAATTTTAATGGCTTTAATTAACTACAGGAGAAACCATGCTGACAAGAAACTTAGTCTTCTAATTGCATTATTCAAATATTATGGGGTCAATATTTTATTGCAGGGTAGACCTGGAAAATGCTTGCAATTCTAAAATATAGGTAGGTGTTTATGTGCTTCATTATGGCTGTGGAAATAAAGGATAAAATAAGAAAATGCCCTTTTCATGCTTTTTGGCAGCTGACTGTTCCCAATGTCCATCCCTCCCTCTACACAGGAGTGTAGCAGAACACATGTGACAAACTTGTGCATATGCCATTTAGCTTAGCTGCTGACCTCCCAACATGTCTAATGCAGCACCTATTAAAAAAAGAAGCTCTAGCTGATTGAAAATTTACAGAATTTGTGCTTGGAAGGGGCCTGATTCAGACACCATCATCTCCTGTAAAAGTCTAGGGCAGCACATTGGCAGCAATCACCACTTGAGGCAGATAAGAGCCATTATGAATTAAAATAGACAGTACTAACTAGCACAGACAGTATAAGACAGCTCCATTTGGGTTCATATTTTCACATGAAGAATGTAGCATGAAATTCTCAGATGCTGTTAGCTTAAAATGGTCTGGAGGATACTTGGCCTCAGTACAACAAGCAGTTAATCAACCATGACAAAAAACATTAGGCTCCACCAGCCCAAGGAGAAGTGTGCATTTTGAAAGATTTTCTACTTCTAATTTTAAGGGTATGATTTTACTCCCATACCATTCATTCCCATACACAGACACACACACATCCAAAACATGGCTATGGGAGCCGGGGGGGGGGGGTTCCCCCTGTTCTCATGAGGCATACAGCTCTATTAGGTGTTGATCTATTTCTGGGCTGAATTCAAGGTGTTGGTTCTAATCTATGAAGCTCTAAATGGCTTGAGCCCCAGCTATCTCAGGGATTGTATCTCCCTTTATGATGAGCCACAACCCACAAATTCCTGCCCATGAAACAAGGAGCCAACGAACCAAATAACTCTTTTGTCAGTTCCTGTTGTTGACAGCCCCTGGCTTCAGGAAGGTGACCCCCCCCCAATCCATGTGATCACATTGCTGTTGCATAGATGGAGACATCCCTGGGGTTTTGGGAAGGGGATCTAGCCCCATACTCTTTGGACCGACAGGCAGGCTTGCTTGCTCTTATTTCTAGGTCTCCCCAGATCTGTGTGGGCATAGAAACAGAGGGCAAACCACTGGAATGGAATCCCCCTCCCATGTATTTGTAAACAGGATGGAAGATTCTCTTCTAGCCCCAGAGGAATCCTGATTCATGGGGGGCATAGGCAGAGAGGGAAACTTAACTCCCAAATGATCAAATGTATAAGGGTTATAGTCATCCTTTTGTATTCATGGGGGTCTCCAGAACTCACCCCAGTATGAAGTGATGAGTATCTGATGAATCATCAATATTCAACAAATATGCAATTTGTGTTTGTATTCAGCCCCATCTCTAGCCATTCACTTTCATTTTGCCTTGAAAAGATGCAAGCCACTTTGGGTCCTTTAAGGAGAAAGGGATGTTTGTATAAAAAAAATACAATAAAATATTTTAACAGCCCTATTAAGCTCTGCAGGTAACCTTATTGACTTCACTTTTTAAGGTGAGTAGAGACCAAAGAAGTATGCTTTTCTAATTTCTACAAGGAATGTTAATCAGTGGCATGATTGAAAAGACCAGAACATTTTCACTTCTATCCCTATCCTTTCTTCTTGATCTCAAGCCCATCAAATGAAGCTGGGACAGATTAGATGGATCACAACCAAAAAGACAGCTATGCATAGCCATTCTCATATTAACCAGACATATTAACTACAGGGATAAATAAATAGGCACTTTCTCAAATGACTTTGTGGGTGGAGACAGGAGGGATTTACATAATCCATATGATTTTCTTTTCTTTTTTTTTCAGTTGGATCTGTGAAGGGTAACTGTTAGACAGCTAGCAACACAAATAAGTAATTTAAATTTTAGTATTCATCATTTACTTTGCCTGTCAAAGAACTTCACTGGGAATATCATGCAACAATGAGTAAAACACATCCTTATTGATTTATAAGAAGGGAACAGGTCTTTAGAGAAACCTGCACCGCATGATGATGTAAGAGATGGCAAAGTTATGTTTCAGTGCAGCATAATGATGGAGTCCCATTTAAGGCAAGCTGGATAAATATTACAGAAACATAATATGTGTATCAAAGATAATTCAATTATATGCATTACACAGCCGTGTTATGCTTTTTGCATTGATCTTCCTTCAGGAACCTTAAGGGGCTGAAAACTAACTGAGATGTAATTTTTTAAACTCATACTGATATAGAAACATTTAGAAGGCTGTAAAATTCATTTGAGCATTGTTTTAAAACAACCAACATATTTGTTGGCAACATTTCCCAAGAGATATATGGCAGGCGGATAATGGGATGTGCATGAGCTCTGAGAGGAGCTGCCATTGTAAGTAGGAATTAGAAACCCAATGTTCCATATCCAGGCTTAGTGCATTATAACTGTTTATGGGCCAAAATTTTTCAGAAGAGTTGCTGGGTTCACTTTGGGATGGATTTTAAATGCAAAAGGGAAGAATAATGCATAACGGAGGCCTTGGTGTGGACCATCATTTTCCTCCACAGTATTTATCAAAAGGATGCCGTGTCATGATTCTTCCTGGCTCACAACTAGAGAGTTATCTTTGAAATTTATTTCACTTCTTTTGTGGGCCTTGAAGAGAGAGAACAGAAACACTTTGAGCATAGAAATATGGGTGGGAGCAACTGTTGAGGTACTTATTGGCAAGGGTAGACGTGAGGAGAAAATTCAGTAGGGAAAATAAATGCAGACTCTGGTTGCCTTTTCTTCCTTTCATCTTCAAGTCTAGCTGATGATGGTGGTGGTGATGAAGGCAGATATTCCAGAACCCCCCCCCATCCTGCTTTTTCAAACCAGGCCAGTAACCAGGAAAACATCAACAACTAGGTTCTTACTGCTTGCCTTGGCTTGTATTTCAAAAAAACAGTTGAGACTAGGAGGAGTTAGTCACCCTACCTCTCTCCTCCTTGGTTTATTATGATGGCAGGATGAGGGCATGGGCTAGCTAAAGGCTATAACTTGTCCAGCAACCCACAAACGTTGAATGCATGCATGCTTCTGTGGCACAGGGGCCAGGATATTGCAAGATTCTGTTGATGTATTGCCCATCCTACTGCCCAACAGAAATTTGGGAACAAGTGTTTCAATAGTCAGACATTCCTAGAGACTTGTTTGCTGTGTTATTTGTGGGTAAAAACAGCTGAATTCACCTTGACTTGGATACTGGTTGTTTGGAGCAATTCAGACAATGTATAGAGCAGTGTTGGCAAACCTATGGCACGGGTGTCAAAGGTGGCACTCGGAGCCCTTTCTGTGGGCACCCGGCATTGCCCCTTCACAATCACCTGTATTCAGGTTAAATTGCTGTATTGGCACTTTGCAAACAAATGAGTGGGTTTTAAATCGCAGTTTGGTCACTCAATCTCTAAAAGGTTCACCATCCCTGGTATAGAGGATGTCCAGGGAAGTGAGGAATGTTTACTTTGACTTATGATTCCTGGTCAATTAAATTTACTATGATGGGACTGATGCAATAGCTAACAATAAATGCTTCTTTAGTCGAAGGGATTATAACTTCCTGACTGAAGTAATGAGATCTATACCCTTAGGTCAGACTTGGGCACTTGGTGCTTTGTACAAATTAACACCACAGGTGTTGCCACGAAAGAAGGCAACAGCACTTGAATGCTCTCGGGTGGGAATCGCACTCCCAAAAGAGAGACTCCCAGCTTTTATTCAGGGTTGGGGGTAATCACAATCCGTCAATCAACCACAGGGGTTGCAGGTGGCTTCTTACATACACCTGGCACTAGAGATGGGCACGACTCGGGAAAATGACGTTTTCGAGTTGTCGTGTGTCGGAGGCAGTCCGTTTCGGCTCGTTTCCGTTTTTCGCAAAATTTCACAAAAAATTAGTCGGTTTGTTTTTTCGTTTTTTTGTTGTCATTAGTACTGGTTTGGGGGGGAGCGGGCTCCTGGAGGGAGCTGCAGGAGTCAGCCAGAGCCACAAGTGACAGACTGGCAGACTCTTTGCACCCGGTGTGTCTCACGTACTTGCATGTAGTGCAATGCAAGTAGATCTGGCTTAGGGTTAAGACGAGTTAGCGCAAGGGCTAGGGTTAGGCTAGTTACGGGTGATGTTAGGTTGAGTATTGGGGTGCACCTCTGGGTGCCTCTCTGACCCACTTAGAAGGACAGTGTACTGGCATATGGGTTAGGCTTAGGGTTCGGGTTTGGGCTACGATTAGTGGGCTGTTTATGCCCGATTGGCACATCCCAGAAGTCTCTGTGGTCAACCTGGCCAAGTGGCCATGCGATTGGTGGAAAATTTTGCACTCTCATGGGCGAGGTCCACTTTTTTTTGCAAGAAAAACCCACTCTCATGGGCGAGCCCATCATTGCAAATGTGCAGGTGTAATAAAATAAAATAAAATAAAATAAAAATAAAATAAAATAAAATAAAAAAAAAATAAAATCAACGGAGACTTTTTTTTTTGCAAGAAAAACCCAGTGCTGCTACTGTAAAAATTCAAGCATTTAAAATAGCTAATTTTTGCATGTTTCTGTGGTGCTTTAGTGGGGTTTTGGGCAACGATTTCAAAAAAAAATATTGCGGTCGCCATTTTGGATCCCCCGCACTGCATGGCAAATGGATGCGCCCTCCCAGCCTGGTACAGTCAGCAAAACCTGGCCATGCGATTGGTGGAATGGCTCCAAAACTTTGCATGGTCCACTCCCATGGGCGAGCCCATCATTGCGAATGCGCAGGTGTAAAAAATAAAATAAAATAAAATAAAATAACATAAAATCAACGGAGACTTTTTTTGCAAGAAAAACCCACTGCTGCTACTGTAAAAATTCAAGCATTTAAAATAGCTAATTTTCACATGTTTCTGTGGTGCTTTGGTGGGGTTTTGGGCAACGATTTCAAAAAAAATATTGCGGTCACCATTTTGGATCCCCCACACTGCATGGCAAATGGATGCGCCCTCCCAGCCTGGTACCAGCAGCACAGCAGTAGCAATAGCCAAGGAGAGGGGGGCGGGGAACCCCCCCCCAAATAAAACATCCTTCTGGCCTGGTAGGTGGCCTCAGACAGCTTTCACCTACTTTTAGGGCCGGGAATCGGGGTTTTTTTTTTAACTTTTAAAAACTTTTTTTCTGTGCTGCTTGGCATTGCGCGGCCGCCGCGATGCAAGTAACGAGCACGACAAATCAGACCAAATTGTTCGTTCGTCGGTTCGAGCTCGAAGTCTGGCGGAGTAATTCCCGTTACTGTTTCCATAGAGTAACGGAAACGAGTAACGGAAACGGAAACGGGAATACCGCTAAGTCGTGCCCATCTCTACCTGGCACCATTCTGCCTTCCAAAGAGCATTTCCACACAAGAGGCATATTGCCCCAGCTCTGCCCCTTTCCCTAGGGCTCAGCTCCACTTACCTGAGGAGATAGGGTATCTAAGGAATTCCCGCTTCCTCTCAGGTTCTGCCTGAGGGTTGCCACCTCTCACCTGGTTGTGCTCAAACATGGAAGGTTGACACCCTAGGCTGGACCCAAGCTCTGCCTGTAGGTGGTTTCACTAGCAAAAATGTAACATAGGTGCTACAGAGGCCCACCCCCACCCCCACCTTGGGACACCAGTCTAATTCCTGGGGAATGTATGCTGCCAGGGTCCTTCTCCAGGGATGACACATCAATCAGGCAGGAGCCTGGCTGACACTTTTCCACCTGGCCTCCCCATATAACTGATGTGTGCTCAGCTGCTTGGGGAATTGATCAGGGTCCATGAAGCTCCTGCCCAGATTTTTGTGCCAGCCCTAGAGAAGGACCCCAGCAATGCACATAGAGAGCCCAATAAGCGAACTAGCGGCCCAGAAAGGTTGGGGGGGTAGTCTTCCATGGTATCTATGGTGCTGAAATCATGCTTCATGCAAATTTGTACAAAGCACGAAGTGCACAAGTGCACTAGTTATTGGCTAGTCTCAGACCTGCAATTCAGGGCTAAAATGATTAAGAAATTAGCAGCATTGCTAAACCATGTTGTCTGAATATTGACCCATAAGAACTTCTATTTTTCCCATCCAGTTTTCCCAAGCCTTATCATTGTGAATGGCCCCATATAGGGATGCATGGAAGACTGTGGTCAGAAATTGAAACTTCTTCATTGTGGCCCCATCCTTGTGGAATAGGTTCTCTCCTGAGATCCTTCCAGCCTCTTTGACTTCATCCAACAAGATGCTTAAGACGTGGCACAGTGGTTAAATGCCTGTACTGCAGGTAAAATTGTGCTCACAATCTGGGGTTCAATCCCAGGTAGCAGGCTCATGGTTTTGGCCTTCCATCCTTCCGAGGTCGGTAAAATGAGTGCCCAGCTTGCTGGGGCTGGATGTGTAGCCTGCATACTGTAATTAAACTGTAAACTGCCCAGAGACTACTTGAAGTGGTATGGGGCGGTATATAAGCAGAACACTGCTTTTTATAAAGAAGCACTTAGTGACATCTTTCCCACAGGTGAATGTGGAATTGGATTGCACCTATCCTTACTCCTACCTTTAATGCATTTGGGATAGCTTTTTGATTGTCTTCATTTACTGTTGAATTGTTTGTTGTTATTGTGTTGGGTTGGGTTTGGAAAGGTTAAAATTGCCATTAACTGTCCAGGATAGTGCATATTGCTACGTTGGGTGGTATATAAATCTATGAAACTAAATAAATAAATAACCCAGGTGGAATTCAGAGAGATATAGCAATATTGAAATTTTCACATTCCTGTTGAGATCTCCTGGTAGTCAATGCTGCTAAATCCATTACATATGTCTTGCTGGTCTAAAACCTAGCATCAAATCATGTACAAAGTGTGATGAATGTGAAGGTGGTGTGTGTGTGTTTTTCCCTCTTCAGTTTGTCTATAAGTTTCTTGTTACTTGTTTTTCTATTCCACTTCCACTCCAAGCAGTTCAGACTGGCACAATTAGCTTTCTTCCTCTCTACTTTATTCTTCCAAAAAGCTTGGAAAGTGTATGAGTCCGAGAGTGACTAGCCCAAGGGCAGCCAGTAACATTCACTATTCAGTAGAGACTAGAAAATGCCTCTCCACATTCTCGGTTTAGCAAGTTAATAACTACATCATAATGCCTTATCAACACATTTGTGTTAAACTGATATAAAACCTCTAATACATTTCCGCAACACTTGCTTTTTTGCATCTGAGCTCAGAATGAGGCCCAGACACCCTAATCCCGACTATTTAGCTCATCTTTTGGAGGGAGAAATGATTAATTCTGCCTCTGAAATGGAGGAGATTTTGGAATGACTTGAAAATGGCTGTTTGGTCTTTTTTCCTACACTGTGGAAGATACAAAGGCACAGCCACAGTTCTGGATGACTCACAAGATCCAATGCTTCCCACTTTGGCAGGTTTTGTTTTTCAGCTACATTGCATGATTTACTCAGAAGCAGGTCCCACTCATCCCAAAGCTGCTTACTCTTAAGTAAGTGCATGTTGAACTGAACAGTCTGGCAATGCAGAAATTTGGACATGTCTTTCACCATCCATGGGAAAAGATGAGGGATGTAGCTCACAGACAGGGCACGTGTACTGTAGAAAGAAAATAATTCTGCCTTCAACATATTTTGGTGTTCATGATGATTCTTCTTGCTTGGAAATCCTTGTGAGGTCCAGCAGCCAAAATGTGTCAACTATTCAGATGTGGCGGATCATGTTGCACAGGGTGCACCGCAAGGAGGCTAGTCTACTTGCACAACAGAACCTGCCATGGAAATCTAGACAGAAAATAGTCAGAGAAGCCTTTCACAGAGAGACAGCATGGTGTCATGACAGGACAATGGCTAATCTAGATATGTTTAACTTAATGTCCACTCCAGTACTATGTCTTTATGATTTTGATCTCCCAAGGAAAAACTGGACAGCACTTAACCCAATTTTAGCTAACCACAGTAGGTATATTGGAAACTAGAGATGGGCACAAAATGAAAAATGAAACACTGTTTCATTGTTTTGTTACATAACAAAATAGTAGAATGTGTTTTGTTACAAAATGAAATGAAACACCATTTTTTCCCCTCTAGGAACAAAATGATTCATCCTAGAGGAAATGGCAGAGAAGCTTCTGAAAGCTCTTCCCTGAAAGCCCCCCATATTTGGAAATGTTTTGGGGGTCATGGGGTTGAATTATTAAACTCATAGGAAAAAAATATTTCTAATTGAATTGGGAAACCATAATAACCCCCCCCCCCCAAAAAAAAAAAACCGGTGATGATTAGTGCCATGACTTGGCTTCCGAATCCTGATTCAATTAGAATGATTTTTTTTCCTTGGGGGACTCCATTTGGAGCTTAATAACTCAGCTCCCTGACCTCAAAACCTCTCCAAATTTGGGGGGGGGGCTTACAGGGAAGAGCTTGAGGAAGCTCCCCAGTGGTTTTGATGCCAATACATGGCTGCAATCACTTTTTGGAGTACATTTTTTTTAAGTTGTCAAGTTGAAAATAGTGACCGCAGGCATGCTTTGGCACAAAACTGCAGATAAAGTTTAGACAGTTCCTTGCAAGTCCCTGAAATTTGGACAGCTTTTGGGGTCAGGGGGCTGAGTTTTTAAGCTCCAAAAGAGGTGCCCATTCTAATTGAATTGGGATTCAGAAGCCAAGCTGCTAATCGCTTGCCTGCAGGGGGGCTATTGTGGTTTCCCTATTCAATTAGAATAGGCTTAGTCGCTCTAGTAACTGCTCATACATAATTTGTTTCATTAATAACTTATTCATATTATGCATTTTAAAAGTCTCAAAATGTATTCTTTTGATGTTTTACGATTTATACATATTTCATATTGTCTTTGTGAAGTCTTACACAATAATGCTGTTGCTGTATTCTGCTACGTCATATGAAATAAATGTATAATAAATCAAGTAAAAGTACTAAAACTGATTAGGAAACTCAACAAATAGGATCTATTACTCAGAGCTGGCACTCTGGTTACATCTCAACAAACAGCCTGACCTGGTACAAAGCCAGCTTGCCCCCATTCCTACCTATCTTATATATGCACTAGACTGTGGTGGATTTTAAGTGATAGTATGATTCATCAGCTGGAAGGGACAGAGTGACAGGGGATGATCAGATGAAATAATCCCAAAGTATGTGCTTTCCATATTTCATATGAAGGATCTGATAGCTCAGTCATTTAAATGTTTGGCTACAGAGCTCGAGGTTAGGAGTTTGATCCCCTACAGTGCCTCCCAGATCAGGGCTGGACTTGATGACCATTAAGGTCCCATCCAGTTCTGCACTTCTCTAAGTCTGTAATATAAACACTCAGAAAGAGGGGGACAAGAGGTTTATTAGAGCGAAGGCAAGGTTCCCCCCCCCCCAGTTCCTTTCAAATCTGTTTCAAAGCAGGGACAAGCAACTGAGGATGTGACTACACAACAAGAGAAATTCACATAGGCTCCAGTAGTTAAAACAGAGAAAATTGCTTGCCTGGATTACTTATCATCTTGTTAAGGTGGCATACAGAGTTTCAGGAGAAATGACTACCAGACAAGTATCTTTAAAAGCTGCAAACAAGAGCTGGCTGCCAATATTATGTTATTTGCTGATTTCCTTCTTACTCACCATTTGTCTTCAGGTGATTCAGCCTCCAGCACTGATATAAGCCTTGGAGTGGGGGATTGTAAATGATTTGGAAATAATGGGAAACTGGCAACCCCTCAAGTGCCTCTTTCCCTTTTCTTTCCCCACCATAAACTAGGAAGCTGAAAAGTCAACTTCTTTTGCCTATTACATTGGTTCACTGCCTGTGTGATCACTTAAACAGTACTGTTAGAACACTACAGCAATGGAACCAATTACCTCAGGAGTGGGTGAGTGCTGCATCCCTGGAGGCATGCAAGAAAGAAATGGACAGCCATATTTTTCAATCTGCTTTGATTTGGATTGTCACATTGACCAGTGGGTTGGACTCAATGGCCTTATGGATGCATTCCAATTCATTATTCTATGATCCGATGACTCTAATGAGGTGATACAAATACAATCCAGTCTTTAAAAACACAGAAGCCACAGCATCTGAGGAAAAAATTACAGAGGGGGGAAAGGGACTGTGAGCTGATTTTACATGGTATTGTGTGTCATGTAGCCAATAGACAATAGTGTAAAGCACACCACACCAGTCCTTGAGCAGTTCCTGTATTATTCATGTAATTGCACAGTCAGTTCTCTCTAGATGTTTTTGGCCTACAACTCCTACAATCATTGCCAATAATGTTGGCCGGGGGCTGATAAGAGTACCATCACATCTCCATTAGAAAGGATAGTATTTTAAAACATCTGGAGATTTTAAAAAATGCAGTCATGAAGAATTTCATAAAGATTAATATGTCTTCCATTTTCTTTTGCATCGCTGTTACAGTCTGGATTGGAATAGATATTCCCTCTTGCTGAACTGGAGAATTCAATGTAAATTTATTGCCGCAACAAAGAGCAGACCAGCAATGGAGTCAGGGTTGAAAATATGACCTAAGTAGTATTGATAGATCAGCAAACTGGTAGAACACAATATCATAAACCAACTGTTTACGGGAATCTCGGTATGGAGATGGATTCTAAAGGAAGCGTAGATCATAAGACGTCATGACTGCTGTGTAGGAAAATATGAATTTTATTAGGCGCAGGATACATTTTGTCAAATCTAATGAGATGCTTGAATTCAAGCCAGACTCTAGTATTTTGCTTGTCTCAATAAGAGTAACTGTAATGGAAATGGGAGCTGTGCCAGGGTATCAGGAGTCGATACTAGACTCAGAAAACAAAATTATGGAGTCAGGGCACAATTCCAATTGACATATACATAAAATGCTGGTCAGCTCTGACTATACTTAGACTGGAACAACCAGTTTCATTTCTACTGTTACAGAATGAAACTAACTGATCAAAATGAGGCTGGAGATATGCGTGTACGGAGCATAACACAATTTTTTCTTATTTAAGGGTGGTACACAACTGAATGTGCCGTAATAGTCATTTTGTTAGCAGTCCTCTATGTGTAATGCTATAATTAGAGATGGGCACGAAATAAAAAAAAAAATGTGTTTTGGTTTTTCGTTTGTCGTTGAGAGGTCTGTTTTGATTTGTTTCCGTTACCGTTTTTCGCTTTTCATTTGTCGTTTCTACCCACTTTTGCACGATTTTTTAATGCATTTCCGTGCGAAGGCATCCCCCAATGCCCCAGACCAGAGGGAAAACACTAAAAAAAAAAGGATGCTGTCAGAGACACAGTATAGACTAGGTACGCAGGGAGGCTGCAAAGGCAGCGGCGGGCGTTGCCCAGGGTACAAGGCAGCTGCAGAGTGACTGCACTGCAGGGCAAGGGAGGGTACTCACCGAGAGGTACGCAGCACGCACGCACACAGGGAGGCTGCAGGACTGAAGCTAGAGTCGCAGAGACAGCAATCTCACCCTAACTCGCAGCAGAGACTGCAAGACGAACGGGGGGGGGGGGGCTGCCAGAGCTTTTTATGCCTTCTGTGGCTGCCATTCCTGCCCGCCCAGTCTGCAACCTGGGCATGCTATTGGTTGAACATGATCCCACATCATATGGCTTGCCTCCATTTTGTGGCTGGTGGCGACATCCATTTTAAAGGGAAAAGAAAAATACATCGCGATGGGAGAAGACAAAAACAAACGTTTAAAGGACCCCAACCCCTCTGGTAGGTATTATCAGACAATATAAATAATTATCACTGCATTTTTACGGATGTCCAGGGCGTTTTTTAACATTTAAAACGGCTCATTTCATTGTGCGTCGCCATTAACGGAAACGAAACGTAACAACCACAATTTTCGTGGTTCTGTTCGTTTTGTTTCATTTTCATCACAATTTTCATTTGTCATTTCGTTACATAATGGAAACGACAAACGGTAACGGAAATGAAAAAATGTTCATTCCGTGCCCATCTCTAGCTATAATTTTCATGTTCAATAATCAAGAAGTCAAAGCTTTAATTTCTGTTCACCTCCCTGTGTATGTTTGTAGCACTTAACACAGACTAGATTTCAGAATGAATTCAGATTCCTGGGGTTGGAAGAATGCTGCTTGTTGTTAAGAGACATACCTGAAAGCATAGCAATAAATTGCAGCAGCTCAATTGCTGGGCAAAAAAATGTGCTTTTCATCTACAGCTCCCAAATGTGCTCTCACAAACAGAACAACAAATTGTTTAGTAATACAATATGTTTTCAAAAACAAATAAACAATGTTGCATCATATTAACACAATACAAAAGCAAGGGCAAATGATACTTTAATTTGATAACACACACAAAAAGCTAGCTTTTGACATACATCAATCTACCTCAGGCTGGGCACCAATATACTGTGGGTAGAGATGTGGACAAATCATTTTGATTTGTGTCTGTGAAGATTCTCAGTCATCCAGGTGAGTTTATCTGGAAGCAGAGTCATGGCAACTGAATTTCTTTTCTTGAGAGATTGAAACACTTTTCTACTCATCCAAGTAGTTTCGTCAGTCTAAGGAAAGTTAGTGGCAAGTCCTCCAATTTGTACTTCACATTGATTTCACATCACCCTCGTCTGAAAAGGTTCAGGTTGGACAATGGCCTGAATAGGCTCACTAGGTGGACAATGGCCTAAGATATGTGAAAGTCTCACCTATGCAACCCTTCCCAACACCCATTAAGTAAGGGTCATTAGCCTGAGTTATGTACCCACAATTAGGGTTCTCAAAGAAAATGCTCCCCAGGGACCTAGAAACACTCTTTTCTACATATCCTTCAAGTTCGATGAAGACTGTGTTTTGTTCATTTGAGTTATATACCCACAAATACTACCCCCTCCCCCCAGAAAGTGCTCTTTAACAGGTGGTTTAGGGAAATCTTCCCCAAACTTCGAGGGCTCATAAAGAAGAGCCAGGTGAGGCTTCCCAGCACATTTGGTGTCTCTAAGTTCCTTTATAGTCCAATAAATCAAAAAACAAAAAAATGATAAAATTCATCAAATTCATTGGGGTATCAATTCATATTATTATGAACTGGTGATTTAGCAATTTTAGAATAAATTTTGTAATTCATTCCCCCCCCATCTCTAACTGTGTATAGTGAATTAAAAATTTCCAGAAGTTATAGAATCATAGAATCATTGAGTTGGAAGGAGCCTTTAAGGCCATTGAGTTCAACCCTCAGCTCAACTCAAGAATCCAAATCAAAGCAGATCTGACAAATAGCTTTCCAGTTTTTGCTTGAACACCTCCAGCATGTGTCCCATCAACCTACAATGTCCTACAATTGCCTAAGGCAATTGGTTCCACTCTTGTACCAATTAGGAAAGTTAGGAATTTTTTTCTTGACATTCAGCTGAAATGCAGGCTGCTTGTTACTTTTTGAATACTGTTAGCAATCCTGAATCCTTTTTAGGAGAAAAGTGGAATGTAAATATTTTGAATGAATGAATGAATGAATGAATGAATGAATGAATGAATGAATGAATATCTTCTGGACTCTAGAGGATACCTCAGAGCCACCTAGAAGATAACATGAACACTTAACATTAGCCAAGCAGGACTAGAAACTGAAGAAAACATTTGCTTCCAAAGCCAGCAGGTAATACAATTACTTTGGCTGCAATTGGCTTCACCCATTTAGCAGACTAAATTTTATTACAGTTCTCTGATTCAGGATTTGTCATATTTCTGTGTAACCTTATTGTCCAGGCAAGTAAGAAAATGGGGCTTCAAAAAAAAGCAAGCAATGAAGGGAAATATCTGAATATCAGACAGCCCTTAGTTTGATGAGTTAAGACAGAACACCCAACCAACAGTCACTAGGGGTGGAATTTGAAATTCACACTTCTGACTCATGTTTTCAACCTGTATTTTTGAACTCATTTTTTAAGTTATAAACCTGGCACAGATGTCTGCCATACCTTTTGGACTCTTCATACTTATTTTATACACTATGCACAATATATTGGGACACAGCCTGAGGAAGCAAAGGTCAAAATGCCAGCATGCTTTATTTATTTATTTATTTATTTATTTATTTATTTATTTATTTATTTATTTATTTATTTATTTATTTATTTATTTATTATTATTATTATTATTATTATTATTATTATTATTATTATTATTATTATTATTATTATTATTATTATTATTATTATTAACCACACAGCTATCTATGCTGGATTTTTATTACCAATCACTAGTCGAATACTTCCCAGGCGTTTAGGACTCAGTGATGTATCGTTCGAATTATGTGAGCAGATCCCAGTAAGGCGGCTTTCTGCATCTGACTGATGGTGACTTTGTCAACCCCAATTTCTTCTAAATACTTGCTTAGCTCTTTAGGCACTGCACCCAGTGTGCCGATTACCACTGGGACCACCTGTACCAGTTTATGCCAGAGTCTCTGAAGTTCAATTTTCAGATCCTGATATCGGGTAATTTTTTAAAGTTGTTTCTCTGTGACTCTACCATCTCCTGGTATAGCAACATCAATGATCCACACTTTTTTCTTCTCCACCATCACAATATCTGGGGTATTATGCTCCCAAACCCTGTCTGTCTGTATTCGGAAGTCCCAAAGTAGTTTTGCATGCTCATTTTCATTCACTTTTCCAGGCTTATGATCCCACCAGTTCTTTGTTATGGGCAGATGATAGTTCTGACACAAATTCCAGTGGACCATTTGAGCAACTACATTATGACGCTGTTTGTAATCAGTCTGAGCAATTTTCTTGCAACAACTCAATATATGGTCGATAGTTTCATCTGCCTCTTTGCAGAGTCTACATGTGGGGGACTCAGCTGATTTTTCTATTCTAGCCTTAACTGCATTTGTTCTGATAGCTTGTTCTTGAGCTGAAAAAAATCAGGGCTTCTGTCTCTTTTTTCAGTGTTCCATTGGTGAGCCATAACCAACTCTTTTCCTCATCTACTTTTCCTTTGACTTTTTCAAGTAATTGCCCATGCAGTGCTTTATTATGCCAGCTATCAGCTCTTATTTGCATTGTTGTTTTCCAGTATTGACCCTTTGTTTGCTTTACTTTAAACACCTCCTTGTTCTTAACCACCAATAATGCTGGCTCTGTATTATTTTTTACATAATCTGCCAATGCATGCTTCTCTTCTTCAACTGTCTGCTTCACTTGCAAAAGACCTCTACCACCTAATTTTCTAGGTAAATACAGCCTGTCAACATCACTGTGTGGATTATTATTATTATTATTATTATTATTATTATTATTATTATTATTATTATTATTATTATTATTATTATTATTATTATTATTATTATTATTGGTCCAGTAAAGGTATAACCTGCCCTTATATTTGTATGGTAGATTTCCAATATCTTTCTGGAAAAGAACAAAACCTTAGGAACATGTAAATAAATAGCAACCAATATTTTAAATTGATGCATTTGTATTTTAAATAGTGGAAACCACCATATTCTTCTTTAATTTCTGAAACAATGGAGGGCTGATAGGACAATAAATAGGACTATGGATGATGGGATGTTGTTGGTGATGGGGGCTTTGTGTGTTGCACACTTCATGGGGGCACTGTGGAAATGGCCATGTTGATTCAATTTGACTGTGATATAAGATATCTAGAATAGTAATAAACTGATTTACAGATAGACCACTGTATCTGTGGGGGATCAGTCCCAAACACCCCTGCAGATGCCAAAAACTTCAGGTAATAGTGAAGCCATGGTTTCTGGTTCCTTCTTGGAAGCAGTTCTGGTAATTATGACATGGTAATACATTTTTTAAAAAAAAAAATTAATACTGTATTTTCACATCATGAATAAGTGTAAATATGGATATCAATTTTGTGGATATAGGGGGCCTACTGTGGTGACATCTGGGGAAAAATGGAAAAGGGTATTAACAAATATAGGAATCTGTTTGGTTTTTTGTTGTTGCACTTCTACAGCAGTTACTCTCTTAGTTCCATTAAAGATAATGTGAGCCTGGTTCTTCACTGTCTCCACTTAAGGCACTTCCAAGCCTATGCAGAATCTGCATAAGAAATCCTCTCACTGGTGAGCTGTCAGAGTTCAGCCCATGGACAACATGTGTCCTGCAGGGCTCTTCTTGTGATTGAACACTGATAACAAGAACAGTTCAATCACAGAATGAGTTACCTTATGAGCTGCCTCTCTTTGGACAATACTGTACAATATGACTGCCATATCTGTGGGGGATCGGTTCCAGGATCCCCTGCGGATAGTAAAATCTGAAGATAAGAGTAAACATTCTTATCCAAGCATAATGGTGGCGGAAGGGTTGATGGTGGGGTGCCGGGGTGGAAGCTTTCACCCCTAACAGCCCCCAAATGGCAAGGAGAGAATAAGGGTTTTTTTTCCCTTTCTCCTTGCCACTGCAACAGTAGTGGCAGTGGCAAGGATGTGAGAAAATTAAAATTAAACTTACTGCCCTGATGCCAGCTGCCATCCTCCTCACTGCCATGCTGCTGCTGTGGGCCAGCCAGCCACCTTTCAGAGGGGTGGAGTGGGGACTCACCCACCTAGCCAACCGGCCTTTGAACTTCCAAGTCAGGTCCCAGGTGGCTGATTGGAAGTTTTGAACTTCTCGCTCAAATGTCTGATTCGCTGCCCAGGACCTGACCAGGAAATTCAGAGTCCACACCTCACCCAATCCAAAGAGTGCCTGGCCTGGCCTGGTGGTAGAAAAAGACCATGGCTCCCTCTTGCCGCCCTCCACCCCGAGTGCATGACAGCCGGCCGAGCTGTCATGCACCCACGGCGGAGATAGCTGCAGAAGGGGCCGCAATCCTGCGTCCGCGTGTGGAGGCAAGACTGCTGCTCCCTCTCACCGCCGTCTGCCACAAGTGCCTGACAACCGGCCTGGCTGTTATGCACCCACAGCGGAGATCGCTGGAGAGGGAGCCCTGGTCCCACCTCCGCGTGAGGAGTCCAGAACAGGGCTCTCTCTGACAGTCCTCCCTGCGGGCGATGATAGCCGGGCTGTCATTGCTAGCGGGAAAGAATGAACCAAACCAATCCAAACCAATTTGTTCCAGTTCGGTTCGTTCCGTTCTTAAATTACTCTGGGCTTCGTTATTCCTTCCGTTACATAACGGAACAAATATGGAATAACGGAATAATTTTTTTCATTTCATGTCCATCTGTAATGAGCATTAATAGGTTGTGGTCTGTTGATGTGGCCTCTAATTTGTACCACATGGTGTCTCTGGAAATTGAGTCAGAGGTAGAACCTTTGGTTTCACTAGTATACTTTTCCATCAGTTGTAAGATCAGAGCTTGATTCAGGGTTGACCTTCCTGTTCTGATGCCTGCTTGCTCTTTGACCAAGATGTTTTCCGATACCATCCAGCTTTGAATAGCCAGTAAATATGTCTTGCATACAGCATTCTGATCATGAATACTAAACTAGGCAATAGTTTGCTGGATTATCCTTCCTCTGTTTGCCCCCCCCCCCCAACCTGGCAATAAAGAGGCGAGACAACTTTTTGGAGGAAGGGCCACAATGTTATTACAACTTCATAACTCAGAACTGTAACCATACGAGGGGACCACATCCTACAGTGCAAGGGTAATGATGTTGGAGGGAATGTAGCCCTCCAGATGTTGTTTTCAGAGAGATCCACGCTTCTGTGTGATGCTGCCCACCTGTTCAGCGTCACCCCAACTTGTCTGAATCTACTAGCCCCTGACAACCTTCGGTTCGGCCTAGCATTAGCATTCTGGTGTTGTTTACTCCTATGCCTGGGATGAGGTCATTTTATTTCGAGGGTTGTCCTGCGCCTTAGGGGTGGCTTACCAAGGCTCACCTGAATACTTCTACCCCTGTGCTCCCCACTTATGAAGCTGTGACCGGGGACAAAGGTCCTCCTGGCACCCACTGGAGAATGGGATGGGCGAAAACGTGTGGTCACTCAGGAGCCAATAGAGTGACCACCAAAAATTCCCATCCAGTCCCCCATAGGGTGACCAGTTAGACTCACTCTCTCAACATAAGGGCGGGAGGGCGGGGATGCCGGTCTCGCCACCAAAGAGGCCGTTTGGGCATGGGGGAAAGCTTAAATAAGCTTTGGCATCCCCGTGCTGAGTTTCCGGATGGGTGGGAAGCAGCCCCACCCACGAACCGGTTTTGACGGGGCGCCATTCTTATAGATTGAGATAGTAGTCATACTTCAATCTGATAGCATTTGGGCATTCTGGTCTATATATGTGAAAAGGTTTGCCAGAATTGGGACTCATCAGTTTATATTTCTCGTTATTATCTCAGGTAGGATGCTGTCACAACCTGGAGCTCTACCTGGTTAGAGTTGGTTCATCAAGTTGATTATTTCGGCTGTTGGCAAATTCCTTTTGATATTTTCTAAGTAGAACCTGGGTGGGGTGGTCGTTGTGTCAACTTATATACCAATCCATAGTGCTAGAAGAATGTAATTTTGCTAGGAACACTCCAAGCTGGATATTTATTTTACTGTCCTTAGAGGGATGGAAGTCTGAGTCAGTCTTGAGCAAGCTACCTGGGACTAAAAACAGCTTGTAAGCAAAGATTTGACTTCAGTACTGCAGTTCAACTACTGTGTTACAGGGCTTGCCGATGGTGGAGTCTTTGGTTGTAGTTCCTATGCTTGTGATATATTTGGTGCATTGTGAAAAATGGCACATTGATATCTACCCTTTCACAACAACTGTGAAAATGAGAGTTTAATGAGAACCTTCAGGTCTTTATATGCCATAGGGATCTTGGACCTCTTTCAGCCACACAGAGAGGTCAAAGACTGCATCCACAAGACAACTGAAAGGTCCTTACAATCCTTACAGCAGGTTGTTGTGATACAGATTTTGATCCTGACTGAGAACTACTGGCTGTCGCATTAGAAAAAGGTAGTAAGGGAAGATAAAAGTAAAATACATCTGAAACTAGCTTGGAGAGTTAAGATTAATCTACAACCTGAGTGTCTCATTAAAACTTAGGTTGGATCTAAGAAAATGTAATGTATAAAAATCTCAAATTACTGATGAATGGCTCAGAAATCCTTTTCTCTCCCCCATTAAGGAGGGGGGGGATACTTTTCTGCTTGATTTCCCGTAGATTCCTTCCCACCTTCCTCCATATCATTTAGCACTAATAAAAGACTTGAAATCAACCAGTCAATCAAAATGTTCAAGTATTATTTTTGGAGTTAAATATGCAGCACTGATTTGATTTAAAAAATTCAAAGAAAAATAACATAGAACCAAGCTCCCCTTTCATTTCCCAGAGATGCTACAGGCTGGACAGTACATAAAAAAAATTAAATCTGCATCAAATCTGAGAATTTGGGGGCTTTGTTTCTTTTTTTCTTCCTTTTTGTCCTTTCTCTTCTGTCCTTGGTAGCAATACAATCCTTACAGCACGCCAAACATTCAGGAATTAAGTATAAAGGGGGGGGGTCATATTAATAGAGCCAGCATGGCTATTAAAAAGATGTGGAGATTTTGCTATTGTAAGGCTAAATTTGTACAACTTGCACTACTCAGCCTCACCCCCTCACCCCAAAAATAGATTCCTGTAGTAGTTGACCTGCTTGAACATGACCAAACACTTCAAGGTGGCAGATTGCCATAAGGCAAATCCATTCAGCAATGTAATTCCTCATTCAGGATGGGAAAAGCTGTCATGATCAATTTAACTCGGATTTACTTTTTTTCACTTTGAAGTTCATTCCATTTCATTTTTTATTTGGATTTGGGCTTCTTTGTTCCCTTTCTCTACATTAAATATCCATACGGGCTCCTGTGCACACATGTTAAAAGCAGCACACCTTTTTGTTCACCTTTTGAAATGTGCATATTTATGACAATAAACATGCACATTGTCAACACACAATAAACGTGTGTGTGTGTGTGTGTGTGTGTGTGTGTGTGTGTGTGTGTGTGTGTGTGTGTGTGTGTGTGTGTGTGTGTGTGTGTGTGTGTGAGAGAGAGAGAGAGAGAGAGAGAGAGAGAGAGAGAGAGAGAGAGAGAGAGAGAGAGGTGCACTTTGGATTCCACCCCCCAATACTTGGAGTTTCGAGGCACTCCTTCAGCTGCGTACATTTGTGTCGAGATATTTAGTGCATACACAAACTGCATCAAATGAATTGCATGGACTTGAGGAAGAAACTAAAATCCAGCACTTCTTAATTTTCGCTGTTGGGAATATATGGATCTGGTAATTTCTCTTTGAAGAGCAAACTTCATGATCCCCCCCCCATCCCAATTCAGGCACTACTGGATAGCTCCATGGCCTATGTGTCTGGCTGATGAGATACAGGATGGGAGTTCAGTTCCTCACTGTCCCGCCTCGACAGCGTCTGCACTTGGTGATCCGTCTAGCTGTGCAGTTCTAAGATGAGGGTGATAAAGAAAATGGCGACACACAAATTGTTAAATTGGGATCCACATTAATGCCATTTTCTCTTCCAATGGGACATCCCAGTACTGTTGATTCTGGGCAGGAGCAGGGATCCCCCCCAAAATTTTCTTTCATCGAGCAAAATTGAGGTCCAGCTTCCAGTGCTCTGGGGTGAACCTGCAGCATGGCTTCAACTAGGCTAACTCAAGAAGGACTTCCTAAGCTTTTTTTGGTCCTCAGGTCCCATGACATTATGTTGGTTGTAACTCTGGTGGATCTTTAAAAAATTCTGCCCTTCTAAGATCTTAGATCCCATGATCTGATAATCCTGCCTCATTAAATCCTCAGTCAAAGAAGGTCACCTTTACTACCCTCCTGTTCTGCACTACCTTCCTTGATTATGACCTCCTACTTAATGCAATACTGTCCATGATCTTTTCCTAAATGTCCCACGGGCAGTCAATGTAGGATGAGTTGAACGTTTCTGGCCATCTCATGTTAAATATGCCAATCAGTGACCCAGTCCAAAAATTCCTAACTAGCTTTGAAGGGGATAATATTATTAAAAAAAACTCACGTGTGTGCACTGGCCTCTCAGTAATCTATACAATTTTCAAAGTGCCCACAGGGCATAAGCTAGGAAGAAGCCAAGCAAACATGAAAAAAAAATCCTGCATAGTTGCTGGGAGGGATTATAGCCTCACCTCTTCCTAAGGCAGAGCAAAGCACCCTGTCCCTGTAGCTTTGTGGCAGATGCAATTTTCAACAAAGACTTTCAGAAGACAGTGTTTTCATAAATTGTATCCTTCCATGTACAACTGTTATAATTTTCAAGGAATGCAGGTGTGTGCCTTCTCATTTGTTTGAAATACTTTATGATTTAAGGAGCCAAGGGCTGGCCCTGCCATTAGGCAAAAAGAGGCAGCCATCTCTGGCAGCAGCAGGCTTGAGGCTTTAGAAAAAGGTAGGAAAGTGTCAGCTACTTAATTTGTTGTTATGCTTTTATTGGAAGAGAGGAAATGCTTGAAGGATTCACTTCCTCAATTGCTGAAATAAGTTTGTCCGCTTTGGTTCTCTGCAGCCTGATCTAGGTGCACCAAATAGTGCAGTGGTTTAGGTATCTGGTTTCAGAGCTAGAGGTTGGGAGTTCAATTTCACTCTGTTCTTTCTTGACGGCAGCTGGACTTAGTGATCCATAGGGCCCCTTCCAGTTCTGCAGTTTTAATAATATTATATTATTATTGCTTTGCCTTAGGCAGTGAAGTGGTTTAGGCTCGAAGAACTCTAGAAGAACTCAAACAAACTTGGTGAAGATTTCAAGAGACGAAAAGTTGGAGAATCCATAGTCTTTGTATAGCTAAAGTTGCTCTATATGAGGCATGCCCAAAGTCCGGCCCGGGGGCCAAATGCGGCCCGAATTAAAATTTTGAGTGGCCCTCAGCCAGCTCAGCCTGTCACTCATCCCTGCCAGAGAGCCCTTCCCTGAGCTGGCTAGAGAAGTAAGTTTGCAGTTTTATAGTTTGCCTGTCCTCCCTGCCTCTGTCCATCCCCTCACCAACGTTCCCTGCCTACCCACTCCTGGCTCTGTTGCTGCAGCATCTTTCCCACCTCCTAGCAAGGGAGGGCACCATATGTGAGCAGTGGTGCATCTTAGGTGTGTATGAGCCGATTCACAGGACATGCAACAGCCACGGGGCCCTTGGGTTCCTTGCAACCGGAGCATTTGCGGCTGTTGCAGATGTGCATGGACCATGCCCTTTCTCACCCCTTTAGGCTGAATGGTCGGCCCCCACACAATTTCACCTCACCAAATCTGGCCCTCCTTGCAAAAAGTTTGGATGCCCTGCTCTATATGAAGTGGCTCTTTATGGATTTATAAAACAGACTGATGGCTATGGAAATGAGTCGTATCAGTCAATAAATACATATTCGCTTAACCTGTTGTTTCAAAGCTCATGTTCAAGTTGCAGATGCTGCAAGTGGCATTGTCACCTAGTGTACACTTCTCCATTTTGAAATAGAAGCATTTATGCATTTACTCCACTCTGGTTTTTTTCTCCTTAAAACATCTCACGATTGAATTTCAAATAACTAAAGGTAATTTTCTAAAATCACTGTTCGAGAAGTGAGGTGAGAGTGAGGGCAGCACACATCTAGCAAGCTAGCAGGTGTTTCCAGGGTTCCTTCTACTATGTAATAATAGTAATTTATATCAGACGGAACGGTTTTTAATTGAAAATCTTTCAAGCTACTGTACTCACTGTGCTTTGGATTAATGTTAGTAAATTCAGGGGGCTTAAGTGCTCAGTTTTCAGAGCGTGCAATAACTTCCTGTTGGATCAACATGCCAGAGTGAAGCTTAAAGCATATTTGGAATATTTACATATTCATTTTACAATTGTTACGATGCAGATGCTGCACTGTGACATTGGGAAGGCATGGAGTAAGAAGACATAAAAATATGATGGTAATAGCTTGATGCTCAAAGCCTCCATTTCTTTTTCTTCTATTTGAATTCAAACATCAGTTGGGGTCAAAAGTGAGTGTCGGAACACTGACAGTAAACAAGATGACCTAATTCCTAAGATTAGGCAAGTGACACTTCAAATTTTCATCTGGATTCTACAAGGTTTGTAATGTATGCTCAGCAATAGCCATTTCTGTTAGACTAAACCAATTAGAAATGCAGAGAGAAAAGGCAGCAACTGGTACGCTGCACTCTTCTGCTTCATCATCTACATTTATGGGTTTGGGGACTGCAAAGAGCAATGGTTGGAACCTTCAAGAACTCAGCAACATCTGGTGAGCCTCGCCGCCTTCAGGTTACACACAAACTGATGCGGCTCTTGCTTTCTGAAACAATTCCTTTTTCACTTCTTTAGTAGCTGCATCAGATGAAGCACTCTCTTCTATTTCCCATCCCTTTTAGTTTGCTCTATCTCCCCTTTTCGAAATGACTGTTTGGCTAGTTTTCTCTACCAACAGGTGTGGGGGATCCGGATGAAAGAACATAGACTCGAGTCCAGTTGTCCGACCAGCGGAGCGATCATGATGATTGCCCCTTACCATTCAGGTTTTATTACATATCATTTACACTCCACAGTATGCACAGAATCAGTGATTGGTTACAAGGGAAACATTACATACATTACATATGCTGGTTGGCTAGGGTTGCCTCGTGACTGCCTCGTGAACAGAACATGCCTTGCCCAGTTATTGATTGCCATAACCCATGCCCTAGCTGTTTGCAGATGGAGGTGAGTTAATGAGACAGAGGAAGGTGAGTTAATGAGAAAGGTGAATTAATGAAAAGGAGACAATAGATGAAGGAAAGACGAAAATAGACAATGGGAAATGAAAAGCAAACAGGAATTATCCCAGGAACCAGAAGTAAATAAGTGGAGATGAGCAGGCAGCACCAGGTCAGGAATAAGCAAGCTGAGTAAATTATAGGCAAATAATAAGTAACCCAAGCTGGGTTAGATTCCAGGGTCTGGAGTCTGGAGCATGTGGATTTAGGCAGGAGGAATACCACGAGGTGGGCTTTCCCACTCATGAAATGGAATTGCCTCCTAGGCTGAATCCCAACTATCAGACTCCGACAAACTGGCACTTCATCAATCTTGATGGTTCATTTGTAGAAAAGAGTTCCCTCGGTTGAAAATGCTGAAAGCTGCCTTTGCTGTCAAAGGCTCCTGAGGACAGGTATGACAGAATACTTCCTTCTCTCCTGGGACAGCCTTGTGAGAGCTGGCTCTTTTGATGAGAAACCCTAATGTCCCACAGCTGGATGAAGTTCTTCTGGGAGGTGATGTGACAACTTAGATATTATGCAGTTGCTGCTCTCCCATCTTTTGTGTGTGTACTCACTATGTGACACTACAGAGAAATATAGCTGCCCCCACCCTTCCCCTGCCACTGGAACAACAATTCAGTGGCTGGCTACCAGTGGAACCCTTGCAGAGGGTTGAAGTAGCTAATAGCCTAAACATGACCAGGAAGTGGTCTATGACAATGGGGTCAAAGCCAACCCCTTCACACCCAAACCATCATCTTCCAGTCTCATTGAGAAGAGTAGGTCCAGAGTATGGCCCTTCTCATGTGTTGGGCCAATGACATATTCAGACAGTCCCATGCTTGTCATGGTGGCCATGAATTCCTGAGCCGCTCCAGTTAAGGCAGTCTCAGCATGGATGTTGAAGTCCCCCAGCACTAACAATCTGGGGGTCCTCAACATCAGGTCTGAGACCACCTCTTTCAGCTCGGGCAGGGAGACCATTGGTAACGCAGCAGGGTGGCCGGTACACCGAAAGAATCCCCAATCTGTCTTGTGAGTCCAACACACAATGCAGGCCCTCTAGACCCTTTCCCAAAGAAACAGGAAACCTGGTCAAGGAGATAGAAGTCCTATAGACTATAGCAACTCCCCCTCCCCAACCCTCCGAGAAACACTGGTGCTCTACTGAGTACCCAGGCGGACATAGCTGGGAGAGAGGGATCCCGCCTTCCTCTCCCACCCAAGTCTCAGTAATACATGCCAGGCCAGCACCCTCATCTAGAATAACATCATGGATGAGAGCAATCTTATTTTGTACCAACCTAGTATTCAACAAGAGCACTGTGTGGCTTGTGGGCTCGCCAATATGGTCACCTGATTTCTTCTGGCTAGGGGTGGAACCAGAAGAGAGGATAGATGTAAGGTATCTAACCTCCATTCTCCTATGCGGGCACATTCCACTCCTACCACCATACCTTCCCCTATCCAGCACAATCTCAATGGCTGCCCGCTCCATTGCCCTCCCCCCCTTCCTGTTACCTCAGTTCTATTGTGGGTCCTTACCTCCTCTACCTGATGGCAAGAAAACAAATCCATCTATTCAGCTTCATAATTCCACCATCCCCTACCCTTTATAACTACCTTACATCTTAGCGTCAACCAGATACCAGTTGTGCACCAAGGCAAGGTTGAGGAAGGAGGCAGGGCAGCCCAGGCAGCAGAGCAGCAAGGGGCCTGGTCCTGGAGTCAGCAGGTCTCCAAGGCCAAATTCACCACAGGGAAGGCTGGAAGCAGCCCCTCTGGCTGTCACCCAGGACCTGTTGGAGTGGCAGGTGGCAGAGTACTTTCCTAGCACAGGAACGTTGGTCTAGAGGCCCTCAGCAGGCTCGCCTTTTCAAGGCCCTTCTTCCCTCAACTAGGTGGCTGGTGATGAGGAAGGAGGTGGGGCAGCTCAGGCAGAAGAGGAGCAAATTTGTTACATCCACTAGTGAAAGAAGTTATTATCACTGGGGGATCCCCTAAAATGATGAATTGGCTTGGATTGGATGGTAACTGAGGTCCAATATCTTCTAAGCCCTTTCATCATTTGGGGTATACCCCAGTGATAATCTTTCAAACACTGGCTATCAGTCATCTAAGACTACTGGTCTTCAGCTTGTTGATGACTTCACTTCTGCAGAATGTGCTCATAAAGTGTCTTGTTCTCTAGCCATTTTATATCAACTGGACAGACTTTAGGCAATGCATAAAAGAGCTCTGAATTTTCTAGTCACATTCTTCAGTTTTCCTCAGGGTCCCCAAGCTGAATATTTAAACCCAAGTCATTGCATCATTTGAATGAGGTGTTGAGTTTAATGGTTGTGTGACATCACCAGTCTCACCTCTGGACAAGGAGTTAGCTATGGAAAAGAGAAACAGATGAGAGATAGGTACAAAAAGAGAAACAGAGTAGAGATAGGTACAAATAGCTGGTTTGGCAGTTCAGTGCTCTTTGCCTCTCAGTCAAATAGCTGTTCTGTGACATGTCATCCTGACTCCTCCAGCAAGCACCGGTGGTAGGTTGCATTTATCTGAAAGGGGACAAGATGTTTGTTTGCATGATTTAAGAGGTGAAGTGTGGCTTTGGTTGCAACTGCAGTAATTCTGATGTGAGGCAGCAGGGGAAACTCCATCTACCTCTTGTGGTGGTTTTCAGGCTTGGGCATGGATCAGATGAGAAGAGGGGGTTCATCCAGTAATGTTACCCACCCCAAGTGACTTTCCTTCAGGAAGCATACAGCCCATCTTTATGCCAATCTCAAAGGCTATTGTACACTCTTTGCTCCCAGGTAATAAGTGGAGCCAATCGACTCCAGAAATCCACATGGTCAAACTTTGGATTTCTTTCAAAGTTTAGGCCGTGGGCATGTTGGCTGGTCTGGGACCCTTCCTTCATGCTAGCATTAAGGTCATTGGCAGCTATAACCCATGTGGCTGTAGCCAGTTGCTTCCAAATACATTGTTTCTAGTGTGGTTAGACCCCAACCTTCCATCACCAATGAGGACTGAATTGAGAGAGAGATTTACTGCCTACTTAAATGTGCATAGGTCTGCTGGATGAAGTCCAGGGAGGACAGAGGTGCCTCTTTCTGGTCAGTTGAAAGGCAGATCAAGGAACAGGGATGCAGCTTGTACTGTGCAGGGTTAGACCACCTCTAAAAGCACAGGTGCACAGCTTAGGGTTGCTCCTGGATTCATCTCTGAGCCTACTTTCAACAGTGGACAGAAGTGAATGTGCACAATTAAAACGAGTCCACTGGCTGCTCTCTCCCTTAGTTGCATCCTGGCTGGATTACTGTATCGTGCTCTGTGTGGTGCTGACTTTGGAAAGTGCTTGGAAATTTCAGAGTCCAAAACATTGTAGCAAGTAATTTAGGCTGTTTAGCGGGACCACGTCACCTCCTCCTGCTGCTCAAGCAGCTTCAGTGGCTGCTTATTTGTTTCTGAGCTGAATTCAAAGTGTTGGCTCTAACCTCTAAAGTCTTAAATGGCTTGGGTCCAAGGACCGTATCTCCTTATATGAGCCTTCTTCAGTGTTAAGATCACCAGCAGAGGCCTTTCTCTGGGCCCTGCCACTTTCACAGATTTATTTAGTGGATACAAGGGACAGGGCTTTCTCTGCTATTGCTTTCAGACTTTGGAACTGCCTCTCATCAAAGGCCAAGCTGGCCCCATCATTGCTGTCCTTCCACAAGCAGGAAAAGACTTTTCTCTTCAGGAAAGTTTCCCGTCAATGACTGACTGCCTAAGTGGGATCTTTAAATTGATTGTTGCGCCTTACTGCTTTGAAAGTGTTTTTGGTATTCCTTTTGTTTATCGCTTTTGAGTGTGGTATTGCTTGATTCCTGCAGCATTTGTACACACACTGTTTTCAGCTTTGATATTGTCTTTTAGTTATGGGTTCTTTTTATGGAGAAAGTGGGGTAAAATATTTTAAATAAAATAAAATAAAAGTAATCCTGATCGATCAACAGAAAGTATATTGAAAACAAATTCCAATTTAGTGGCTATTTTGTTGTCATAATATAGCCCTTGTTCAAACAGGTATCATAACATCTGCATGTTTTCACAAGAAGCATTGGTGTGTGTGTGCGTCCCAAAACAATTTAACACAAGTGCCTTTGGAAGTGGATGTCCATCATTCATCGCACAGAAGGATAGAAATCGCCTGCAGACTTAATTCTATAACTACTTGCTTAATGGGGTCATCCAGCAGAACTGTTCTTCTCCTCTCTGCCCAAGTTATGTTGAATTTAAGCCTATTATGTTTTTGTTTTGTTTTGTTTTAGTATGTTCTGCTTTCTATTCCTATTGATTTTCAAACTTAAAAGTAGTAGAAAACGTTTTCCAAGGGTTCCATATCTTCATTAAAGAAACATGCCTATTAAAAACAACCAAGAAAAAATTGAGCAATAAAAGGGCTTGTGTGTATGTGTGTGAAAGAATCAAATAAATATTTTAGAAGATACCCAGCTATGTGCATTAATATTTCTGAAAGTTCTTTCCAGCCCTCCTTTGCTGTCTTCTCCTCTAATATGAAAAACCTTCAATTGTGGCATACATAACAGGTTAGTAAATGAATATGCCAAACACTGATTAACGCAGGGCATTGTGATAAAATCAAAATACATCAGAACAGACACGAGCTGGTACCAAATAATTCAAGTGTAACCTAACGCAAAGCTCTGCAATTCACATCAGGTCAGGAATCTGAACTTCTGAAACCAAAATCAATTTAGTTTAACAGTTCATTCCTTTCCTTATTAACACAGTAATGCAGATCCTGCCTGATGGGCGGCAGAGCAGCTAAGAATAGATATGTGAGTGCAACATCCACAGCAGGAGCAAACAAGTTACCTAAAGTTATCATGTGAGGTTAATTGATAAATGGGTCAAATTGGATGGGGAAAAGAGCCTCCCCCTCTCTCATCCATGCTTTATATTGCTGGAGTTTGAACTGATTGCTTTTAGTTAGGGGTGGGCCACCTTGTTGAGCCAGTGAAGAGGAACCATTTAACTCCTGGGATTTATTGGGAGAACACACCAGGCTCCCAAGTGCTGCAACACATACATAAATAAATTCCAGCAGTTTCCAAATGTCCATTTCTCTTTCATAATTTGATGTTGCAGGTAGGGATGGAGGACTCCCATGAACTTGTTGTATGTCAATAGTGTGGCTGTGGAGAATACTCAAAACAAATCTTGTTCTTAAGTATCTAAATACAGTTGACCCTTGTATAACAAACAGTTTGTATAACATGAAATTTGTACAACATAAAAAATTCTGGAGATAGGGGAAATTTGCTTAACATAATCGCCTATGGAGCGAATCTGTACAACATAAAATGGGATTACTCTGTTTTCAATGCATTCCTATGGGAAATTTGTATAAAGGGAAATTTGCGTAGAATCATAGACTTGGAAGAGACCTCTAGGGCCATCCAGTCCAACCCCCTGCCATGCAGGAACCCCATCACAGTATTTACGACAGATGGACATCCAGCCTCTGCTTAAAAACCTCCAAAGAAGGAGACTCCACCACCCTTTATGGCAACATATTCCACTGCCAAACAGCTCTAACTGTCATGAAGTTCTTCCTGATGTTCAAATGGAATCTCTTTTCCTGTAGTTTGAAACCATTGCCCCGAGTCCTAGTCTCTGAAGCCATGGAAAAAAAACCTGTTCCCTCTTCAATATGACATCCTTTCAAATATTTAAACTATTAGTTATCATATCCACCCTCAGCCTTCTTTTTGAAAGGCTAAACATCCCCAGCTCCCTAAGCCGTTCCTCATATGACATTTCTTCCAGACCTTAACATAATCTCATTTGGAATGAATTAATTCCTTTATACAAGGTACCACTGTATTAAGTAATGACCACCTTTGCCACGAACATGTTTCTGTAAACTTTATTCACCTTTGTTCTCTCCTTTAGGGCATCTTGGATTCTATTATTGTTTATAATTTTGATTTTGATTTTAGCTATGGACTATTTTGCTTGTTTTATGTTTTATATTATATTTGATATTATGTTTGTTGTATTTATCTTAAAATTTTGAAAATTTCCCAGAGTGGCACTTGTACCAGATGGTGCAGTATAGAAATCAAATAACTCAATCAATAAATAAATACTGGCATATTCACCAGGACTTTCAGATTCCCTTCAGAGCAGCTATGAGTTGGAGCATTTTGGCATTAGCACTTTTAACATCTATATTGCATTTTTTTCAACTCAGTTTTCACATTTTTGGATTTGTAGTATGGATACATATATGTTTTGCTATTGTGCAGCAGAACAAATGAACATTCTATACAGTCTTTCTAAAACTGGAGGCAGGCCAAACAAACAAAATTTGAAACTAGATTTTGGAATCAGCCCTAAATTTGGTACAGATGTAGCTGTTTGTCTGTTTTTGCTTTTTGCCAAATTTAGGGAAGTTTACATAACTTCAAGTTGTTTTCAAGTTGTGATTTTTTTTAAAAAAAAGTAAAACTGGGGAATAGGTGTTTCCACAGATATTTTCATGAACCAGTAAAGAGGGGCAGAAATGAGAAAAGAAGAGATTCACCTTAAATATCTCCCATCCCTTTTAGCCTGTCCCCAGGCAGTGAAAATATGGACTGGCCACCCTTCTGCTAGTATTATTGATTAATGACATTTTTGTCAATAATGCGAATGGCTATATGAAATTTATTTATTTATTTATTTTTTTAAAAAATCAAACTACATGATGCTCAGGGAACCACAGATTTATTTTGACCATAAGCATGTTTCATAACTTGAAGTTTTTAAATTAGCTGCTAAGGGTCATTTATTTTCATTCACTTGTTAAATTATTTTTTAAAAAAATGTTTCAGCATATTCCTGATCCAGCATGGCTGTTCTTATGTTCTTAATTTTTTTATTAGGGCATCTGTATGCATATGCCTTTTCAGGGGAGAACAACTCAGTCCTGACAAATTAAACAAACAAGAAAAAGCAAAACAAATTAATATTGATGGGTTATTGTTTATTACTAGATTCAGCAAAGTTCAATCTCCATTGTTATGCATTTCTAATAGAGATGGGTACGACTTGAAAAAATTTTTTTTCGAGTTGTCGTTAGTCAGGCCGGTTCCATTTCGGGTCGTTTCTGTTTTTCGTGAAAATTTGCAAAAATTAGTCGGTTCGTTTTTTTTTTGTTTTCTCGTTTTCGTTAGTACTGGTTTTGGGGGGGGTAGTGGGCTCCTGGAGGCACCTCTGTGGGGTGGGTGCCTCCTCTGGCCTGCTATAAAGGGAAAGCGGGCTCCTGGAGGCACCCGTGGGTGCCTCCTATCCTCACCCACTAGGAAAGGGAAGCAGGCTCCAAGAGACCCCTCAACATGGGGGTCTCCCCTCCTCACCTGCTGCTGCTGCAAAATGGTATGCATACCAGTTGCAGACAGTGAGACTAGTGATGGCAGTGAACCCAGAGCCTGGTGATGCCTAACTAAGGCTCTCGCACCACCATGTCTCACACAGAAGAGAATTGTACTTGCGTGTAGTGCAATGCAAGTAGATCTGGCTTAGGGTTAAGGTGGGTTAGTGCAAGGGCTAGGGTTAGGCTAGTGACGGGTAAGGTTACGGTGGGCTAGTGGGTTGCACCTCTGGGTGCCTCTCTGACCCACTAAGAAGACAGTCTGTGACGTATGGGTAAGGACTGGAGTCAAGGATTAGGGTTAGGGTTAGGGGGCTAGGGCAGGTTTTATGGGGCTTTTTGGCACATCCCAGAAGTCTCCATGGCCAAGTGGCCATGCGATTGGTGGGATGGCTCCAAAAATTTGCATGATCGTCCACTCCCACATGGCTGGCCACTCGGCCAGCCCATCATTGCGCAGGTGTAAAAAAATTAAAAAAAAATAAAATCAATGGAGGACAGAGGAGGAGAGGAGAGACATTTTGTTGCAAGAAAAAACCCACTGCTACTGTGAAAAATCTGGCAGTTTATAAATTTTCGCGTGTTTCTGTTGTGCATGTGTGTTTTTGGACCACGATTTCAAAAACAATATTGCGTTCGCCGCCCCATTTTGGATCCCCCGCCCGCACCGCATGGCATGCCGAGTCCGGCTGCCCAGGACGGGGGGAGGCGGGACCCCCCCTCCAGAAATCACCCCTCCGGTAGGTGCCCTGCGCCCTTAGTCAAGCAGGCATTTTTCCGCCTGCTTTTTTGGCTCGGGAATGGGTGGGGGGAGAGTTTAAAAGTTTTTTCCTCTGCCGTCCGTGCCGCTTGCTTGCGCTTTAATTGCGGCGGCCGGCGGCGAGACTGGGCTTTTTGCTGGCTGCGAGCCTGCGGAGAGTCCCACCAGAGCAGCCCAGGATGGGGGATGTGGGGGGAGGCCGGGGACCTCCAGAAACAACCCCTCTGGTAGGTGCCCTGAGGCACGGCAGGAATTTTTCTGCCTGCTTTTTGGCCAGGAACCGGGTTTTTTTAACTTTTAAAAACTTTTTTTCTGTGCCACGTGGCATCGCGCGATCGCGCGATGCAAGGAACGAGCACGACAAATCAGACCAAAATTGTTCGTTCGTCAGTTCGAGCTCGAAGTCTGGGGGAGTAATTCCCGTTACCGTTTCCGTAGAGTAACGGAACCGAGTAATGGAAACGGAAACGGGAATACCGCTAAGTCGTGCCCATCTCTAATTTCTATGTGTTTATGCATAGTATCCAAGGATCTTTCCAATGTGTTTTGTGTTATTTGTATGTGCATGTCTGTGCACACACACACACACACACACACACACACACACACACACACACACTTCAACATGTGTATATGCATAGGAAGAGCTCTTGCTCTTTTGACTCTAACAAGAGTGGCAAAGCATAATCCCTGTGCATTACTCGGAAAATTTAGGAGCAGATGTCATGCAGCAGGGTGCGAGAAATAGCTGTCAGTTTGCTTAAGGAAATTTCATCAGTGCTAGAGGTGGTGACAACACTAAATGTCTGTAGGGGACTGACATTCTCTCTCTCTCTCTCTCTTTTCCTCCCTCCTTCATGTTGGTTACAGGTGCTGGAATATTTGATGAATTCACACCGTATGCGGTCCTTTGTTATCTGCTTGAATTAGGACCATACAAATGTCGATGCTGCATTCATTGCTCAATTGTTCACGTTAATTGAAGGCAGTCCATGACCATTACTTGGCATAGTGGGATTTTTCTTCCCTCATCTGTCTTTTGAGGAACACTGAGGTCCCTTGGAAACTTAGCAGAGAGCTCTCTGTAAAAAGATAAGAAATGGCAGATCATTCCCCCTTAAGTATCTGCTGTCTTTCTTACCCTGCTTGGGAAATAGCAACAAATCTGTGGTAAAAACAAGCTCAAAAAGCATTTAACTCATGGCATCCTAGATGCCATAAGCACAACCAATCTTGCCTGATTTTGGAAGCTAAGCGGGTTGGCCCTGGTTAGTACTTGGATGGGAAACCACCAGGGAATACCAGGAGCTGTAGGTGCCTGGAGTAGGAACTGGCAAACCATTCCAGTATTCCTGCCAAGAAAACTCCATGGACATGGGACCATGAAGAGTCAGTTGCGACTGCAGTGATGCAACACACACACACACACATCCCTGGGTAGAGATGCAACAAATCCTTCACAGAAACCTGGAGAGCTGATTGGAGTGAACCATCTTTTTCTTAGCACAGGGAGGTGAATCCAATTTGGAGAAGATCTTTGGGGACCAGCATCCAACAGCAGTCGTGGCCAAGGATGCCAAGACCAGGGGCAAAGCAAAGCAGGAAGAGTTGGGAACAATCCCTACCATGCTGGAGATTTTTTCCATCATGTTTACAGACCAGTATTATGAATCTTAAAACAATATGCCAGCAAATTTGGAAAACTCAGCAGTGGCCAGAGGGTTGGGAAAGATCAGTCTGAATCCCAATCCCAAAAAAGGGTAATGCCAAAGAATGCTTCAACTACCATACAGTTGCACTCACTTCACACGCTAGCAAATTTATGCTCAAAATTCTACAAGGGAGGCTTCAGCAGCATGTGGACAGAGAACTCCCAGAAGTGCAAGCTGAATTTTTAAGGGGCAGAGGAACTAGAGATCAAATTGCCAACATGTGCTGCATTATGGACAAAGCTAGAGAATTCAAAAACAAAATCTACTTGTGCTTCATTGACTACGCAAAAGCCTTTGACTGTGTGGCCCACAACAAACTGTGGCAAGTTCTTAAAGGAAAGGAAGCGCCTGACCACCTTATCTGTCTCCAAAGAAATCTATATGTGGGACGAGCAGCAACAGTCAGAACAGCATATGGAACAACTGACTGGTTTAAGGCTGTGTATTGTTACCTTGCCTATTTAACTTATATGCAGAGGACATCATGCGAAAGGCAGGACTGGATGAATCACAAACCGGAATTAAGATTGCCGGAAGAAATATAAACAACCTCAGATACACAGATGATACTACTCTGATAGCAGAAAGTGAGGAGGAATTAAAGAACCTCTTAATGAGGGTGAAAGAGGAATACAAAAAATGGGCTGAAGCTCAACATAAAAAAAAAGATCATGGCCACTGGTCCCATCAACTCTTGGCAAATAGAAGGGGAATAAATGGAGGCAATGACAGAGTTTATTTTCTTGGGCTCCTTGATCATTGTAGATGGTGACTGCAGCAACAAATTTAAAAGACACCTGCTTCTTGAGAGGAAAGTGATGTCAAACCTATGCAGCATCTTAAAAAGCAGAGACATCACTTTGCCGACAAAGGTCAGGATAGTTAAAGCTATGGTTTTTCTACTAGTGATGTATGGAAGTGAGAACTTTACCATAAAGAAGGCTGATTGCCATAGAATTGTGGTGCTGGATGAGATTCTTGAGAGTCCCCTGGACTGCAAGGAGATTAAACCTATCCATCCTGAAAAAAATCAACCCTGAATGTTCACTGGAAGGACAGATTTTGAATAGAGATGGGCACGAAATGAGCGATTTTTCATTTTTGTTTTCGTTTATTCATTTCGTTACGCAACAAAAACAAAATGAAATTAAAAAAAACACGAAAACGAAAACCAAATTTGCCGTGTTTTTCGTTTTTGTTGCAGCAGATGCATTGAACTAAAAAGAATGCTAACGAAACAGCAATTTTTTGTTTTTGTTTTTGTTTTTTCATTTTGTTACCTAATGAAACAAAAATGAAATTGTTTGCAAAAAATGTCACAAAAACGAAAACGAACTGAAACGGACCCCTAAACGACCAAACGACAAACGAAGCACCATTTTTTTGAGTCGTGCCCATCTCTAATTTTGAAGCAGAGGCTCCAATGCTTTGGCCACTTCATGAGGACAGAGGAGTCCTTGGAAAAGTCCCTGATGTTGGGAAAGACTGAAGGCAAACTGAAAAGGGGATGGAAGAGAATGAGATGGTTGGATGGCAGTGGAGGACAGAAGGGCCTGGCGTGCTCTGATCCATAGGATCACAAAGAGTCAGACATGACTGAATGACTGAACAACAATATCATCAACAACAGCAGCAGCAGCAGCAGCAGCAGCAGCAACTGAGGTATAAGTCAGTGTGCAAAAGCATTCAGGCACACAAAGCCTGCCTCTGTTCTATGCAAGATGTCAACATGTGTCAGTTTTCTTCTTGTATTTCTCAGTTCAACAGGATCCTTGTTCTCTCAAGGGAGGACAGCCACATTTGAAAGTAGACTTTCCTTTCTCACATGGAAATTTGTATATACAACAAGGAACAGGGCCTCCCTATCTATGGGATCAGTATCTGCTCTGGCTGAACATACCAAATAAAACTATATAGAAATACTAATTTATATAGTATGTATTTCCAGGGAATATTTATATACTTTTCAGCATCTGCAGGAGGGCTTGGAACCATCTCCCATGAATACCAAGGCCCTATTCTACAGTGATAAAATCCTATTCCTCAAACAGTGGATTACTGTTTAGTTGGAAACATGTGATGGCCCATGACATGCTATGATATGCATGACATTCTTCAAAAAGTAATATAGATGCAAATGGAAAGAAAGAATATATCAGAAAGTATAAGACTATCTGCCTATCGGGATTTAGAAGGAATTAAATATTTGCATACTAGGCACATTGTTGGAAAAATAGCATCCTATTTATTTTAAAGCTTATGCTTTGGGTTTTTGCTAATTGATTTTGGTTCTTTCCCCTTAAAGATCCTCTGAAAAGTGTTATGCCAACTGCTTCAACAGTCTTTGTATTAAGATTGTTTGAAAGGAGGGTGGAAATTCTGTATATGAAATGTGAACTATTTATCTTTAGTCTGACATGGTTTTCTGTTCCTTCGTGCCAGACAATATAGACAAGCATCACTAGATGGAGGAGCTGCTATGATAACTTTTTAATCAAAAAATCCGAGACAACTGAGAGGTAGCTTCTTTTTCTTTCTACTCTGTTATGCAAAATCCCAATCAATCTATTTTTATAATGCAATTTTGGGAGGCCGTCGCTGAGAACTCTAGAGAGCAAACACAAAAAGAACAAGACAGCAGTTGCAAAGGTAGCTGCAGAACAAACACGTGGAATTCAGGTACCCTGGAAAGAAGGACAGTGGGGAAAAACACCACATCCTAACCACAGGGAATACATTTGAGTACCATTTTGGCAATTCATTTTATGTGGGGCAAGTGGCTCATTTGGGGCGGAGGCTGGTCTGCAGCAGGTGTGTTCTGCTCTCTCTCTCTCTCTCTCTCTCTCTCTCTCTCTCTCTCTCTCTCTCTCTCTCTCTCACACACACACACACACACACACACACACACACACACACACACACACAGCCCCATGGTGGTGGGCCTGTGGGCTGGGTTGGCACATTTTTAAATATATATATATATTTCTTATCTCCCGCCGACCAGCATCTAGCAGATCCTTCTCCTCTGCTTTATAAAAGTTAGCTTCTCATTGTTGTATGAGTCCTCCCTACTAATTATGATCTAGCAAGAACATTGAACACCTTTCCTGCTTCAGCAGCATGTCTAAAGGGAGGGGCAGGGGGAGACAGGAAAGGGATTAACAAAATACAGTGGTACCTCTACTTACGAGCTTAGTCTGTTCCAAATGCATGCTCATAAATTGAACAACTCATAAGGAGAGCATCCATATCTTAAAAAATCAAATACAAAAATGAAAAAAAATGATTTTTTAAAAAAAATGTAAGTAGAGCAGACTGCATCTAAAATTTGTAAGACAGCAGTTAAAAGGCCAACAGTTTTCCGCTCTTAAGTCAAATTACTCATAAGTAGAGATGGGAATGAAATGCCAAAATGGTGTTTCATTTCAATTTTTGTTTTTTCATTTGTTTTGTTTAAAACAAAATGTTTTTTTAAAAAAATTCGTATGTAGAGCCACTCATAAGTAGAGGTACCACTGTATTTAGATTCATACTTTACCAATTTTCACACTTTCAAATTAGTATGCATTTTTTAATGGCCATGGTTCTTCAACAATCTCACTTCTGGGTATAAGTGTATATATCTGTTGACTCAAAAAACTAAAATTTAAAATTTAAAATTTAAGCCAGATTTAAAAGTAGAGGCAGGGACAGCTCATACACCAAGATGGGAGCCATCACTCTCAAATTTTAGGTGGAGGCAAACACGCCTGTCATAATCACAAGCCATCCTCGGCTACAAAAATAAGAAAATGAGTGACACCAAAATTGACAAATTTATCCCTCAATAAATGAACTTCTAATTCAATAACTGAGGGCAGCTTTGGGAATCATTAGTGAGATTATTCACCTCCAAAAAGATTTCAAGATATTCCAGAATGGGAAAGAAGAAGAGATATATGGCCTCTGCTCTCCCTTCTCTATTTTAATGTCTCTGCTCTTGAAATATATTCTGCATATGTATTAACAGTGACAGTACAGCATTTCACAGTGGTTAAAAACGGAGGATTCATGTCTCTAAAAAGCATGGCTTGCTTCATGCCACATTTTGTGGTTCATTGAACACATTCACACTTCTCATATGGTGCCTTGGAAGAGCTTCAAAATAAAGGCTGCATGTGAATTCTTTCACATGCATTGCTTTTAAGAGCCTCCTTTGATTGATTGTAACTGACAGCTAGATACTAAAAGGAAGTTCCAATTGATTCACCATAAAAGCCATGTCTCCAGATCCAAGTCCTTAGAGAGGAGCCAGCTAGTCACTGTCTCCACCCTTGCAATAAATCGCACATAAAGTAAGTTCATTAAGCCTGCATTGTATTCAACAAAGCTATCATTCTCACCAGTGACTTGAGAGCAATCAAAATGGCATCCATAAAGTATCAAAAGTATCCAACACCTAAGAAATCCTCGTGTCCGTAACATGCCATAAGCACAAATTATAAAAAAACTGCAGCCTAGAACTTTCCCTAGAATCTAGATTGTAAGTTCCTTAGGATTGAGACCCATCCTCTCACCTGCTGTAAAACTGTGATATCCTTACTTTAAAATGCAGCCATCCAGATGCTCTTCACTGTACCTCCCATTGGTCTTACCCGTCAGAAGCAATAGAGAGGAATATTAAGAGTTGCAGTCCAGTAATACTGGCTATGCTGTACTTTGACCACCTTTGCCATAAAGTGTCAGAAATATATCATTTTGAATACAAGGCAACCTGGTTGGAAACTGATCAACAGGGCACCACCTCTTGCTACCTGAAGCAAAGCAGCATCTACCACCACATGCACCAAGTAACCAAGGCTGCTCAAACTGTTTTGACACTGGAGTCAGAAAGCCCCCCCCCCAAAAAAAAGCCTTTTCTTGAAGGATAGATGTAATACTAACTACATATTTCTGTGGTCGTCCAGCTGCCTGAGATGACTGCCTCATTCTTTGTAACAATAGGGCCATCTGGCTTTGTAAGGGGTTCTTAATTAAGGAACATCGTAATAGACTGGGTACCCTGAAAGAGAGCTGGCCAAACACAATCCTTTGTTCCTTGCAATGCAAAGCCATCAGGACATGTTAGATGCATGCAGCAACATGGAGCAACAGTCAGTCCATACAGCCCTGGGCAGTCATGTGTACAATGAACTAAATACCATCTGTCTAATTTTTGCAGTGTTCCAATTTTACTATGAAACTTGCTTTTTTCAAGGAATGGCAAGAGATCCACAATCCTTTCTGAATTTGTTTTGGAACTTTTCCATGCCTGTTCACTGTTGTTGTTTCCCTACTTGGGCAATTTCTGCAGTATTTTCTCAGTTCTGTCACTATGAACTGTTCAGCAACAGCTGGAGACCCAGCTTTGGAAGCATCTGTCCTAAGATGCCTTCAAGCCATAGTTTAAGTTCTGTATCCAGCATTTCCAGGTAAAACAGGAGAAGCACCAATCTTCAGAAAGATTCCACCACTCACTGTTGACACAGTGGTCTGATTCCACTGAAGGCTAAGTATAATTTCAAGACCAAGTATTAAGCTTTGTAGGTTCTTTATCCTCAATATACAATAGAAAGAAGTAAGCCTAACAGGACTAGCTGCCAAATCAACCTGCATAGCCATGCTCCATAACAGCTTCTTAAAAGAAATAAACAACAGCAGCAGCAAAACTCATGCTGTTTGATCCATAAACAGAGTCATATAAATGTATAGGATCTGAGAAATAAAAAGCTCGTTCCTGTGTACTAACCAGTGCTGTAGCATGGAGGGGTGTGTGTCCCACAGGAGCAACTTTCCCCAGGTGCAGTACTTTAGGGGGTGCAGCCCACCCTCCATTTCTCCCTCCTGTCTATCTTCAGCAACAGCAGGTGCTTCCTGGACATGGCCTGCTTTATGCCATCCCTTCCTCACAGGATAAGCCATGGCTCAGGTGACCATTACCGAGGGGCACCATCTGGGAATGGTGGGGAGAGCAGAGGCACTGGGCACACATGCCTCTTGCCTGCCCAGAGCACCACCTGCCCTGAGAGTGGTGCTGGTCTGCAACCAATGTTTGAGCCAAAGCAGCTGCTAGTTCCAGTGTGTGAGTCAACTGGCATGTGAGGTGGGGAGGGGTCCAGAGGGGGTCCTGACCCCAGAGGCTGTCCTGCAGAGCCACCCCTCAGTGCTTTATATAGTCAGTCAGGCAGAAGGCATGAGAATTAGCTTTCTTTCATGCTTCTCCACTCCACCCCTCGTGCCATCCTTCACCTACGCAATTCCAGAGCCTCCACTGTAGGAGCTGGTGGGGCACTAGTGGAAAGCCAAGACAACTCTGTGGCTCACCCACTCACACACCCATCCAACACACACACACACACACACACACACACACACACACACACACACACACACACACACACACACACACACACACACACACACACACACACACCACCCTGGGTGCTAGCAAACCCTGCTACATCACTGGTACTAATAGATTGTATAATTTCTTTCACTATGTGAGTAAAGCTGACACTAGATTTGTGTGTGCACATTTTACATGAATCTTTCACATCACTCTTGAAATCATTCCTTATTCCTATCATTCAGACCTCTTTTCTTGTGGAGGGGATGTGAAAAGGGGAAATTTCTTCTTGAAGGGTTAAAATGTTTGTAAATTTTACCCTGGGATTTCAAAGCTTGAGCACTCATCAAAATGTCCCAAAATATGATGTATTTTTCAAGACTTACTAGCCTGGTGATTCACACAGGACAGCCCCAGACATTTTGAGAACTAAAACACAAGTCAAGATGCATGGTACCAAAAGACAGCTGAATCACTGTGGTGCCTGAGGCACAGAATGTCACAAAGGCTTCTCTCCATTTGTACTTGTAGAAATGGAGTGGTAACAAAACTAACAATCTGCTGCCCCCACTGAATCTCCTCCACCATCTGTTTTATGAGATGGTCCCTTCCACCTTAGGGGAGAACCAGTACTGAATTCAGAAATTTAACAACCCAAATATTGTTCTAGAAACAGAAGACTTGAAAACTACTCCTCTTGTCAGTTCTGTACATAAGACCAACTCTGAATATCCCTTCAGTCACTAAGGGCATTTATACACGACCCCTAAACTCCGGGGCAAATGGCTCCCAGCTCCGGAGCTTAAAAATGTTTCCCCACCAGCTCCAGAGTTTACAGGAAATTAAGTGCGGCCATGCCCACTTTAGCGCGTCCCAGCGCACCTTTCAAGTACCTGCTCTCTGGAGGTGAAAATTGCTTGATGCGGTGTAACGATAGTGAGTGCGGGGCTCTCCTCGCTTCTGTTTGTTGTTGTTTTGGCTCCTGCCCCTTTAAGAGCTACTTTACAGAGACAGGAATGTTGCCGGCGGCAAGAATGGAGGCAGAACGGAGGTGAGCCATGATCTTTTCTTCCCTTTTTTTCTCCCTCCCCTCACGCAGCCAGCAGCCAGGGTGGGGACACAGGAAGAGCAACGAACCCCTAAGATCTCTGGTCCGAATTTAAGCAGCCAGCGGATCTTAGGGGTCATGTAAAAGCGCCCTAAAGGGGATCTAAAAACAAGCATGCCTTTACATTTAACCATTTTTATGTGAGATAGTAGAATGCAGCCATTGAAAACAACTTTCAGGTTCAAGTCAAAATTGCTGCAGTGTTTGGAGATTGATTTGACTAAGACATTCTCCCTCACTGGCACAATAAGGTACCCTTTCATTCTAAAAGACATCAGGGCAGGAAACCTTTATGGTACAGGAAATATGGGTAGAGTTTACTTTGAAATGGATTCAATGTTCATTGTAAGCACACAATAACATTCAAAAAGGCTCCATAGCTTAACATGCCACTTCAAAGGAAACAAAGCCACATTGTATTTGAAACCCTTTTGTGAATCTCTACCAGTAACAAACTGGTCAAAATTCTTCCACTGTGTTGCCCCCCCCTCCATTTTTGTGAGGAAGAGCATCCTTCCCACTCGATGCCCATGTTTTCTCACAGAATTTAGAAGAAACATTTTTTCCTGAAGTGTATGAAGCAAATATATTAAGCTGTGCCGGTGGTTATTGCCTGGCTCATTCTTTTCCACAGGATGTTTCATGTATGAATATTAGACCCACAAGACTGAACCCAATGTAAGTCCTGCTTAGAACAGAGGCATTAAATGTACTGAATCTAAGGTAGTTGTGACAAACAAGACCAAGGCCGCGGTCCTACCAGCGTTTTCTGCGTAGTTTTACGGCGGCAAACTGCGTAGTAAAAGATCATGTGCTAATCGGGAAGAGAAGTAAATTCTGGTCCCCGCCAACCATGCCAGGGGCTGGATTTAGAAACTTTGCTCAAAAATGCTTACTTATTTGCTTCTGTAACCATGACAGGACCCTGAAAATATGCAGTAAAATCAGTTGTTCCCCTTTAACACCATGGAGGCTTGGATACTAGAGCCGGAAAGATCAAAATGTGAAGTAGACAGGTAGAAACCGAACCAGAATATGAAAATACGATGCAGAAGAGAGGACACTAACTGCACATTAAAAACCACGTGACCACCTGAAAAAAAATGCAGGAAATTTATATACGCAGAAAACTCTGGTAAAACCGCAGCCATCACATCAGTATGACTGTTTAAGGAAGAGGTGGCATCACACTCCCTCTGACTCTAGTTAACTGAAGCTCTCCCGTGGAAAAACATGTTGTGGTGTCAAAATCACTGTGTTCATTCTCCTTCTTTTGATTCCCAGTTTCTATCTCTTTTGGATGAGACAGAATTTTTTAAAGTTTCCAGACTATTCGTGGACTTTGACAAGCACAACATTCAAAACCTCTGTGATACAATGAAAAGAGAGGACCTGACTTAACAGATTGGAAAGTTGTTGCCAGAGCGTCGACTGCTGGGACAAAGGGCAATGGTGACCCCCATGTGGAAGCCAAAGGATCTCCAGTGGTCTGGCATGGAAAAAAGTGGGGAGGGAGGAATAGCCAGATGCAAAAACAGACGCTGAGTAGGGGCAGTCCCTTGGAAGCATGATGGGCTCCCAAGGGGATGTCACAAAAGGTTTAAATAGGGAACCACAAAATGGCCCCCTCCTTTTTCTCTGGAACACTGAACATCCCCACGCATTGTTATTTATTTATTTTCCATTTAGGTGTGATAGATAGCAGCATCTGGTAGGTAGTGTGTTCCATTATATGTATTCATGTCACAACTTGGAGAGTGCTGGCATTTTAAAGGGCATAGGGGTGGATCCAGGCTTTTAAGCAAAGAAACAGATGGATATGGTTGTAAAATACCAAAGGGGGCAAAAAGGGGGACCCCCCTTACTTTCAATAATGATTTTGACTCAGCCTCCGATGGAGCGGGTACCCCTCAGGAACATAGAATTTGAAGGAGGACACGGGATACCGATGGGGTGGACACCCTGGGGTTCCTGCAACAAAACAGAGGGATCACCTAAGATAACAGAAATTTCACGGGAACATCAAAGGGAAGGAGTGCTCCTTTGATGCTCTGGATCCAACCGAATTGCTTAGCCAGAGTACTGTCTTCAATATAGTTGTAGCCTAGAGATACAAAAACAATGATGGTCAGGCCTCTTTAAGCATTCGCCCAGCTGTGGGAAGCTTATCCATAGGCAATGACTTCATGGGCTGAATTCTCTTCATTTGTCCATAGAAAGATTAATCTGCCTCATGTCGGCTCTCTTTGCCGACCATGCTAAGGGATATGAATGTGCTATGCCCATTCTGCCTTGGATGAACACACTGGATGGGCCCCATGAGAGGAATGCTTGAGAAATCCATTCTCTGTGAATTTCAATGGGAATCAAAACAATCCGCACCTCCATGACTAACATGTGGGTCAGAATTCAGCAATCCTCTTGCTTTCATGCTTCTTGAAGCCTAGTTCTCACTTTAAAGGTTTAAAAATAGTCTTAAAATCTTATGCTTTGAGGAACTGGATGTTTAAAATACATGCCTAAATAAATATTTAAGTATGAATGCCCATGCAGATTTTTAACACATTGACACATGAACACTGAAATGGGACAAAAGTCAAGTAATATTAAAAGTACCACAGATCAGAAACACCCTGATTCATCTGTCTCTAGTGTTCCATTCCTTTAGCACCATTAAAACAGTGTTGCGGACAAATTTGAAATAAGTAGATTTGACTCCTGCCTTTGAATAAGAACATGGATGAGAAACCATAAATAACACACATACTGTAAGCCGCCCAGTGTTCCGTTTCGGAAGATGGGCGGGGTAAAAAATTGAATGAATGAATGAATGAATGAATGAATGAATGAATGAATGAATGAATGAATGAATAAATAAATAAATATAAATAAATAAATAAAATACTCTGTCCATGCTCTGATAGAGTTAAATATGTCACAGGAGGTGAGCAAATGAAGCAGATCATGGGTCCATCTAGCTTGTTGCCAACTACTCTTGGGATGGGGATATAGAGTTTCCTCCAGATTGCCGATCTTACTACTCCCTGGATCCATTGCCACTGGGCATGTTGTTTGGCTGCTGATGGTAAATCGAGTCTGTCAGTGTTCGTATGACAGACATGTCCCATAATAATCTAACATCACAAATTCTACAATTATGTTCATCCCAATGCATGCATGAAAGGATAGTCTCTGTGCAAGCAAAACAATGCAGACAAATCATCTGGCTCTACTACATTTGTTAGTCTGTAGAAGACTGCATGTTTCCCGACACTATGCATTTTACAAAAGTCAGAAAAGTGTGGAATCTCTTCAAGATCTGCTATCCTGGGGTGATAATGTAGAGATTCTGGATTACCATGCACAGATGGACCAGAGAGGATTTACAACATTCTTGTCCTTTCCTTGCCATTACTTTCTCCTCCTGTGCCTCAGCAGCTCTAGGCCTCCTGCTCAGTTAGAAGGTGGCTCCATTATCATTCTGTTCGCTCTTTTAAGGCTCCTTGACCCAAGACTGTTCTGAGATAGCTACCTGGATCTCCCACCAGCTACAGTTTTGAGAAAAACCTCCTCTGTTTATCCCCATTGTAGCAGTGGGACATTCCCTGTGATTTACCTGGCTTAGAGATAAACAACATATGGAGGGTCAAAGGACCCCAGTCATCAAGTTCATTGAGGTCCAGTGGTTCTCCATTATCCTAGGCCCTGTGAGATCTCTCTTTACCAGAAGTGCTAGTGATTGAAAATGGTGATCTTCTCCACACAAAGCCCATGTTCCACAGCTCCAGTCCTCTCTGGGTGGCTGCCCTGGCCAGTCTGTTTTGGATGTGGTGAAGATTCTTTGCCAAATAAACCTTTGGTGACTGCTGTATGCTAGGTTAGAACATTTCCTTTAGGAAGTAGTGGAATTAATTTTTATAAAGCCATTTGCTAACTCATGTTGCAAATGGGGAAGAGTGCTTGAATGAGCAGAGTGCTGAAATTCATCCCAAAGCAGTAAACCTTACTAGAGGCTTTTAAAATAATTAATAATCTGAATAAGTTCATTATTATAGAAGATCTATTTTAGCTCCACACTTTAATATTCTGTTTTGGTTGTGTAGCTATTTAGATAACTGCCATTCATTGATAATATGTCATTTATTCCTCATTAACTCTTAGGATGGATGTAGATATTCATTACTGCAAGACAACAGACCCATTTAGCTGCATACAGTACTTGATTATGTGCTTGGAGCCTTGACTTGAATACAAATTTTATTCCACATAGGCTTCATTTTGCTTGTTACTCTCCTCCGCAACAGAGTTATCTATACCATTATCTGCAGTGTTACTTTTCTTCCCCTTTAACTATGGCACTTATAGATAACCATTACTACACTGATCTATTGACATGGGAGTTTTGCTTAATCTGCAGACCCTGAAAAAGCAGTTCTCCTACCTGAAGAATTGCAGATGTCTGTGCCACTGCTGCAATCTGTTTCTTTGCAATCTTATTGAAGATAGAAAGAAAGCTTGCTAAACTCCTGGATTTTGTCTATTTAGACTGCCTTGGCATGAAGAGTAACCTTTATCAATGAATTTTAAATGCCTGAGATTCCTTGCCTCCAGCTGAGAGAGGAAAAGAATTCTCCATCCCCACCCCAAGTTCTCAGTAAATTGTATAAATTATCTTTAGTGTCCCTTCCTTTTGAGAAGGAATGTATCTAGAAATATAAGCAAGCCAAGAGTGGCTGATGATTAAGAAAGAGCCAAACAATGGATGCAGTATTTGGAGCAGCCAGCCAAGTCACGGATAATTCCTGTGATTTGCACACCTATGCACTTCAACGGAATATAATTGGCAACTTTTATAAAAGACAAAAATCCTCCCCAGTGTTGTGTCTTGAACATGATTGTCAAGAAATCCCTTACTGTCTTCAATGGCAAGCAGAAGAATACGGTCATTCCACATCCTTGCACAAAAGGATAACTCCAGTGAGAGTTTTGATTCTGACATCCCGTATAGGTTTGCTTAGTAGTAAGCCCTCCTGTGTTCACTGGTATCTACTTCGTTGCAAGTTTGCAAGAGAGGACAACCTTCCTCAGTTTCAACTGCAAGCTTAAAAGTTTTAGTTTGCTAATGGGGTGAATCTTAATTTGTGGAGGCAAGGAATATATTAAGAGGATGCATGTCAAGAGTACACTTGTTTGGACTGAGTTCAGCTAGATTTGTTCAGATGTATTTTTGTAGAAGGAAATCCAGACTTGGAAACAAAAATCAAACATACTCTTCCTTTCAACATTTCAAAATGTTAAAAGGGCACTCATTTAAACATTTCATAATAGATAATCTATTTACAGTAATACCTCGGATAATGAATGCCCCTGATAATGAATTTTTCGGCTAACAAATTGCAATTTCCAGGTATTTGCCTTGGATAACGAATCACAATTTCTAGGTATAGGACTGCTTCGGATACCAAATTTTCTCTATGGGCTGCCTCGGATAACAAATTCTCCTCTGGGCTGCCTCAAATAATGAATTTTCCCTATGGACTGACTCGGATAATGAATTTCCAGCATGCATCAGTAAAAAAGAGTTATCCAGGTGGCATTGCATCTGTACCTTTAAAGTGCACTTTATAAAGAATTTTGAGCAAAAAACCAGGTGTCTGTCATTTTCCTAGGCTCTGGGACGGATTAATAGTTTTCCCATTCATTCCTATGCGAAATTGTGTTTCGGATATTGAATTTTTTCAGATAACGAATTGCCTTGGAGAACGAAATAAATTTATTATCCACTGTTATACCACTGTTAATTTTAATCCAATACAGGTTCATTAACAGGCATGGTGGTCATTTGTTAAATGTTTGGGATAGTAACTGAAATGTATATAACCCCTCAAAATGATTCAAACGTTTTTTTTAAAAAATCCCTTCAGTTTATGAATGTGGGATTTATGTTTCTGTATCCATGATTTTAAAAGCCAAGAAATGGCCTCAATATTTTTGCAAAATATCACGTACACATTGCTTAAAGGAAAAACAAAGGATGACCAGCTTTCCATAGCAAAGGGCAGCCTGAATGTTGTTAGAGTATTGCTGAGCAAGTCCAATCTTGGGAAGAAACACATCACACACATGCCTGGAAGGGAAACAGGCCACAACTTTACTGATTACAGCTGCAGTTCACTTGGCCTAGCATTGGGCTGGATACAGTTCATCAGGAAACCCAGATGTCTCCCGGTGTTAACCATGCTTTTCCCAGACCACTCTGTGAGACAACCCAGAATGGCAGACTCTTAGAGGCTACATGGGTGTATGCCACTTTGTGTTTCACTGCCATCCATGTGCACAATGAGGCTCCTGGGTCCTTCAGCAGCAGCAGTCCACAGCCCAATCTGTGACAACCCTTTCAGGAGAAAAACACTCATTTTGAAACCATAGAACATGGTGGATGATCATGAGAAGCACTTCCAAGCCCCAATTCAGGTCTCGTCCAGCATCCCTCCCATTTATATGTTGGATTAGCAGATGAGAATGAAAATGTCACAGTTCAGGACTACTGGCACCCAGTCTCCCATGTAGTGGCTGTGCTGGCCAATCAGATTAACCCCGCACGAGCCAGCTGTGCATCTGGTTTTTGGGGCACCCCACACCATACCATATGACACAGCAATGTTGGGGACACGAGAGGAGAGTTGAGGAGATACCAGACTGCTACCCTGGCCACAATACATGGCTCAGGTAAATCTGGGTTCCTATCCTTTACAACACCAGTGGCAATCAGGATGGTCTCCATGATACATTCCTGGGCTCACTACCATTCACAAAATGACACCACACAAGGGAAAATCCCTGGAGAGGGGTTCTTGTTTCATGTAATTGTGCAGCAATATTGGGTTGTTTCCTGGCTCTCTGAATTCTGAATGCCTGGATACCTTCCAAATTAAAAATAAATAAATGAGAGTTTGGACTGACTATTGTCTATAAAGATAAACATGGTTTTTAAAAATATATTTGATCTGTTGTAAATCTGATGCCACAGATCACTGGCTTCCTGATGGGAGTAAAATCATTTTACTATTTAAAAATGTACAACTTGAAAACTGTTCAGGCATTCCCAAATTTGATGCATAGTAATAGAGGATGGTGGGCTATATCTGCTCCAGATTCAGTGTTGATCTGAGGTCCAGTGCCTCTATTTTTTGAGCTGGCTAATTAAATTCTGAATTGTGCACACAACATCCATGGCTGCATGCTTGTGCAGTAGAGATGGGCACGACCAGGAAAAATTACGTTTCGAGTTGTCGTGTGTCGGAGCCGGCCCGTTTCGGCTCGTTTCCGTTTTTTGCAAAAATTTTTCAAAAATTTGTCATTTCGTTTGTCGGTTTTTTGTCTGTCGTTAGTACTGGTTTTGGGGGGGCGGGCTCCTGGAGGCACCTCTCTGGGGTGGGTGCCTCCTCTGGCCCGCCATGAAGGGAAAGTGGGCTCCTGGAGGCACCTCGTGGGTGCCTCCTCTCCTCACTCGCTACAAAATGGCATGCATAGCCAATTGGATATGCATACCATTAAGTTGCAGTTGCAGCAGGCAGAGGCACCTCTCTTTCGGGTGCCTCTGTGACTCACTGCCTGCTGGAGAGCGAAGTGACAGAGGACTGGACCCCTAAGGGCGCCCGCTGTGACTCACTAAGAAGGGAAGTGTACTTGCTGTAGTGCAATGCGAGTACACAGATCTGGCTTGGGGTTAGGGGTTAGCGCAAGGATTAGGGTTATTGGTAAGGTTAGGGTGAGTTACTGGGGTGCACGTCTGGATGCCTCTCTGACCCACTAAGAAGGACAGTGTACTGGCGTATGGGTTAGGGTTAGGGTTCGGGTTCAGGTTCGGGTTCGGGTTAGTGACTTTTTATGCCCGACTGGCACATCCCAAAAGTCCCAGTCAAAACCTGGCCAAGTGGCCATGCAATTGGTGGATATGGCTCCAAAAATTTGCATGGTCCACTCCCATGGACAGCCCATTGCGCAGGTGTAAAAAAAATAAAATAAAAATAAAAATAAAATAAAATAAAATCAATGGAGATGTTTTGTTGCAAGAAAAACCCACTGCTGCTACTGAAAAAATTCAGGCAGTTTTAAAATAGCTATTTTCGCATGTTTCTGTGGTGCTTTGGTGTGTTTTTGGACCACGATTTCAAAATAAATATTGCGGTCGCCCCATTTTGGATCCCCCGCCCGCACCGCATGGTATGGCGAGTTGGCGAGACGACAAGGATACGCAGCCCAGGAGAGGAGAGGGGGGGAGGCCGGGGACCCCCCGCCTCCCAGAAACCACCCTTCTGGTAGGTGCCCTCACTGAGGCAGGCATATTTTCGCCTGCTTTTTTTGGCCAGGAATCGGGTGTTTTTTAAAAAAAACTTTTTTCCTGTGCCGCGCCACTTGGCGAGTTGCTGTGGGCGAGTGCGACTCGACGACGAGGATGCGCACTTTGCGCAGCCCAGGAGAGGAGGGGAGGGAGGCCTGGGACCCCCCCCCCGCAGAAACCACCCCTCTGGTAGGTGGGTGCCCTCACTGAGGCAGGCATATTTTCACCTGCTTTTTTGGCCGGAAATCGGTTTTTTTTTTTACTTTTTTCCTGTGCCGTGCCGCTTGGAGAGTTGCCGTGGGCGAGTGCGACTCGACGATGAGGATGCGCACTTTGCGCAGCCCAGGAGAGGAGGGGAGGGAGGCCGGGGACCCCCCCCCCATAAACCACCACTCTGGTAGTTGCCCTCACTCAGGCAGGCATATTTTCGCCTGCTTTTTTGGCCGGGAATCTTTTTTTTTTTTTTTTAAAAAACTTTTTTTCTGTGCCGCGCCGCTTGGCGAGTTGGCGTGGGCGAGTGCGACTCGATGACGAGGATGCACAATTTTGCGCAGCCCAGGAGGGGAGGGGAGGGAGGCCGGGGAACCCCCCCCCCCAGAAACCACCCCTCTGATAGGTGCCCTCGCTCAGGCAGGCATATTTTCGCCTGCTTTTTTGGCCGGGAATCGGGGTTTTTTTATTTTTAAAACTTTTTTCCTGTGCCGCTTGGCATCGCGCGATCGCTGTGATGCCAGGAACGACAAAGACAAATCAGACCCAATTTTTCTTTAGTCGGTTCGAATTTGAGTTCTGGCGGAGTAATTGTCGTTACCGTTTCCGTTACGTAATGGAAACGAGAAACGGAAACGGAAACGAGAATTTCGCCTAGTCGTGCCCATGTCTATTGTGCAGCAATAATATTGATACTATTTGTAGCAGTTAGTGGTTCTCTGGCTATGGTTCAGTTATGCTACTACAGTGGTACATTGTATAAAGTAATTAATTCATTCCAAATGAAATTCTGTTAAGCAAATTTTCCTTTATACAAATTTCCCATAGGAATGCATTCAAAACAGAGTAATCCCATTTTTATGTAATAGGCAATTATGTTAAGCAAATTTCCCCTATTTCTGGAATTTTTTATGTTGTACATATTTTATGTTATACAAACTGTTATACGAGGGTTCACTGTACTTCTATTATGCAGGGCCAGGCAATTTAAGAAAGAGATCTTTGGGGTCAAATGCTAATCTCTTTCTTGAGATAGTATGGTTGAGTCAGAGATCCAGCTTGGGAGAAGTTGGTCAGCTTTGTAAGGTGAATCTGAGATATTGTGATTAGAGATAGGAATGAAATAAAAAAAATTGTGTTTTGGTTTTTCGTTTGTCATTGAGAGGTCTGTTTCGGTTCATTTCCGTTTGTCGTGAATTTTTGGAAAAAAATTTGTTACCATTTTTTGTTTTTTCATTTGTCATTTCTACCCGCTTTTTGCGTGATTTTTAAAGCATTTCCGTGCGCAGGCATCCCCCAATGCCCCAGACTAGAGGGAAAACACTAAAAAAATGGATGCTGTCAGAGACACAGTATAGACTAGGTACGCAGGGAGGCTGCAAAGGCAGCGGCGGGTGTTGCCCAGGGTGCAAGGCAGCCACAGAGTGACTGCACTGCAGAGCAAGGGAGGGTACTCACTGAGAGGTACGCAGCACGCATGCACACAGGGAGGCTGCAGGACTGAAGCTAGAGTTGCAGAGACAGCAATCCCACCCTAACTCCCACCAGAGACTGCAAGGAGGACAGGGGCTGCCAGACTTTTTTATGCCCTCTGTGGCTGCCAGACCTGCCCGCTCAGTCTGCAATCTGGGCATGCTATTGGTTGAACATGATCCCATCACATGGCTTGCCTCCATTTTGTGGCTGGTGGTGACATCCATTTTAAAGGGAAAAGAAAAATACATCGCGATGGGAGAAGACAAAAACAAACGTTTTAAGGACCCCAACCCCCTGGTAGGTAATAATTTCAAAAAATTATCACATTATCGCTGCCTTTTTACGGATGTCCAGGGCATTTTTTAACATTTAAAACAGCTCATTTCATTGTGCGACGCCAGTAACGGAAACGAAACATAATGACCACAATTTTCATGGTTCTGTTCGTTTTGTTGCATTTTCATCACAATTTTCGTTTGTCGTTTCGTTATGTAACAGAACGACTAATGAATAACAGAAACGAAAATTTTTTCATTCCGTGCCCATCACTAATTGTGATGCTGTTAACTATTTGTCTTTTGCATTTATATGGTGGTTTTTAAATTATATTTTCTGTCACCATGATATCAAGTGAAAACAGATATTCTTTCCCCACAGTAATATCCATACATTTATGTTTCAAAAGCAGAAAAAATTATCTGAAAGAAAGCAAACACACAAACTCTGGTTTAAAAGCAACAAATTACGGCAGAAGCTGCATTCCCATGTTATGGACAGTAGCACTTGAATGACACTGTTTTAAAGACAGCCACAAAGGATTTTCCATGCCACTTCTCTGAATATATTTCTGCTGCACAGCACAGGTCACATATACATATCTTGGGGAGGTTACATTTGGCCAATGAATCAGACTTTCCACCACTCATTTAAAGGGGTTGGCCATGGCCCTAATTGGGATTAAATCTAGAACGCATGGTTAGATAGTTTTAAACATCCTCCCACAGTGTCATTTTCCCAGATCACTCTGTGAGACAACCCAGAATGGCAGACTCCATTCTCAAAATGGAGACACTCATTCAAGATTTGCATGTCAGCTAGCTATTAAAGATGAGCCTACCACAAAATAAAAAATAAAAAATAAAAGAGGTGGCAAACTTAATTTAGAAATCCCAAAGACTGTATCATTTCTTTTTCTTGCTTAACATGGCAGAACAGCATCAACTACTGGAGAAGGGACAGCATTTTAGTGACATGAAAGCAAATAGTTGTAGGTTTTTATGTTGTGCAAGAACAGGCATTCGGGATGAAGAAAATAAAGCTGAGCATCTCCAGTAACCAAATCAAGCTGGGCAGGATCTCCATTGGCATCAGAGGCTGATGTACCTCATATTTGGCTCCATGACGATCTTCAGAACAATGTGGTCCTTTTGTTGGTTGCTTCTGAATTTGAGCAGCTGCTCAGTCTGCTCCTTCTCTTACTGGACTTGCTTGCTTAGAGACATGGCTGAGTATCTTGAGTATGTATCACCACTCACCATTCTTGCCCAATCGCTACCTTGTCTACCATGCCACTCCATCCTCTGACAGGGCAAAATGGAAGCAGGGATTTGTTTGCTCTTTTTTTTAATTTGCCAGCTCCCTGGCTGACTGGTAGGCAGGGACATACACAGATGTCCCCTGCTGGCCTCAGAACTGGCAAGGCAGAAATGACAGTGGTGGTGGTGGTGGTGACTTTTCAGCCCTGGAGCCAACTAAGGACATCTGTGCAGTACGTCTTCTCTTTAGTTTTGAATATTTTGGAGATTTCTACAGTAGATGTTGAAGAAGTACCTTTTCATCATCCCTCTTCTTTGGCTAGGTTGAAAAGGACTGATGGGACCTGAACCCAAAATACTCCTGGATGATTTCCTTGCTGTAGAATACAATTTAATGTCATTTAACCCTCATGCAAGGGTATTTTACTCCCACTCATGCCATATTTTGTTGAAGAAGCCACACCTAGTCAGACCTAAAGACAAACACTGTGATGATGTAGTAACAGAAGAGTTATAATGTCCATGTAATGCCTTGGAAGTGGGATTTTAAAAAGAGATAAAATGTATTGGAGGCAATTTGTCCCAGAAAATCTCTTGCTTTTTGCTATTGAGGTACCTTTTTATCTCAACCAATATAAAGTACTGGGACAAAAACTGTTCCATGGCAATTATCAGCAAATGATAGTGACGGGAAACAGAAGTGACACACTTGGATTGGCAGGAGGCTGGCTGAACTCAAGTAAGATATTGGAAATCTCAGTAGGCTCAGGAAATGCTTGACAAGTATGCAGAACCTTAACCCTTTCTACCGTGGGTCATCAAACACCCCATAAGTCACTCCATGGATTCTGTGTTTACTTGTCTTAATCCTGTTTTGGTCTTGTGTTTTGGTCTTGTAAATAATATGTTCTGTTATTGTGCTAGGACCTGCTGAACTTCCAATCTGTTTTCAATGGAATACAGCAGAGTGTGTGTTATAGCAATCTACTAACTAAAGCATGCATTCCTGTTTTTAGCACTTTCTGTTCAGAGAGAGTCACAGCTGTGCAATTAACCAAAATAAACCAAAAGTTAAACACAACTAGTTTAAGCCATGGATTTTCACTCAGTTTTAAAGTCAAAGAGATATACATACTGCGATGTTACTATGATAATACATAGGGTTTATCCAGAGGCTGACTGTCAGCAAGAGCCAATTGCTTCCTCAATGTTATTTCCTTTATATACCTTTTGTTCATTTTAACATGCTGAGTAGATGGTTTATTTTTATTTTAAATGTTATACTTTATTTGCAATCAAGTTAGGTTGTTGTCTGTGTTTAAAAAACAACAACAACAGAACAATTATCTAATTATATTGCTTTGGCTAGCAAAGCGGGGATGTCACAATTGAAAGGAAACCGAAGCTCATTCCAAAACAGAGTTTCTAATTGAAACAGCTTCATCTCTGCTAGATAACCTCAAATAAAAGCAAGAAGCCAAGGAACTATAATAATGGCTTTGACTTATGATAAAACAGCATAATATGAATGGAAACTAGTTTGAACTTATCAGTCGTGTTTCATTCTTCGAACGATGATCTTTTTTTCCCCATGCTGACAAGAAAAAAATATGCTTGCTTTGAACATTAAAGAACATATTTTATTTATAGGCACGGAGGCTTGAAATTCTTAATCTTAAATCCACACTGAACTTTAGGGAAACCTTTAAAAACTCAATTATGTCTAGGAGAGCTGCTGTTCTTGCCTTTGGGGCCTGAGACTTCCAATATCAACAGAAAAGGAAACACTTGTTTTTAGAGCTTTAATATCCACCCTAAGCCAGTGCTTTTCATTTGCTACTCAGTGTTTACATGTGTCTCCTTAGTTTCTACCTTAGCTATTATTGGGGGCAAGGGGATTTCCTCATAGTAGGTTGCTTTATGGAGAGGCTGCTTTCAGACTAACACTAGGGACTGGAAAAATATCTGTCAGTTTTAATACTTTGCACATTCAACTTTTCTTCCACCTCAAGTTCTTTCTGTCTTAAGGCTGATACTTCACGTCCCTCTTGCTGCAGTTCGCAGCCCTGCTGGAGACCAGTTCGAAGGAACGTAACCTCACGTCCTTGTGGGGTCAATCTGATTTCGAAGGAATGCAACCTCAAGTCCTTGTAGGGTCAATCTGAGTTCGAAGGAACGTAACCTCACGTCCTTGTGGGGTCAGTCCGAGTTCACCCCGACCATGCCCCCTGAACTGCGCTCCAAGCGGGGTGAGAGATTCCCGTCCTGGAGCTCGGGAATCTTTTCAATCCACTTCTTGATCCATGTTGATAACCGATTTCAACATGGAGGCAAGTTCACCTCGACTCGAGGAAGGACGTGAAGTAACCACCTTAGACATTCGATTTGCAAATGGTGGCATGATTTGCAAAAGTGGACTGCATTTAAATGCTGCTTGGTTCGAACTGCTTGAATTCAACATACCCAGAGTGCAAAGGACCCTTTCCTCACCAAAAAGGTGTGGAAAATGAAGAATTGGTCAGGGGGAAAAAGAGTCGAGAACATGGTGGGCTGCTCCATGAGAAGCATGCGAATATGGTCCAAATCAGCAATATTTGTGCATTTTGTGGAACAAAGTGAAGAGCCGAAAGAACTCCTCGTACAGATCCTTCATTTTAAATCCAAAAAAAAACAGTAGAAAAGAAGATTCCAGCAATCAAAAGTAACAGGAAATAAATAGAAAGCATGGATAGAACAAGGATGAGGCAATGCCAAACCAGGGTACTCTATCAATGAAGTTCAGACCTCTTCTACACAACTAGTCACTGAGCTCTCAATCACATGGCTGAGTGAGGTCACTAAATTAATGATGTATTTCTTTTGAGCTGTACTGCAAAGGGAGGGACATTTATCGGTATAGGCAGTTTTGCTTTCTCAGATTGTTTGAGATGTTATTCCCTGGCAGAACACCTGCTTTCACCAAGATCGGCCCATAATACTTGTTCCTCTCAGGCAGGTTGTCTGAGAGCCCTAACCCTGAGAGTAGCACAGAAGGAAAAAAAATCAGAAACTGTGCCTTCCTAAGAGTTGCACCATCTCTGTAGAAGGATGTCCCACACAAGATCTGTTTAGCCCCCTCACTATACTGTCTTCTTTTATTGAGAAAACATCTCTCATGTTAGGTCTTGCTATCTTCTCAGTCCCCCACTCCCTTTTTGCCTCAAACAAGATAAAGTACTGGGACAACCAAGATAAAGCACAATTTCCCCAGTAATCTGAGAATGGAATGCAATTTATTGTCATTGTATAAATACAACAAGATTAAAAGTGCCATCCAGTCAGTCATTCACACAACCCAGCATAAAAATCCAAGATGTAAAATCTACAATTTAAGAACAAACCATCTATACACATACTCCAACATTCACACGCCGAACATCACTTACACTCATTTAAAACTGACATAAAAACCAAACATACACACACAGCCCTACACTCACTCACCTGACAACATTCATACTCAATCCATAAAAACTACAATTTTAAAAAAACAGCCATACACAACCCCCCATACAATATATGTGTAAGACATTCAACACTAATATTACCCATCAACTTAATTTTTAACAGAATGTAGCATGGTTACTGCTATTGGGTAAAAACTATTTCTGAATCTTTCTGTCCTTGTTCTAATAGATCTATACCTTCTGCCTGATGGTAATGGTACAAACAGAGAGAGTCCAGGATGAGAAATAACTCCTACAATATTCTGAGCTTTCTTAAGACAGCGGGAGCTGTGTAATTCCTCCAATGTGAGGAGTGGGCATCCGATGATCTTCTGTGCCATATTAATAACCCTCTGGAGTGATTTCCTCTGAGCCACCGTGCAACTGGCATACCACACACATATGCAGTATGTCAGTACACCTTCACAAGAAAAGAAGTCCAGTTGCCATGACTCAACTAGATCAAGGGAAGGGATAGTACCACTCTATTATGCTCTGGTCAGACCCCAACTGGACTACTGTGTCCAGTTCTGTGCACCTCAATTTAAAAACATCTAGCCATGGATTTTAAGAACACCATCTAAGAACTTTAAAAGTAACTTCCTGGTGAAGCACATCTCTCACCATGTATGAACCTCTGGGACCTGTTTGAAGAAGGGTGATGTACTGCACTTGAAAGCTTGCAATGTTCCTTTTTTATTTTTAATAGCGGCCTATGAAGGTATCACCTGTAACCTATTTTTGCAATTGTGTTTGTGATGGCCACGCAGCTCAACTCCTTTTTGCCTTTATCAAATTGCGAAGATACCAAGAAAGAGCCGGCATTCCCCAGAGATCTGGAATGAGGCACAAGAACTCTCAACATTAAAGGGCAAGACTGCTTCCACTAGGTAATATAACATTAATTCAATCTGGTTCCAATTGGCAAATCTAGTGGACTTATCAAAAAATTTTTTTACACCAAATCCAGAATGAAGTACATGGGCCCTTTGTATCAACACCCAACACCCCCCCCCCCGGCCAGGCCAAATGGGATTTTTGTGTCTCGTAGTACCAAATGGAGCTGCGTAAGGGAGAGGGGTGTGGTATATGACCCATGTTTCTTTGTTTAAAGAACAGGGGTGTGACTTAAGAAACAGCTTCTTACAACTGCCCTTCTTGCCTCTAACAAGACTCCTGCCCTGGCTATAACATCTAGCCATGGATTTTAAGAACACCATCTAACTAAGGACTTTAAAAGTAACCTCCTGGTGAAGCACATCTCTCACCATGTATGAACTTCTGGGACCTGCTTTGAAGAAGGGTGATGTACTGCACTCGAAGGCTTGCAATGTTCCTTTTTTTATTTATAATTGTGGCCTATGAAGGTATAGCCTGTAACCTATTTTTGCAATTGTATTTGTGAGGGCCATGCGGCTCAACTCTTTATATTTTAAAAACTCTGCTTCAAACAGTGGGGAAATGTATTCTTTAGAAGAAAATACATAACAAAAAATGGAGGGATTTTGATGACGGAAGAAAATAAAGACCTTCCAAACCAATACAGAACTTGGGTTTGATATGGATGCTGGCAGGATTTTTTAAAAATGCAACAACAGCAAAAATACTGGAAGATTTTCATCTCTGGTTACAGTTCAGCTATGTTTCCATAGCTTTGACAAGAAACAGGTCTGACAAACTCTGCCCAGATGGAGAGCTGAAGAAGAGGAACACTCATGTAGGAAGAACATTCACAAATGTGAAATACGTTAAATGATGAAAGGAGAATTGAAATCTGGAATAGATGTTTCAGCAGATTATGCCAGCTTTCTGGTAAGAACAAATTTGGTATTTCTATAATGGAAATGACAATCACCTTCATCTGCAAAGTCTCAGATACAGTAGTTTCCCAAATGACTCTGCTAGGTATATTTCACATTTTGATGTTGTAAGAAGTAAATAGTTAATTAAATGTATGTCTGAAAATACATTTTGGCATTGGTGACATCTTGGCAATATGTGTCAGTCATACTGAGTGACAACATAAATGCTATGCTAAGAGTCTTATAATTAAAGTGATCTTTCATAAAAGTCTTGGAATTAAACTGAAAACTGACAGGCTCTCTCTAGAGGAAATTGCAAAGGGGAAGCATCTGACCAAGCTCTAATTGTGGAGGGATACACCATCCTGTTGGTGTGGTGATTGATAGGTGCCTTCTTGACCAAAGTAACTCATGCTGAACAAACAAGCAGAGGATGAACGGGTGAAATAAGTAATTATAAGAAATATATCCTACAAATTCTTGCAAGTTAATACACACCTATAATTGATGCACTTAATAAATGTGTTTTCAAGAAACTTCATAAAATCAGTCAAAAGCATAAGAGGGAAAACAGTGCATGGAAGAACAATCAGAGTTTTCCTTTCTGGCTAGCTAGTCACTGAATTACAGTGGTACCTTGTATAAAGGAATTAATTCATTCCAAATGAATTTCTGTTAAGCAAATTTTCCTTTATACAAATTTCCCAAAGGAATGCATTAAAAACAGCGTAATCTCTAATTGCAACCATTTTTATGTTGTACAGATTCACCCCATAGGCAATTCTGCTAAGCAAATTTCCCCTATCTCCAGAATTTTGTATGTTGTACAGATTTTATGTTATACAAACCAATTTTTACACAAGGGTCCACTGTATTGGGTGCACAACTGGGTGTAACTAGAGGCTGCAAAGGAGCACAGTAGATGAAAGAGTGAAGAGATAGAATGGCTTGGGTGACTTGCCGTATGCAACTGTGTCCAGTACAATGAAATAGAAGACCAGACTGAAGTCCTTTTGCACTGCAGCCATGTAGACTCCAGATTCACTTTGGGCAATTCTTAGGTTTAGCCAATCTTACAAAGCTGTTAAGAAGTCCCAAGAGTGCTTCCACTCCATATTCATGGAACTATGATAAATATGGGAATAAAATAAAAATAAAAATTATTTTCTTCTTATTTTTTTTCGCCCTTCTCATTCAATTTGATAGAAAAGTGATTCCCTTCAGAACTACTTTCAAAAGAGAAAAAAAGTTTGAAGAATATTGGGGGGACAATGAAGATCCTTATGCTTCCCTTCCTTGATGAGTCTCTTTGCATGTCTGGTCTTTCACTGTATGATCAACTCTGTGGCTCTCAGAAGCCATACCCTCCTCCATACAATTACCGTAAATTCCCAGGAGAGCTTTCTGTGATGCAGAACCATGGTATCCATATGAAGTGCTGTGAGGAGGTGTTAAAAGATGACGAGACCTAGGGATAATTCATCTTGAATGTGGTCTTGGTTGAGAGGTTGGGTGTTGTTGTCAACAGAATGGTATTTAAGGAAGGTTGATAACGCTTGAATGAGGGGAGCTGTGAAAGAGTTCATGGAACATTTAAGGCACAGGTTGATGTAACAGTCGCTTACAGTAATATTGGCGTATAACTCAGTATAGTTATTTATCTTGTTTTGGTCTTGTAAATAATATGTTCTGTTATTGTGCTAGGACCTGCTGAACTTCCAATCTGTTTTCAATGGAATACAGCAGAGTGTGTGTTATAGCAATCTACTAACTAAAGCATGCATTCCTGTTTTTAGCACTTTCTGTTCAGAGAGAGTCACAGCTGTGCAATTAACCAAAATAGATGAAAGGCACACATTTAATGCATTGATGGTAACTTTCACTAATCTATGCATTTTCTTGATGATTATATTATATTAAGACATGTCTTTAAGTCAGTTCACATTTACAGTGACTCTTTCCAGGGCTTTCTAGATGCAGGCTGAACTCCTCTTGCATAGCATAGTCAGATGGACTAGAGTAGTTCCTTTCACTGGAGTAGTTCCAGTTGTGACTTACTCATAGTAACTCAACAAGCAGAATAGGCTAATTGGATTAAAGGACATTACAGAGGAGTTGACTCACCAAATACCCCCTAATTCAATGGGCCCCCTTTAGTGTCATTAAAGCTTTCAGGCATTGAATACTCAGCATTGGTTTGCGGTTGGGGATGTCCTGGTGCAATTTGCTAAAGGGTACACAAGCTGCCTCTTCTGTTGAGAAACACATTTGAGTATTAGACTCCCAAAGTTATTGTTCTGCAACTACTGTACATACCAAGTTCATTGGAATATCTGGCCAGCAGATACATATGTAATACATTGTCTTAATTATGTGTAGTGCTCTACTCTTGTATACTTTCTCATCTTTGACACCACTTAAATCAATATTTCATTGAGGGATTCCATCTGCCAGGAACAGAAAGAGCGCATGTAAGCTTTTTCCACTTCCCTATATCCATTCTACCAAGTTAATGGAATCTGGGTTTCAGTCCCGAGAGGAGGGAAGTCAGTATGGATAATTATGGAAAATGAGCAAAGATGAGAATTGCAGAGATGGAAATAGGTGGAGCGGGAACAAGTGAGATACATTTTAATTGCTTACTCGGTTTGGGAACACTATGACATTATGGTATCAAATGGCGAGATGTGAATAGCTTTAGAGTCCAAACTTTGTCTACTAAACACTCCTTGGGAGAATACTACTTCCACTTTTATAATCTCAGACAGAAAATTGAGGTCTGATGGGATCACCAATATGGTTGACATCCTATAATAGATGCATATTGTTACTATGAGAAAGAGCAATATGCACTAGGTGCCTTGATACTCAACAACTGTCTTTTATAAGCCATGGGAACATAGACCAAGATGTGACTTTTAACACCAAGATAAACACTTATTTCCTGTTTGCTGGTACTGGTGTACGAGGACAGTGTTATCCTAGCTTGTGTGTAGGGCTGTGAAGAATTCTCTCTGGATTTCTTAATCTTGGATGAAATAGGTAGTCTTAACGTGTCAAGATAGCCTTTCAAGGTCTCACTACGCACACTTGAGTAGTCTTGTCTACAGTGTGAGAATGAGACAACAAGCACTTTTGCTTGTTCTCATGCGTGGAAATGAGCCAAGGAAGGATTTACTGTGCATCTCAACTTCTGTGTATGTAGTTCAGGCCTCAAAAGCTCTTACTGTCAGCTCTTTCAAAATGAAGCCATTATTCTCTATCCTTAACCCCACCTCCACCCCACACACATGATCTGCCAGAAATGAGGACCTCTGAGCTTACCCCAAAAAGAACAGGAAAAAAAACCTGACGGGTCATCTGCTGTGAAGCCCTGATTTAAGGCCAAAATTTTGATGAACTTGGTGGCTCAAAGACATTTTAAAAAACCCTGTGGCTCACCTCCCCCCATCGGGCATGTTGGAGTGAAAAGGCATGGGACATTTAAAATGTCTTTGAGTCACCGAGGCTACCTCAATGGTTGAAAGACATTTTAAAAACCGTGTGCCTCCCCACCCCATCAGGTGCATTGAGAAAAAAGGTGTGGGTTTTTAAAATGTCTTTAGCACCGAGGCAAGCACTTGCCTTGGTGGCTAAAGACATTTTAAAGGACCCGTGCTTTCCCCCCAACACGCTTGATTGGGGGGTGAAGTGCCAGGATTTTTGAAAAGTCTTTGCAACCAGTAGCCATGGCAGAGCCCTCTGGAGCCACTTGCCATGAAGAGCAAAATAATTTAAAAAACAAAACAAAACATTTTTGATAATTTCAAACTAAATGAAATGAAATTGAAAAAAATGAAAAAAAAAAACAAAACAAAACAGCATTTTTCTGTTTCGTGCCCATCTCTAATTGATATTTCTCTAGACCTCTGAATTGGCACAATAAAGGGTTATTAAGCCCTGCCTTCTTTTACTATCCCCCCCTATAATTAGTAGTAACTGCATAGATCTATTGAAAGAAGGAGGTATGTGGGAAGGACTCTGAGTGAAAAGTGAGACCTTCTTTCTTTTCCCCTGGAGGACTTACCAAGAGGTGCCCACAGACACACCAGGACATCGTTTTGAATTCCCTAATGAGACCCTTTGCTGACCCTCCTTGCTGTTTTCCTGACTGTGATGCCATTCCCCATGAAATGTGCTTTGCAGAATTTATCCATTAAGTTGGTGTGATGTGCAATATGCACAAAATATCCACAATTCATCTCTGTCACATGAACAATTAATATAAATAATAATAATAATAATAAAAGAACATACCATTGTCATGGTTTGCAAGGCAAATAAAACACAGCCTGAGACAGTTGGTAGGGTGGAATTAGCCAACAATTGTTATCCTCTTTCATCTTATATTTTCTAAGTAAACATGCCCTTTGCCACTGTAAAGAGCATAAGGAGAAGTTCACTCTTCCTTTCTTTTCCCCACCCCACAGTTGGAAGATGTGGCAAACAGCGCATCTGTACTTACCTTGGTTTCCTTTGTGGTGACATTGTTTGGCGGGCAAAGTCAACATGAGAGGGTATGGATGCAATATTGGAATGGCATGGAAGGTGAGCATTGGGATGGTCTCCATCCAGCTGTCCTGGGGAAGTTAGAAGGCCATTTCCTGAAGGTCTTGCTATAGCAACAAATCAGGCCTGATAAAAAGAAAAGACCGTATTCTGTGCTTGAAGAAATATTACAAGCCATTGGCCTGGAGTTGACTAGGGTCCCCCCCCCCTACTGCCCTGAAGAGTGTAGAAAAGAGAGAATGACCTACATTATCTGATCAGTGGTTCTCAACCTGTGGGTCCCTAAATGTTCCTGGACTGCAACTCCCAGAAGCCTCCACCACTTGCTGTGCTGGAAGGGGTTCCTGGGAGTTGCAATTCAGAAACATCTGGGGACCCACAGGTTGAGAACCACAGGTCTAGATAGAGCCAGGGGAGAACTGAATCAGGAGTCCTGCTTTGCAAAAGGCTAGTTGTAATGCCCGGGGCTCAGGCGGCAACTAGGATATTTGCAATGGGGCCAACAAAATGCACACACATCAAATGTAAAGGATACAGTGAGTATAATTATTGGGATAAAGCAGTACAAGGTGCATAATTTTCTGTCAAAACAGGTAAGTGGTTCTTTAGAGGCACATTCTTTTGATGTATGATTATCTGTCCTAGAGATATGGGCAGATCCTTCAGTAGAAAAGGGGAAAAATGAGATAATTGGAACACATGCACACAAGAGTTCCAGTTTTCTTATAGATGCGAGTGTAGCACCATGTTTTTCTGTGTTTATTTTGAATTTAAACTCATTGACCTATATCCATCCAATCAATTGTTGAATGGCAAGAGTTACATAAATTGCATTGATTTGGTGGGCTACTCTAGCCAGGTGTTGCAGTTTGATTTAGGTTGTTGTGTTCAGAAGGACTTATTTCCAAGTACAGTATGCATGTATGGGACTGCAACCTAAAATGACTACAGAAAAATGAGATAGAATAAAGGCTAAACAAATGATTTCAAATAGCCAAATTAAAGTACAAATCAGCTCAGCCACATGAAAGACAGTGACATTTAAAATGCTAATTGACTGATCTCAAACAGTCACACAATTCAAAATAGTATGACTATTTCCAATTAAAGCAAATGTAAAGAAAATGAATAATAAAGTGATCCAAGACTTTTGAGAGGAGGAAAGGGGCTCACAAATGGACATGGTATTTTCAGCATTAAATTATATACATGATAGTGATCTAGAAATGCTCTAATAATAATTTATAATAATATTATTAATAAACCATGGACATTCCTTTTTGTTTAATATTGATAAGAAACCATTTAGTAAGATACCTCTCCCTGCCCCTCCCCTTTCCATTTTCATTATACTAAAATAAATGTATGGCAATAAAAGCACATCTTTTTGAAAAAGCACACAAAGATGATTTAGGTGATGTGTAACACCACATGCAATAAAACAAAAAGTGCATAAAAGCACATTAAGCAAATTGCATACTGAAAGATGAAATAATTTCTGTGAGGGAAGGGCAATAAATATGGACACCCATTATGGATCTTGGATATGATAAGAATTCTGGTGGGGCTATAAGATAATGCCTCCTTTGTACAACCACAAAATGGCCCTTCACGATGGGTTCCAACATATCATCTTCATATCCCTCCATATTTGGAAGCTTCAGGGGACATCCTGTTTTGCAGAAGGACATGAACTCTTTAAGAAAAAACATCAGGGGGATGAAGTAATCCTCTATGTAACAGGAAGATGAATTGTGTCAAGAGTCACAGAGCAAGTAGTCAGAAATTTTATTTATTTATTTATTTATTTATTTATTTATTTATTTATTTATTTATTTATTTATTTAATCAAAGGTCACTCTGGGCTGTTTACAAACTGGGAATATAAATAACATAGCCATACATGTACAGAACACATTAATTAAATAAAACCAACAATAGCCATAAATAATCAAAAATCATCAGTAACCATAATACAATCAAAAAGAACAAAATGGTGACCAAAAATCTAAGATAATATAGGAAGACAACAGAGGCAGGATAGAATCTCAAGGCCAGGATCAGCGGGATAATTGTCAGAGATCAGGGAAAGCCTGTCTAAAATGAAGTGTGTGAGGAAGTGTGGAATGATATCAACCACCAAAGAGGACATTGCTTCTTCCATAGCACTAGGGCTATCGCTAAGATGGGCCAAAGGAATCCAAAAGCAACCAACTGAAATAGTATAATGGTGACAGTGGAAAGCGGGCTCTTAACACATCTCTGTCCTTCAACGTTGTTTGCTTCATTTCTCATCTGCTTTTTCCTTCTGTAAGAGAAAAGGGCAAAAAGAAGGTAGTGGAAGTGATATACAGATCTTTTGAAAAATGATAAAAGACAAACATCTTACTGTTTGAGTAGGTCAAGTTGTAGCTTCACATTGCAAACTTAAAAGCTGCTCTTGGGAATCTGTCAAGGAACCTGAGGTTGGAATGAAATCAGGATTAAGCAAGAGTGTATCTATCCTCCCACCATTTTTAAAAAAAAAGATATATTGAAAAAAGATAGCAAGCATCAGAGAAATGGCAGGGAGCTGATTTAATTCTTTTGCAATGTGAAACCTTTAAAAAAAAGTATCCTTGCAAATTTAAATCCCAACGCAAAATTCCCAGGTTGGAAAGGACTATACCAGAAAGAAAGCTTCACAGATCCAGGGCACTCCCAGAAGAAGGGAATGGTAAACTATTTCTGATTAACTTCAATCGGGGGTGGGTGACAGTGAAAAGGGTTGCCACAAGTCTGAATTAACTTGATGGAGGAGGAGGAGGAGGAGGAGGAGGAGGAGGAGGAGGAGGAGGAGGAGGAGGAGGACAGAGCCAATGGTATTTCATAGGACTACTGACTAAAAACTATTTATTAAAAAACTTTAATTAAAACCAATTCTTTTTCATTCAATTGCTTATCAGTACCCTAACCAGAGAAATAAAGATAGCAGGGGAGGGGCTAGCATGGCCTTACACTGATGGGAGATCTGGGAACCATCATCACAAAGGTTCTATCTCATGTTGTTATTAAGCATGCTTGTAAGGGCAGCAGGAAAATAGCTTCCAAGAACACTGTAATTCAACTCATTTTTTCTCCATATTGCATCCCTACTGTAAGCTTCAATAGTTTGTCTGTCCAGGAGCGAATCACGGGGAGGTGCTGTGAAACTAGCACACACACACACACACACACACACACACACACACACACACAGAGAGAGAGAGAGAGAGAGAGAGAGAGAGAGAGAGAGAGAGAGAGAGAGAGAGAGAGATATTTCCCATAGGAACGCATTGAAAACAGAGTACAGATTCGCCCCATAGAAGATTCTGATAAGCAAATTTCCCCTCTATATCCGGAATTTTTTATGTTGTACATATTTTATGTTATACAAACAGTTTGCTATACGAGGGTCCACTGTGTGTATATCTGTCTATCTATCAGTCTATCTATCAAGTGATTTGCTTGTCAATTACTGGTAGAGATGGGCATGAAACGAGCAATTTTTTGTTTTTGTTTTCGTTTTGTTACGCAACGAAAATGAAATGAAATTTTTTAAAAAACAAAACGAAAATGAAAATGAAACGACCAAATTTGCCGTGTTTTTCGTTTTCGTTGCAGCAGATGCATTGAACTAAAATGAATGCTAACGAAACAGCATTTTTTTGTTTTTTTTTGTTTTTTTGTTTTGTTACCTAATGAAACAAAAACAAATTTTTTTGCAAAAAACGTCACGAAAATGAAAACGAACTGAAACAGACCCCTAAGCGACCAAACGACAAACGAAACACCATTTTTTTGAGTCGTGTCCATCTCTAATTACTGGCATGTTGGCTATCTAGTATTACTGCAATTCATGCGAAAGTTTGAGAACGTGGCAGTGTATTCCTAGTACCAGAGCGCCTTTATAATAACTCCTTTGTTTTTCTCTCATCTCTCACTTTCTTTCCCATTGGTTAATCTACCAGGTAATTTGCAGTTTGTAGAAGTGCTCAGTTACCGAAATGCCAGCAATTGATTATTAAAGTAGGACAGCAGGAAGAGGCAGAAAAGGGGGGGAATGAAAAGCTGTGAATTTTCACTGGTCTCACTGCAATTGCTGCAGTAAAAACTGTGCATCATTAAGAGGATTAATTTGATTGAACCCCTAGTGGTGGTACAGGATGATGCGGTTAAAGTGTGCTTCAGGGGGTATGGTTCACTGGGGTGCCAAAATGCTATGCCTTGGAGTGGAGGTACTCAATTGCAGCAAACACAGCACCAAAACGGTCATGTGACCAGGGCCTTGGAGGAGCTAAAATGTCACAAAAAACACTTCTGGTAGCTCTTTTAAAGTTCAGAAAAAAACCCAGGAGTGAATTGGATTCTCATAAAATTAGTGTCACTAGCCACCTCCCATCAGCATTTGTTGTAGGTCTTCCTGTGCGTGTTTTTCTCTTCTGATAAATCCAAATTCAGCCTATTCCAGGCATGAAAAAAATAAAATATGTAGCAATACAGTGCAGGGAAAGGCAGCAACAGTTATTTAAAGTTCTGTCGACAATGGAAACAAGTGTAAAAAACTTAATACTGGCCTGTTCTTAAGCCGTCAGGAAACAACTGCCTTGATGACACATAATAATCAGTTACGGAAAGGGTTTAAATTGCAATCCAGCTTGCTTGTGGTGAAAATGAAACTTTTGTTAGTTGTCTCATTCAGCTTAATTGAAGAATCATTGAAGGCCCCTATTCAAAAAGGCATGTTATTCTGAGAAATGAAAACATTTATGAGGATCAGCTTGATGACTGTATAGTTCGTCTTCCTTTCTTATGCTAATTGCTCTTCTTAGGAATCTAGAAATAGAAATGGAAACTGTATACAGTCTCACATATCAAAAGTCTTGAAAATTAGTCTTTCTATGAACAAACATTTTCTGTGAAAAGCTTGTCAGGGTTTCTTACAGTTATTTTGTAGGAGAGAGGAAAGGAGGAATTCCATTGCATGTGCTTCTACATAGAGCACGTTCTGACATTGCAAACATTGTTGCTCGTGGCCTTCAATATATGGAAGCTCACTATCAGGGCATGACTACTCTAATTACCATCTTCTCTGTGTCTCAGAAGGCCTAAAAGTGACCAGACCTCTTGGGAAGCAAGAGGCTGGGTATGTCGTGTGGTCAATTTTACTGAGAACAATCTTTTATTTGATGAGTAGCCCTGTTAACTTTTGGTTAAATTAGAGAACCATAAAAGGGGCAATCAGGGATGTTGAAGTTACCCATTGGCAAACAGTGCCTGGGCAGAAGAGCAGGGGGGAAACATGCTGTTCTCTTAGGCCATTACCCCAGGTCCACTTTGTACTGCAACAAACTAAAATGTGTAATAAATCTTGTTGTGGTCATGTGTTTTTGTTGCTGTTCCTGCGTTCCCAAGGACAACCTTTGTTACGTAACTTCTGTGACCCCTTGGATGTGGTCCACATCAAAGTGCATTTTATTTTGTTTCCCCACAGCAGAATTGTTTAAATAAAAATTAAAACCTGATAGGTAGGTATATTTATTTATTTATTTATTTATTTATTTATTTATTTATTTATTTATTTATTTATTTATATACCGCTCATCTTCCGGAGGAACTCCGGGCGGTTAACAACATTAAAAAGCATCATCAGTAGCAAAATTAGCATGTCTACTTTTGCTGTGGGTTGTATGAAGGGTTGCCACATACCTGAAACCATCCCTCCTGTCCCCCTCACCACATTATTTATATCAGTATATCGATTTTCTTTTGCCATTTGTCAAACTTCGAATACTTCTTTTTTGGCTTCCTTCCATGCATAGTGGCTTCTCATACTGTGGTGACAGAACAGTTATGCTGCAGATTAAACGGTACCCCATGGCGCATGTACCAGTTTAAAAACCGCAACGGAACAGCGACAAGGATTCCACCACCCCAAGGCCAGGTACAAGGAAGGTGCACTGATTCGCGTTTCGGGGGGCATGGTCGCACTTTATTTTGCTTAAAGCGCAACGGACGTGGGGGAACAATTTTAAGATCCACATCTCAGAGCACTTTCTAGAGCAGTGTTTTTCAGCCTTTTTTGGGCAAAGGCACACTTGTTTCATGAAAAAAATCATGAAGCACACCACCATTAGAAAATGTTAAAAAATTTAACTCTGTGCCTATATCAGTCTCTAAAAGGTTCGCCATTGCTGGTGTAGGGAGAAGCAGGACAGAGGGGCCACAGATTGAGGCAGACCGCTCTCTAGCACCCAGTTCCCACTTACCTGTGTTGTTTTTTTAAAGACATTTTGCCCTGCATGGACTTCTGTTTCCAGTGGAGACCTGAGAAGGGGCACTGACTCTCCAGGAACACAAATAAGACCCAAAAGCCCATCTTGCTCTCCACACTGTGGCCAAGGCAGATGCCTTCAGCAAGTCCAGCGACAGGAGGGGAGGAGGATGAAGGAAGGCAGGAAGGAAAGAAGGCAGAAAGTGTTCTGCTTGTATACCGCCCCATACCACTTCAAGGAGTCTCTGGGCGGTTTACAGTTTTAATTACAGTAGGCAGGTTGCTAGACATACACATATGCAGGCTAGAAATGAACACGTTTCTATGAAGAGGGGAAAGGGTACAAATGGAAAGAGAGAGGTGGGGAAAAAAAGAAAAGACACAGAGAGAGAAGAGGGCGACCCAAGACAGAAAGAAAGGGGCAAGACTTCAAGGAACCCATCGCGGGGCCCCTCAGAGACGGCTCATCCCCTCCCGGACCCTAAAGGCCGGCCGTCCAGCCGTGCCAGTAGCCCCCCTCCCGCCCGCCCGCCTCCTCAGCCCAGGCCCGGTGGAGGCCTCCTCCATCCCCTCCTCCTCGCAGCCCTGCCGCGGTGCTCGTGGGATAGCCGGGCACCCCTCCTCCCCTTCCACTCACCTGGTGGTTTGTTCTGGGCTGGGGCTCCCGGGCCGGCTCGTGTTGGCGGGCAGCCTGTCGGGCGGCTCAGTCCATTGGTAGCTCCCAGGAAAGGGGTGGTGGTGGTCCAGGGTAAAAATAGGAGGGGGGAGAGGGAAGCGAGCGAGTTGCGGCGGCGGCGGCAGGCACAGGGCAAACACTAAGAGAATGAGCGGGGCCAGGTCCGGCCGGGGAGGAAGTGACGCCAGCGCTGCGGGCCTCGGGGGGGAGGAGCCAAGCTGGCCCTTGGATGCTATTTATAGCGCCTCCCAGCTGTGGGCTGCCCGCCGGCCCTGGGTTGAATTTCTTTAGAATTTTTCAATTTTTCCCACGGCACACCAGGCAACATCTCGCGGCACACTAGTGTGCCACGGAACAGTGGTTGAAAAACGCTGTTCTAGAGTAACAAAGTGGACATGGGGCAACGGCCTTAGTCACAGACTTCCTCCTTACAGTGGCATGTGTTGTATTTCAATCTAAATTATTTATTCCTAAATTTGCGTGTTGTGTGTAATGAGTTCGATCATTTGATAAACTATCATCCTGGAAAGAATAGTTCCTGTGATGATTAGAATCATCTGAGTTTCCATTATTTCTTATGGGAAAATTTGTTCTCAGACATGAGCGCTTTAGTTTACAAGCCCATTTCTGGAATGGTCCAAAACTGCTCCTTCATATGTTATGTAAAAAATCAGGATTATGGGCAGGTAGAACCTGTAGGTCCATGGGTGGTGGAGTTGTCACATTTATTCCTGAAAAAGAGAACCAAAGATTGGGGGATTATAATCTTTATATGAATTTACCTACTTGCCTTTCTGGGCATTCAGCACATCTTTTACAGAACAATAATTTTGTTACACAGGCAATATATAGAGCAAAATATTGGATATGAATGCATTCCTTGGAGCAAACTAATGGATGGTACTAAAAACATCATCCACTTAGGGGCATCTCCTATTGTGCGTGTGTATATACACATACACAGATGACATGCTGCATCTCTGCAGGGAAACAAAATTGAACAATATTTCAGTCTTTGTGTCCAGGGTAGTTTAGCCTTTCCTGCTCACATTGCCAGCAGGAACATTGCCTGTGCCAACAAATATTATTTATTTGTTGCTCTCCTGATTATTTGTTCATCTATCCACTTGTAATACATTTGGATCATTGAATCATGTTGTATCGAAAAATGAGCATTTATCAACTGAGTAGTTATTTTTACTATTGTTATTTGGTTGCACTAGGGTGGTGTTAAAGTGTATGAACCTGATACACATCGTGTTCTGACCTCTTGAAAAAGAACTGCAAACACAGAAATGCCATTATTTAAGGCACCTAAGATTTAATATTTTATTTTATTGTATTGGGGATTCAAGTGTATGAGAAGCACAATAATTCTAAGTTGCCCATGATTTAAAAACGTATTTCCATCTAGCTTATACCACCATATGCTGTAAATAAAACAGTCTTTAAAAGCCTACATTAATTTGACTCTGAGTACCTTAGAGCTGATCATTTTGTTATGTTCTGTCATGACATTTCAGGCTTAAATTTTATTTTATTTTATTTTATTTATTTTACAACTTAATTTTATATCCTGCCTATCTTTCATTATAGAACTTAAGGTGGCATTTGTGGGATTTGGATAATGTTATGTGTCCAGGCAGAGAATGGTCTTAGCATTACAAGCATTGCCCCCCCACGCCGGAATAACCACGCGAGACAGGGTGTTGGGTTCAAACTCCGGGCCACTTTATTGAACTATTAACACAACATAACACACTTTAAACTGGGGCCTGCTGCAGTGCGGGTTCAGCGCTGTTACTTTGGGTCTCCCCAGACCCCCTTTTTCCGACAGCCTACCTGGGCGAGTCACTGGCCCCGAGGTCGTCCTGCCCATGAGCAGGGCGGCCTCGGCCGGCCGGCCCCCTTTCCCCATCTGGACTGCTCAGGCCCGTCCTCTGTGCCTGCCAGTCCAGTGGGCCCTCCAGGTGCATCCATCCCCCGCGGCTTTGTGATCTCCGATCCGCAACGCCGTGAGAGTGTACGCCCCTGTAGGGAAATTGAGACCTGACTCCCAGCTGCCTCTCCATACCCCGCACTACCGCCCCCAAGTGGCCAAGTCCGGCAACCTGCCGGTAGTGCCCATCGCGCCGCAGCAGTATGGGATAGGCGAAAAATCCCCAGGTGCTATTTGCCAATTTTGCCCCTGGGTCAAAAATTCCTATCCGGCCCCGAAGCGACCAGACGAACTCATACTACTGCTTTAATGTGGCGGGTGGGCGGGCAATGCCGTCTGCAAAGGAAAGAGGCCGAGGTCCCGTGGCTGGCCCCTTTGAGGGGTCTGGTCCCCGCCCCCTGCGAGGCCAGGTAGGTCTCGCGTGGTCACCGGCTGGGCGGGGGCAAGGGAGCTCCGCATTGCGCAGCCGCGCTGCGGAGCTGGCCATTGCCCCCCCACGCCGGAATAACCACGCGAGACAGGGTGTTGGGTTCAAACTCCGGGCCACTTTATTGAACTATTAACACAACATAACACACTTTAAACTGGGGCCTGCTGCAGTGCGGGTTCAGCGCTGTTACTTTGGGTCTCCCCAGACCCCCTTTTTCCGACAGCCTACCTGGGCGAGTCACTGGCCCCGAGGTCGTCCTGCCCATGAGCAGGGCGGCCTCGGCCGGCCGGCCCCCTTTCCCCATCTGGACTGCTCAGGCCCGTCCTCTGTGCCTGCCAGTCCAGTGGGCCCTCCAGGTGCATCCATCCCCCGCGGCTTTGTGATCTCCGATCCGCAACGCCGTGAGAGTGTACGCCCCTGTAGGGAAATTGAGACCTGACTCCCAGCTGCCTCTCCATACCCCGCACTACCGCCACGGTAGAGGCCTGGCCTTGCCACGGCCTCTACCTACCCCACCAACGAGACACAGCCTCCAGCAGGCCCCTCTTCAAGTCCGCCAAGAATAAGTCCATCCCCCGGTCCGAGAGGTGCACCCCGTCCCCCCGATACAGCTCCGGTACAGCGGCCAAAATACGCGGGTGCCCTACCACAGCACCCAGGTGTCGGGCCACTGCCCTACATACATCCCTATTAATGCCCCTGCGCACCGTGTTCATTACCTGCGGGGCACATCGTGCCGTCCACTGACGGCGAGGCACAATGTTAGACCATATCAACTCCGACTGGGGAAAGGCCTCCTTCCAGGCTGTCAGGTCCCTGACGATGTCCTGGGCCAGCGACTTACCCGTTTGGGAACCCACGTCGTTGCCCCCCAAGTGTACCACCAATACATCAGGTGGGCGGCCTCTGGCCTCCTGCCATGCAGCCCGTTCGAACTGGCACCACCGCATGCCTCTAATGCCCTTCCACTCGATAACCGCCCTTCCCCCCATTCCCAGGTTAACTCCCCAGGCCGACCTGGCCGCGTACTTTGCTGCCCAGTAAACATAACTATGGCCCAGAATAAGCACTCGGCACCTCGAGCGTCCGGGCCCGGGTCCTGTAAGGAAACAAAAACCAAACCATTAACAGTGGGGGAGGGGGCGCACGTAGGTCTTGAAACTCGCCGAAGCCCACCGACCCAGGGACTGTATCTCCCGGGGCCCGTACCCCAGGGCCGCCGCTGTGGACGCCGCGCCAATCCTAAAGGAATGGGTCCCAAACTTCATACCTCCCAGGCCCAATTTTTCTAACGCCCGCTGCGTCAGGCTCCAGAACTGGAATTTAGTTAAAGGGCCCCCGTCCGCATGCCGGAACAGGGGGCCATCCCCTTCCCCCCGCAGGGCCACGTATTCAACCATGGCGCGGACTGGGCACACATCTTCTCTTGTGCAGGTCCCGAGTTCTACCCTTTGCCCTCTGGCCCGCTGGTCTGTCTTCGACCGGCGCACCAGGAACACCACCTTACCTTGGCGCTGATGGAAGTCCGCCCATTGCAACGCCCGCCTGGAGGCATCCCTCTTGCCCGCCGTGACCAGCTCGCTGATCCGGAAAGCCCCGAAAAAGGCCACGAGGGATGCAGCCCTCAACAAGGATGTTTCGTAGTTGTCCCTGCATATCTGGGCCCATTGTTTGCCCATCCGGGCCAAGATCTCCGGCGTGAGGGGAAAGCGGGCGTCTGCCTCCCTTCCCCCCGCCCTGGCCCAGCCCTCCAACATCTTCCGAACCCGGAAGTCCCGTGTCGTGTCCTCGCACCCCACGGCCTTTGCGTGGAATGCCAACGCGGCCAATCTCCCCTGCATGGTGCCCGGCTTAAGCCCCCTCCTGTGCAGATATACTAGGTACTGTCGGAGATGATCTACTGGGGCAGGCCATGCGGCCGTTAGCTCCATCAAGCTTCGAAAGTTACCGAAGTCCTTGATCGCCGCCTCGTATCCTCGCCTTGTGCTTGGTGCCAATGCGAGCTCCAGGGCCCCGTCCGCCTCCTCCCGCCAATCTGCCATACTTCTTCTGGCAGCCTCTGGGGAAGTTCGGATGCCTCCGGAGCCAACTCCCTGAAGCGATCGAACTGCTGGCGGGAAAGAGCATCCGCGATGGAATTATCAAGCCCCGGGACCTGGCGCGCCCGCACCACGATGTTATACTGGAGTGCGCGCAGCGTCAGGGCCCGGACCAACTCCATCACCCGTCCTGACTTGGATGTTAATTCGTTGATAGTGTACACGACAGCCATGTTGTCGCACCAGAAGCGGACGGTGGAGTTGGCCCAGTCCTCTGACCACAGCCACAGGGCCCCCACTATGGGGAACAGCTCCAGGAACGTCAGGTCACGCGTAATCCCAGCCGACGACCACTGGGGCGGCCAGGTGCCACAGCACCACCTACCTTTCCAGTAGATGCCGTAACCCTGTGACCCGGCAGCATCTGTGTGAACCTGGAAGTCGGCCCCCAGCCTGCGCTCCTCCCGCCAGAAGGACACCCCATTAAACCCTTGTAAGAATTTCAGCCACATGCTTAGGTCTTCCCTCATACCCCCCGTCACCTTGGTTCTATGGGCTGGCCTTTTCAGGCCCCGCATTGCGTCGCAGAAGCGCCGGATAAAGGGGCGGCCCGGCGCTACCACACGGCACGCGAAGTTAAGGTGACCTACCAGCTCCTGCAGCTCTCTCAGTGTGGCGCTTTTGCGCCGCAGGAGGGCTGCCACCCTAGCCTTGAGGTCTCCCAACTTGTCGTCCGGTAGTCTGCACGATTGGTTCCATGTATCCAACTCCACCCCCAGGAAGGTAAGGCATGTCGTCGGGCCCTCCGTCTTATCTGCTGCCAGGGGGAGCCCCAACTCGCTCGCGAGGTCTTGGAAGGATCTGAGCAGGAACCCACACCCCCCCGAATCCTTCCGCCCACAAAATATATAGTCGTCGAGGTAGTGGGCAACAGTGTCCATCCCAGTGACATGGCGCAACTGCCACTCAACGAAAGAACTAAACTGCTCAAAAACTGCACAGGAAATCGAACAGCCAAACGGCAACGCCCTGTCCAGGTAAAATTTCTCCTGGAACTGAAAACCCAGCAAATCAAAGTCATCGGGATGTACTGGTAGGAGCCGGAATGCGGACTGGATGTCGCATTTGGCCATTTCGGCTCCCACCCCACACGCCCGGACCATGGCCACCGCAGCGTCGAAGGAAGTGTACTTAACCGAACAGAGCTCCTGGGGGATCCCATCATTGACTGATGCCCCTTCCGGGAAGGACAGGTGGTGTATGAGCCGGTATTCACCCGGCACCTTCTTTGGTACCAACCCCAGGGGAGACACCCTGAAGTTGGGCAACGGGGGGGAGTCAAATGGACCCAGGACCCTACCTTTATCGACCTCCTTGCCAATCTTCTCTCGCGCCACCTCTTCCATGCCCCTCAGTGACTTAAGGTTGGGCGCCCTGAAAGTGCGCCTAACGCCTTCAAACCGAATACGAAAACCCACGGCAAAACCCTCTGCCAGAAACTGAGCGCCCGCCCTATCCGGGTACAGGCGCAACCAATCTTCGAGGACCCTACGGTTGATTGGGCTGGGGCCCTTTTGGCGGATTAGGGCCTCCCCCCTGCGGGGGTCTTTTCTGTTGTCCCCCGTTACCCTGCCTACCGAAGGCTCCCTTAGCCCTGGGGCAGTTGACTGCTGCGTGCTGGGCCCCGCAAACCGAACATTCATGTTTGAAGCGGCATGGGGCCCGGTTGCAGGCACCCTGCCCGTTGAAGTCCCAGCAGACCAGCCGGGGTTGAACCTGCTGGCCCGCGCCCGGGCGGGTTCCTGCTGCTTGGGCTGGGCGCCTTATTATGTGCCCGCTATCAAAGCGCTCCCCGAGCGCCGGGCGCATGGGGGTCATGTACTGCAGCCACAGCGGTGGATATGGCTCATCCCATCTCAGGTGGGGTTGCGTGGCCGCCTTCATGCGGAAACGCTCATCGTAGGTCAGCCACGCATGCCCCGGGAAATCTACAAACGCCCTATATATCAAGTCCTGATATTTAATAAGGGATTGTGCTCTCCACGGGTGGGCATGCAGAACCATAGACATGTATATACTGTATGCTGGCAACCAGTTGGCCCAATTCCGTTCCGGCTTGCGCCGCAGCCGGCGGTCCTTGTCTTTGGCATCCTCCTTCTCCAATTCCTTGGAGTCCAGTTCCCTATTCAGGAGGCTAAATAAGTCTATATAGTCTCCCCTCCAAATCCGCTCTTTGGTGGCTTGGGCCAAATGGTCCCCCAGCGGTGACGCATAATCTGCGTGGGGCAGAGCAGTGTAGGGGACCCCCGCATAGACCGGGCCCGTTGCCCACCCCTGCGGGGGCCCCTGGGGGCCGCACGCCCCCTGGAAGCCTCCGTGTTGTTGCGGGGGATTCCATGGCCCTCCGGCGCCTACACCTGCCGTACCATGCTGCCCCTGCCACGCCGGTCCCGGGATAGCCTGCGGGGTGCCCCATGAGCAGCCCCCCACTGGTGTCTGCGCCGCACTTACCTGCGGAAGGTAGGCCCCCGGACTTCCCAACACCGAGCCGGGAGGCGCCGCCATGCTGGAACCCCCATTCCAGCCTGGACTCCCCACCTGCTGGTTGACTCCCGCCGGGCCCACCGGCCCCGTTGCGCTAGTCTGCTGTGTCCCCCCTACGGGCCCCCAGGGCCACGCCTCCTGTGGTGTGGTGTCCGGTGCGCACGCCAACTCACTGTTTCCCTCCGGCTGTACGCCGGTCATGATCCTGGGTTGAGGGAACGGGCCCACTGCGGCCTCCGCCATTGCGTGGTCTGCTGCTGCGGCCCCCGTCGCCGCCGTCCCGTCCCGGCCGCTGCCCGAGGATGCTCCTTCCAGCGCTGTCCCTGGGGTTGGTGCAGGCTGCCCAGCCAAGCCTGGCTGGGCCGCGCCCGGCGGGGTCGCTGCTGCCGCGTTCCTTTGTACTAGGGCATCAAAACATTCTGTTAGCTTGTGGACTAACTGCCTGCGCCTGGCTCGCCTTCTCGCTTTGGATAGCCTGCCCATGGTGCGGCCCGTTGACGTCCCTTCCCCCGCCTGCTGGTCCCCACTGGGGCCCCCTTCCATGGCCTCCACGCGGGCTTCCAGGCCTGCCCACTCCTGCCAGTTGTCCTCATCCGAGGAGGACTCTTCATTGGACAGCTCTGGGGCAGGCCTCTTCGCTGGGTGTTTGCCCTTGGGCCCTGCCTTCTGCCTCCTGGGCGCCATCAGCTCTACCACTGACCACCCGGTAGGCCTCCTCCCTCCGCACCGCGTGCCCCGGGGGTCGGGTGAGCTCTCTGGTCCGTTTCCCCCACCCGGGGTGCGCGTCCCTAGGGCCGGCCCACTCAATCCCCTTCTCCTTTTCGGCAACCTGAGCCTGTCCCCTTGCTCCGCTGTCCCCGCCCCCGGCGTCCGAGCAGGCCGCAGGCCTGTCCGGTGACAGCAGGCCTCGCAGCCTCAGCGCAGGCCAAGGGCCCGCCCGGTAGTGCCAGGCCTCGCCAGACGTCCGGGGCCCAGCGTCCGGGGGGCCGGGGGCTTCACCACCCGCCTCCCCGAGGTTTCCGCCGCGCGGTGAGCGCCCTCCGCACGGGGCCCGCCGCCCCCCGACAGGCCTAGCCTGTGCCGCACCAGAAAAAAAGGGGGGGGTCGGTCCTGCAGCCCGTCTCCTCCCCCCGTTCGCTACCCCCCGGGGCCCTTTAGGTCCGGCGACCCGCGGTAGGCCGCGCCAGGGGAAAGCCCCGCGCCGCCCACGCCGCGGCCCGTCGGGCCTCCCACCTGGGGGAGGACGCCGCCGCGCCTCCCCAGCCGGTCTCCTCGCCGCCGCCTCCGGTTTCGCCGCCGCCTCCGGTCTCGCCGCCGCCTCCGATCCCCACTGCGGTGCGTTCCCCGCGCCTGCAGCCGAGGTCGCGGTCCCGGCCTCCAGCAGCCGCTTCTCCCTCCTGCCGAGCTCTCCGCCGCGCCGCCCCTGCTCCAAAATGGCGGCCGCCGGCAGAAGAGCTCCTGCGGCCTCCTCCAATGCCGTCTGCAAAGGAAAGAGGCCGAGGTCCCGTGGCTGGCCCCTTTGAGGGGTCTGGTCCCCGCCCCCTGCGAGGCCAGGTAGGTCTCGCGTGGTCACCGGCTGGGCGGGGGCAAGGGAGCTCCGCATTGCGCAGCCGCGCTGCGGAGCTGGCCATTGGCACCATGGCATCCAGTTGGTCATGGTTTATCTTTTCAGTCTTTGAAGGAAAGGAATCTTATTGAGGGGCTGGAATATATGCTCATTCCTACAATAATTTCCCCTTCCTGGGGGACTGGAAGTGCTGCCACATTAGATCACTGTCACTACTGTTTCCTTCAATGTATTACTCAGATCCAGATATGGGTAGCTATACTATTGTTAGTGAGGTCTAGAGGATTAATAAGTGCTTGATAACTCCTGCTATTCCAGCACCTAGAATCCCATGAACAGGACTTGGTAATTCTGAGTACTGCCATCCCCAACATCTAACATTTGCAAGCTCTGATAACTAGCTGGCTCTGTGCATAATCATCATGTTACAAATGAGCTTCCTTGGGGCTACACATTCCCCTCTAGGCTCCTCAAAATCCAGATACCTAAATCTCTTAACAAAGGATTCCAGGGCTGTATCTGGGCTATTCTATGTTATATCCGTACTTAAATTCCTAAAGAATATTACAAGGAGAAACCAAGTATGACTTTATCCATGGAAATAGTGGTTGCATGATTATGGCGGTTACTTCATGTCCTTCTTTTTCCGTGACTAGTTTTGTACCGTGACAGTGCTGGTCATGAGCTTTTGGTTTTGTCTCTGTTTCAGTGTTCCCATTGTTGTGATAACTTGTCTCGTGACAAGTGTTACCTCACGATCTTGTACCATAACAAACACTGAATTTGTTTAGCTTCCTTTTCCCTTTTCGTGGGGGGGGGTTAACAAATTGTTTTTCGCTATTTTGCTTCTGAAAAGTCCAAATAAAAAAATCTCCAGACACAGTTTTCTGAGATAAACAAATGTTTTGTTGCGTGACTGTCTTGTCTCGGAACAGAAAGCGGAAACAAAGAGTGACAAGGGAAAACCCTACCTCAGCACCAGGTACAGTATTGTCACGCTTAGCACCCATTCCGGGGGCGTGGTCGAGTCAAATTTCAGTAGTTGCATGAAGGACGTGAACTAACATATTTTTTTTTACTGCTCTTCAGTGCAACACTAACAGAGACAAAATGGACGTGAAGTAACCGCCTATGAGTAGTAGGGGTATGATAAATAGAAACATCAGTTTGGGGGACCTAATATAGAATAGTAATTTACCAGAGAAGGAGTTAGCCTTTACCTTGCCACCTTTTTAATTCAGATCGAGAAGCTCCACCAATGCTCTTTTCTTTGCAAGGAAAACTTCCATTTACCCCAAATGGCAGCTTTGCACCTTAAGTAAATATTGGCTCAAGAGAACCTTGATGAAGATTGTGGCTGTGCTGTGTTTGTGTGTGAATGGGGTAAAGGGACCAATACTCCCTCACCAGCACTTACACACATGGTTTGACTTTTCTTGCAACAACCCTGACTGTTCTTTATTTTCCAAAACCATGTCACTGCTAGTTCTGTTATTATCACCCAACCCAATCTGGTTCACAATTACTATCAACCTACCATCCAACTGAGACCTCACCCTGTTACTTGCTAAAGTGTTCATTATTATTTAAAAGAAATATAAGCTGATCCATCTCACCTATCTAAGCAAAGGTGAGTTGGCTTACTATCTGTTAAGAAACCAGGAGTGATTTCATGATTCTCTCCCTCTCTCTTTTCCCACATGTACATACTTTCCCCTCTCATTTTCTTTGGAAAACTGAAATTCATTTCAGACAGCTTTCTGAATTGATTCATTGTGATGAGGTGCAGTGTAGGAAATGATACAATACCAAAAATGTTATTAATCAAACCTATTCACTGAAGCTTTAACTGTGACCATTGTTGGAAACTGGAAAAGTGCAGTTTAAATCTGGTTGGTTATTCCTGTCATCCTACACTCTGAATACTGAACAGGTTTCTTCATTTTGCTACAATAGTTAATATATAGAGAGAGAAAATTATTCATGCTATGTATTTTTTATTTTAAAAAAATACTTAAGCCTTTGGTATATGATTTCATTGACGCAGTGGTTGTAACAGACCGTGTTTACGACTTTGAGGGGATTTTCTGAATATGGACAGGAAAGCAACCAGCTTGAACTTTATGGGAAAAATGGGAGAAGATTAATAAATGAATGAGCATATACCTAATACTTGTTTGTATTTAGATGTATTTTAATTCAGAAGCCTGACAGCTGGGTCAGACTGAGAGAGGAGCTATAGCATACTGTTTACCAGAAGTGAGAATGCTTGAAATAAGCTTCTCTAATCTCCCTCTGTGATTTTTCCTCCTCCTTAAACCTCTTACGTCTGGTGTCTCCATTATGTTCCTTCCCATTTCTAGGCACTTTGGTCATGAGCTGCAGCATTTTTCCATGATTTAATCTTGCATTTTTAAGATCTTTAAAGTGCTTTGCAGTCCATTCTGAGTACTGTAATAATGGAGCATGAAATTGTTCATAAATTTGCAAATTGATTGATCTGGGAGAGAATTTAAAGTGAACTCTTCTAAGTTTGTAATAAATCAGCATTTTGCCCATTGTCATGATGATGAAAGGGAGGAATGTGCATACTGTGAAGACTGATTGATGTGGTGTATTTCTCTGTGCTTTGGACACAAAGCCACAATTCCATCGGCTGGAAGGCTGCCTCCTACTGACCCTGAAAGGTATAAATGTCTCTCATCACATTCTGCATAAGCTCAGTGCTTTATCCCCCCACCCACCCAATAACACACACTTAAATCTATCTGTGAGGTTCTTCCACATGCAGACCTTCATCAAGGGGTCCTTTTCAGAGATGTTTACCTCAGGAATCAAATTTGCGAACAAAGTGTGTGTTTGCTTTCTACTGACCAGTCACAAAACAAAGAATGGGTGAGTCAAAGATGAACCCCTCCATGAATCAATTTAAGTGAGAAATGTGAGGGAGAAACAAAGTAGAAAATTAAATCAGCAAATAAATAAATGTGGATGTTAAAGCATTTCTGTGACCATGAAGAAGTACTGCTTCTATGTAGCAGTTAAGTATATAAGCCAACATGCTTATTAATATTTATGTGTGTGCAGAGCTACTGAGGTGATCTGTTGAGGTACTAATTGCATGTAGTCAAAGACATAACCTCCACAGCTTCAGATCACAGTGGCAGCTTCTGCAGCTTGAGTTTGGCACATGTAAGTATTGGACAGGATAGACAACACCATCCCATTTCTCCTAACTTTCCAGGCTGTCTGTTTGAGAAGTCTACTCTCTATATAAATGTCGCAATAGTGGCATTTCCTTATGCGAAGTTAATGCTTTTAAAAAAGAATGCCAGTAGTCTCGCTTTTTCCATTAAGAAAATTGTACATATTTTTCACAAAATGTTTGTGAAGGAAAATATATGTTGTTAAATAGCATTAGCTGTTTTTTTCCATGAGAAATCAACCAGTGTCTACAAACCATTGGGATATGTACATAGTAAAATGGAGACCTGTGCAAGGACTGCTGATGTGTAATGATTTTGGCTCCAGTGTATATAAAACCGATTCACAGTCACATGGTTTTTGTACTGTTGTGTGTGTTCACTGTTCACCTTTATCAGTCCAACATGAAGGAGACACTTAAGCTGCTATATCACCTGGGGAAGATCCTGATCTTCAGAAGGTCTGGCTTTCCCTCTTCCTCCCATCACATGGCTGAAGATGTGGAATACCAGTTCCCACATCCAAAGATTAAAAAAACTAGGCTAGCTGAGCAGCGCTGGAGGGGGGAATAAAAAGAAAAATAATAAAAAATACCAGACCAGCCAGACGACCAGCTGACTGGCACTAGGGGTGGGGGGAAGGTTTTTTTAAAGTGCCAATCGGCCAGCTGGCTGATGCTAGGACAGTGGGGGGGGGATTAAAAAATAAAATAAAAAGCACCAGACCAGCCAGAGGACCAGCTGACTGGCACTAGGGGTGGGGGGAAGTTAAAAAAGAAGCAGCACCAACCGGCCCCAGGAACAGCTGGTTGGCACTATGAGGGGGGGGGAAACGGATCATCTATGCAGTCCCACGACATCTGCCTCTTTAAAATGTGGATGTTTTTAAGCTAAGCAAAAAATTCCCTACCTCTCCAGTTGTTCTTGGAAACCTCGCTTAAGGGGGCATTACCTGGCTTTCTATCCCCCCCACAAAAAGCCCAGTGGCCGTGCAGATGACATTTTTGAACACGGTTTATCTACAATTTTAATCTGCATTTAAAGGGATGTGGGATAGAGCTCTTAAAATGCTATGGTGGAAGAGCCACCACTGATAAATGTATCATTCTAGTAACTCACAAAATTACACAGAAAACTGAGGAGAGCTGAAACACTGCAAAAAGTAAAGGGGAGAATAAATTTCCTATGTCTCACTTTGCTGTGAACCACTGAGAGATCTTGTGATATCTCATGGTGTCAGTGAATAGAAATAGATAAAGATTGTATATATCTTGAATACTGCTTAATATTATGAAGTGTTCCATCAACAATCTGTTGATGCTACAACTTACCATTCTGCAAGTACCTGTATGGTGGGTATTCAAGTATGCTAGTAGATCTTGCTAGTAGAGAAAACCTATGTGTAGATGTCCATAGCATGTAACAAAGAGAGTTTATCCCCTGGACTATGAAGACAGCTTCTCTTTGATACTCAAGGACACCACATGAAATCACTAAGTGGCTGATTCTATTCTCTTTGAGTTCCGAGGTATTCTCAGATCTGCTATGAACTAAGCAGCTCTACCTTCATATTCCCCATGCATCAATTCTACGTGTTGCCAATTCTTATTTTGCATCTCGTTTGAAGAATGGATTTCCTCGCTGTGTGTATTTTCAGAATGCCTCTTCAAATCAAGGAGTTTCCATCTACACTGTAGATGATAGGAAACATCAAGAGTGCCAATTGTTAAACTTATCCAGAGGCAATATTGGACCCATAGACAAATGTCACTCTTCCCCGTGTAGTTGTACCTGTAACTGGGCAAAAATGGAGCAACTGAGTTTTATAATTCAGTTTAAACATTCATATGCATGCAATGCATCAAATTATTATAAATATTAGCCAAGAAGCTAATATAAATAATATGTTTCCCTTCTCAGTACCATTTTTTCCATAATTGTGTCCTTTCTTATTCTCTGATGGCATTCCACCGTGCAACTTATGAGCCTGATTTTGATTATATTCAAGCATTAAATTAAATTCAACCATTAAATTTCTATTTATTTATTTATTTATTTATTTATTTATTTATTTATTTATTTATTTATTTATTTATTTATTTATTTATTATGCAATTTCTATCCTGCCCATCTTCCCGTAGGAACTCTGGGCGGCTAACAATGGGCCGATCAATTTGGCCAAACAACAGATAACATGAACATACAACACAATAATTTAAAACAGAATGTGCACCCTTGGCCTAAACATGGAACTACACAAGCTTAGACGGATGGTGGGGGGGGACTACACTAAACAAGGTCACCAAAGGCCTCACGAAACAGCAATGTTTTTAAAGCTCTGCGAAAGGCCTTCAGGGACTCTGCAGAGTGCACTTCGCTAGAAAGATGATTCCACAAAGATGGGCCGGCCACCGAGAAGACCCGGTTCCTAGTGGACGTTTTCCAGGCCTCTCTAGGGGTGGTCACCCAAAGCGAGTGCGCCCACGCCAACTGAATTGCATGAGCTGAAGTTGATCGCTGGGCGATCTGCTCTGACAGGTAGTCTGGGCCCAAGCCATGGAGGGTTTTATAAACTAAAACCAAGACCTTGAATCTGATCTGGGACGCAACGGGGAGCCAATGCAAGTGAGCCAGGACTGGGGTGATGTGGTCATCATGGCGCACACCTGCCACCAGCCTGGCTGCCGCATTTTGGACCCGCTGCAGATGCCGAAGGAGAGTCAAGGGCAACCCCATGTAGAGTGTGTTGCAGTAGTCCTGCCTCGAGATCACCAGCGCTTGCACTACTGTCCTCAGGGAGTCGCCGTCCAGATATGGGCAAATCTGGGCAATTTGACGAAGATGATAAAAAGTGGTTCTGGTCATGGCAGCCATTTGGGCTTCCATAGAAAGGGCCGGATCCAGAGCCATGCCCAGATTCCGAACCCTATCTGCCAGCTGGAGGGAAACACCCTCCAGACTGGGGAGGGGGCCTCCATATCTGGACGGGGAACTCCCGAAAAACATCACCTTGGTCTTCTCGGGGTTGAGTTTGAGCCTCTTGGCCCTGGTCCATGCCATGACCGCATCCAGGCACTGGTCGAGGGTCTGGACAGCTTCCACTGCAGAGGTTGAAAAGGGGAGATAGAGCTGCGTGTCATCAGTGTACTGGTGACAGCAGGCTCCAAATCTCCTAATGCCCCCAGCCAGCGGCCTCACATAGATGTTGAACAGCATGGGGGAGAGAGACGACCCCTGCGGAACTCCACAAGGGAGTGTCCACGGGGCTGACAACTCTCCCCCATACTGCACATACTACTTTCTAAGACAGCTTTTTATGCCATATGTAGAGACAGGGTTACATGAGTTTGCAGACTTCTGTGTTGTGTTCTGATATATTCATGCCCACAAAAAGGCCTGCATACGTGTTTCCTCAGAAGGACAATGGACTTCATTGCACCAAAAATCAATCTTCTACCTAAGGCGGTTCAAATGCTCCTTTCAAGCAAAACACATACCTCCACAGAGTCCACTCTCCAGTTCAGAGTCATTTTCTACTGCCTTGAATGGCTCTACTAAGGTTTATGCCATTGTTGTTAACTTAACGATCAGGAAGAGCTGGTGCTTTTTAAATGCTGTTAATGGGAAAAAGTGAGTCCATTGCAATTTGGCCAATAAATGACTGTTCCTTGAGTTAATTAGTGGGGCTGCTATTTTGACTCCTATCCAATAATCAGTGGAGAAGTTGCAAAGAGTTAGACAGAACTGCAGGTTGTCATAGCGACAGAAACTCAGAAGTGGGTGGTGGCTGGGATCTGGGGAGACTTAAAGCAGTTTTGTCCCAATGATTACAAATATTGCAATAAGCATAAAAGCTAAGATACTGCATGCTTGAAACATTTTTTCAGCAAGGAGAATCTACCTCTGTTTTAAATTCACAGATCAATTCTAGAACAACTATAAGAAAAGCGAATTCATTGCACTGTTTATCATTTACATAATCCATTAAAGTTAAAAAAATCCCTGGCTCTCATCACAACAAATCTTGTAACAGAGAATGCCTGCTAACTGTCCCACTTTGTGGCTGACAACCATAGTCAGAAACATAATCTGCCCTGGTCTTACAGAGGCAATCAAAACTGATATATTGCACTCAGAAACTGACAGTAAAGCGTGATTCCACTGTTGGGGGGGCTTGTAACTTTTAACATTAACTTTTAAAACATAGACAGAAATTTTGGGTCTTTTAGTGTACTGTGTACATTTCACACCATCTCCCTTTACCACAGGAAACATTTAAACCAAAGTGAAGGAGTGAGAAAGGAAGCATTCACTGCTCCCAAAGATGCAAATATTTGAGTCAGGGACCAAAGTAAGAACCAGCAGCGATAAGCAGAGAAAGATAAGTACAGTGGTACCTCGGATAACATGATAGTAATTCGTTCTCTGAGGTTAGTCGTTATCCGAAACACGTCATTATCCGAAACACGGTTTCCCATAGGAATGAATGGGAAACCATTTAATCCATTCCGCAGCCTAGGAAAAAGGCACAGACACCCTTTATAAAGTGCACTTTAAAGGTACCGATGCAATGCCACCTGGGATAACTCTTTTTTACTGATGCATCCTGGAAATTCGTTATCCAAGGCAGTCCATAGGGAAAATTCGTTATCTGAGGCAGCCCATAGGAAAATTCATTATCCAAGGCAGCCCATAGAGAAAATTCATTACCTGAGGCAGACCTATACCTAGAAATTGTGATTCGTTATCTGAGGTAGCCCTTAGGGAACATTCGTTACCAGAGGCAGTCCTATACCCGGAAATTTGCAGTCATTATCCGAAAAACTCATTATCCGGGGCAGTCGTTATCTGAGGTACCACTGTATATCAGGTGATTGGTACTTGGAGACAGAAAGGATGATTTAGCAGCTCTTCCATCACAGTCAGGAGCCACATCATATGTCTTATCTTTGCAAATAAATGTTCATACTTTTTCTCCTCCTTGTTAGCTGCCGTGAGAATACAGGGGACTTCTTGTTGTTGGTTGGTGTCAGAAGGGAAAAAACTAGATTTCTTGTAACTGGTTTTTTGTGTGGTTCTGTCAAGCTGGATGGGATTGGAAAAAATGTGAGCGCTTTTGCTTTACAATGTGAACTCATAAATATTGTAGCAAGTGATGGGTTGTTTGTGGCTTTCGATCAATCAGCTTATATGCTTGAGCTTCGGGTTATGACAATAGTTGAGGAGTTTTATGCTTGGAAATTGTCAAAATCCTAGTGTGTATGTGTGTGGGGGGGGTGTAAAGCACCATTTAGTATCAGAAACACAGAAGATTTGCGAATACACACCCATCTACTCACTTGATCTTTGAGACCCCCCCCCCAATAAGTTTAAATGAATCTCAAGTTTATCACAGATAATAATAATTCAGACGGACAGATGGATGGACGGATGGACCTTAGCTAGGAGAGGGGAAATGAAAAATCATTTTTGATAGGGATGTTTTTCATGTTTAGACCTTCCTTCACACAATTATTCAGTTTCAGACTTTGCGTTCCTACATGGTGTGCTTCACTTAAGAATGTGCTGTCAAAAAGCGATACCTCATGTCAGATTTCGTGCCTTGTGCAGCCCAGTGGGTGTAATATTTCCCAATAATTAGCAGGGATGGCTAAAAATACCCTTGTAATTTTTCTGTCATTGTCCGATGCCTCCTTATTCTACAGACATTTCACACTGTTTCCTCAGTTATAGTGTTTCTTTGAGTCTTTCAGCCTTGCCCCTTTCACTTTTGCATTTTTCTTTGCATTCAGATTTAAGCCAACCCCTTTATATATATATTTTACAATCTAATTCCCTCAGCATTACCAAGATGTCTGAGCCATGCTGTTATGTTAATTAAAACCGCTACATTCTCCTTTTCCATGTTTATCTTTTAGCTCTTCAGCTCCTTGCTACTCATGGCAAGGCTCTTTGCTAGAAGATGACTGCATTATTCTGTTATACAGCATAATATGTTTTGTGACACTGGCAGTCTTACTGTGCCTCGGCAGTGCCATAAGTAACAGATATGCAGCATGTTAGCTGATCTAACAAGGTGAGATGCCTATGGGCCATGTTCAGACTGCCGTGTGAACACACACATAGAGTTTTCCTCTGTCAGAAATGGTAGAGGGTGGTGTTTTTGATGCTTTTAAAAATCCTTGCAAGTTGCAACCTCACAATGAGGTACTGGGACGGACCCTTCTGGCCTGGGATGAGTGTCAATTTCTCCAACACTCATCAACCATTCCTTCTCTGCCTCTAAATTTGGCAGGTGGAGTTGGAAGCCAGACCTGTGTGTACTGTGCTGGCAGTTCTGGGCCCAAAGCTTTCTCTCCTGCTTTCACATTCAATGAAGGATCCTGTCCATTCACCTGGAAGAATCAGATGTCACTGAGGCTAAGTATAGTAGATAGAATGAAAGAGAGGGCTGTCTTCTCCTCTGCTTTGGGTACTGAATCTCCTTGGTCAATTCCAAATGAGGAAGTATCAGATAGTTAGACTGAAGTACTGAAAGCATTGGACATGTTCCTACCCAAGTTCAAAAAGATCAATACATTGGTACTTCTACTTACGAGTTTAATCCATTCCAAATGTATGCTCATAAGTCGAACAACTCGTAAGTAGAGCAGCCGTATCTAAAAAATCAAAACAATAAATAAATAAAAACATCATTTTTTTTAAAAAAAATGTAAGTAGAGCAGACCGCATCCAAAATTTGTAAGGCAGCAGTTAAAATGCCAACGGTTTTCTGCTCTTAAGTCTAAGTCGAATTGCTCGTAAGTAGAGCCGCTCATCAGTAGAGGTACGACTGTACTTTTCTCAACTGCCTAAAAAACAAAGTCACTGTGTTTTGGGCAGGAAAACCCGCATTTTATGTCAAAATCCTAATTTTCTGCCAGTTTTTCCTTGCCCACTGCAAGGGGATTCTGACAAAACAAAACAAAACAAAAGCAATCTTCCTTGAATGCTTCATCAAAATACATAAATAAATAAAATGTAAAAAAATTGGGAGGAGGGAGATTCTTATACTATGGCCCAGTTGGGACACAACTTCAGCAATTTTTTATTATACAAACAAGAATGAATTAAATGAAGCTTTACTCTCTCAAAACCTGGCCTCAGAGGCCCAGTGTGGTGTAAGGGATTGAGTGACGAACAAGGACTCTGCAAAGCACAGTTCAAATTCCCACTTAGTCATGGACATTCCAGAGGCAGAAACTTTCCTTAAATATTGCACCCAACTTCAAAACCTGATTAAGATTGCTATAAGGCAGATATTACATGACTGCATATAACAGATAACATTCTTGAGAGAGACTTTGTTTTTCAGGAGCCAAAACAAACAGTAAGCGATCAACCTCTATAGCCCAATCTGATTTTTGCCCATATTGTTTTAGGATGTGTCATATCTAAAAGATGATTTCTGTACCTCGTTTCCCCTTACCCAATTTTTTTCACTATCATGCACAGCAGTGCTCTCTGAATTCTTTCCTGGACCTTAAGCTTCCGAATTGTCAGAGCCAGGGATCAGCACACACAAAGCTTCATATGCACATTTTCTTGCATGTGCTTCCTCACCCCCCAAACCTCAAGAGAGGGGAAGGTTCTCTTCAGTCCCAACAAGATTGAGGTTCTGTTCTTTTGGGGTTCCCAGTTGCCCTCTCCCCAGTGTGGGTGGGACTGTCCTCCAGCTAGTGGAGAGAGTGAGGAGTCTGGGTGTTGTCCTGGACCCAGCTTTGTCCCTGGAGTCCCAGGTGACTGCCATGTCCAGGTCAGCCTTTTACCACCTTAGGCTCATCACCCAGATTCACCCGTACCTTGATGGGGACTGCTTAAGAAAAGTTGTGCAGGTACTGGTCATGTTGAGGGTAGATTATTGTAATGCTCTCTACATGGAGCTCCCCTTGACCCTTGTTTGGTGACTGCAAGCGGGTGCAGAATGCGGCAGCCAGATTGGTGGTTGGTGTGTGCAGGCTCGACCGCATCATCCCAATTCTGGCTCGCCTGCATTGGCTGAGCCTTGCCTCCTGAATAACGTTCAATGTGTTGGTTTTGGTTTATAAAACCCTCCATGTCTTGGGTCCTGAATATCTTGCAGAGCGTATCTCTGAAAGGTCTGCACTGGCATGACCCACTAGAGCTTTTATGGCTTTCTTGCTCCAGATGGACACCCCTAGGGAGGCCCATAAAGTTGCAACATGCAATTGGGCCTTTTCAGTGGCTGGGCCAGTGGCATAGAATAAATTGTCAAGCAAGATTTGTCAAGCTCCATCCTAGGCATCCTTTAAAATGGCCTTAAAAACCTGGTTGTTCAGGGATGCCTTTGGCAATTGCTAGGTGTGTATTGTTTTCCCTGTGTTTGTTGTTTATTTGTTATGAGTTGTTTTTGCCTCTTGCCGGATATTTGTCATTTTGTTGTTTATTGCCTTTTTATTATGAGTTTTGTTTCTTTCCCCCCTTTTTTCTTATTGTTTTCTTATTGTTACTATTGTTTTGGGCAGTTTTATAAGTTTTTGTTGTAAACCGCCCAGAGTTCCCATTTGAGGAAAATCAGTTTGCGGTATACAAATAAATAAATAAATAAATAAATAAATAAATAAATAAATAAATAAAGTGGTGATAGGAGACTCATGATCAACACCACAGTCACTGACCTGCGGAGCCCCCCAGGGTTCTGTTCTGTCTCCTATGTTATTTAACTTTTATTTATAACCACTGGGCGAAATTATTTGGAGTTTTGAGGTTAAGTGTCATCAGTATACTGATGACACTCAACTCTACCTCTCGTCACCTCCAGATTCCAAGGAAGCTTTTTCGGCTTTAGATCAGTGCTTAGCTTCGGTAATGAACTGGATGAAGAAGAACAAACTGAAACTAAACCCAGGCAAGACAGAGGTGCTTCTGGTCAGTCAAAAAGGAAATCAAGGGATAGGGATGCAACCTGTCCTAGATGGGATTGCCCCCTCCCCCACTGAAAAAAAAGATGTGTGTACCTTGGGGGTCTTCCTAGACTCATCCTTGAGCTCAGATGCCCAGGTCACTGCTGTGGCCAGGAGTGCATTTGCAAAATTAAAACTAGTATGCCAGTTAAACCCGTTTCTTGAGAAATCTGCTCTGGTTGCTGTGACACATGTTCTAGTGACCTCCTGGCTGGACCACTGTAATGTGCCCTATGTGGGGCTTACTGATGGAAAGTCTCAGGAAACTTCAATGAGTCCAGAACGCAGTTGCCAGATTGCTGACTGGGGCAGGTTACAGAAATCACAATACACCCCTACTAAAGCATCTCCACTGGCTACCAATCACCTACCTGGCTCCTCTTAACCTACAAAGCACAACATGGTCTGTGTCCAAGCTACCTCAAAGATTGAATATCACAGTATGAACCCGCTCAGGTGCTAAGATCATCAGGAGAGGCGTTTCTCTCCATCCTGCCACCTTCACAGGTGTGTCTCCTAAGAACAATGAAAGCGCCTTCTGTGTTCCTACTCCCAGACTTTGGAACTCCCTCCCGCTGGAGGCCAGGACAGCCCCGCCTCTGCTGTCTTTCCAGAAGCAGGCAAAGACCTTCCTCTTCAGGCAAGCTTTCCCTGAATCAGGGACATCCTACTATGCAACTTTATATGGATTACCATACATGGTTGCATTAACTGATTTCATAAGAACACCAGTGTTTTCCATGGTACTTTCCGCCCCTCATAGTGGATTTTTCTTTGTGTGTGTGTGTGTGCTCTTTGAAGCTTTACTCTTACATTTTAATGTTCTAAGATGCCTCTTTTAATTCTCTTAACTTGAATATATCTTAAATGTTCTGGACTGTATATTGCCACCTTAGGTCATTTTCCAAGGAGAAAGGTGGGGTAAAAATATTTAAATAATAAATAAGTTAAAATAAAATAAATTATTTATTTAATTAAAATAACATAAATAAGATTCACCCTCCTTTTTGCTCTCTACCAAGTGTTCTGTCTTGCCATCTACATCCACCAGGTCTTAAGGTGGATGTGTGAGGAGGAAGCAAATGACCTGCTTGGCCTACAGAGGCATATCCCTTACATCATGTAAGAAGCCATGATCCACTCCTCCAGAAGCACGTCTGTACTTCAATCAGAAATCACTGATGAGTTAAGCAACATCTTATATAGGGCAAATGTATGAAAAACTCTTGGTTGTTGAATTCTTAAAAATAATACCCTCCTAGTTGTTAAATGTCTGATCTACACTTGTGGGGGTATGGTTGGCCCTGCCTTTAGACAGACTGAAGAAGCTCTAAATCAGGAAGAAATGTTTAAGTGTTTTAGGGATATTCACTTTTGCCTTTATTATATCTTTTACCATTCCAGGCAAAGAGAGATATAAGTGATACTTTATTCCTTAGGTGCCAGAATTACTCAGCTGGGCTACGGGTTCTAGTCACCTTTATTTGGATGGCCACATGGCACCATTTGCTTTTCTCCCTTAAGTAGAAAATATATTGGCCCTCTGTGTTTAAGCTGCCACTAAGTATGATCCAGCCATGCTTTATTTATCCATTCTGCTCTTTCTCTTTGACTTCTAAATAAGATTACTCTGAAGCCACAGGAGGCTTATTGTGTGAAGCCTATGTATAACAAGTGCACCAGGGTAGAAGATTTTGAAATAGTATTCTGCTCGGCTTTCCCAAAATGTAGGAGTGTCAAGAAAGCATTTACAGGGCAGAAGCAAGAAGAACTGGATTCTAATATTCTTATAGGTCAAATCTGATGCTGGCAGCATTGTTGTCTGGGATTTATTGCCAAGCATGATGGTTTTGGATTCAAAATAAGGCTCTGTTGCACATGTGGTACAACTGTGCCCTGTTGCTTTCAGTGTCAGAAAGCATTCACATTGTATAATCCCATTGCATACAATGTCAGTAGAGCATATCAAACTACTAGTATCTCCCTATTTTAAAGATTTTCATTTCAGGTGTTACCTAGTTGCTCAGAAGCCATGATCTTCCAGCAAGATGGTGGAAGGAAGAAGGTGTTTGCTCTTGCTCCTGCCGCTGGCCCTATTTTGTTTTATATTTTTAGTTGTTCTTTGGTTTTGTCATTTGTTTATTTCTCTATTTTTATGTTTCTAGTTTTTATATTCCCTTAGAAGCTGCAGCTGAGGGGGGGTAGGGTTGCTCGCTCTGGTGTTCCCTCACTCGCAGGCTTGTTTATTTGGTGTCTTCCGTCCTTGTTCCCCCTTGCTTCCCCCTCGTCTACCTTGTCTGGTGCTTGCTTCCTCTTTGCCGTCCGCTCATTCCTTGCCCCTCACTTACCATCATCAAGGGGTACCCACTTGCTGTTGCTTGGTGGGCCCTTGGCGGAGGTGGTGGTCCTTGCCGGCAGCGGTGCCTGTGTTTGGGGACTGTGGAGGATGATGCAGGTGACAGGTGAGATGGGAGCTGTGGGGCCTGAAGATCTGAGAGCAATGGTGATGGCGACCACTGGTGTACGGGGCAAGGGTGTCCAGCAGTCACGGTGGTGCTTGGTGGAGGAGTTGTAGTGCTCTGCATTTTTAAAAACAAATATTTTGTCAAAAATCATCATCATCATCATCATCATCATCATCATCATCATCATCATCAAAATATGAGCTGTGAAGAAACCCAGGATTTGTGACTTGTGCAAACTGCACAATCTGAGGGCACCCAGTAAATTATTACTGAGTATCCCCCTACCTAGAAAACCTTAGAAAGGGCTGCTGTAAGGATAAATTGATTTGATGGCATATTTATTTATTTATTTATTTATTTATTTATTTATTTATTTATTTATTTATTTACAAAAAAAATAGCTGCCCCTCTACCAAGAGAACTCTAGGCAGCATACAACAATGTATTAATACTATAAAACAATAAAATTATTAAAACTATAAAACAACATACAATACAAATTATAAAATCCTGCTGCTTGTGAGTCCAGCCCCCCCCCCCCAAAAAAAAAACCAATTAAAGTGCTGGCCGAACAGGAAGGTCTTTGACTGGTGCCAAAACACCAAAAGTGTTGGTGCCGGGCGGATCTCTGTTGGGAGGGCATTCCAGAGTTGGGGGGCAACCACTGAGAAGGCCCTGTTTTGACATGCCACCCCTTATCTCTTTGAGGGATGGCACCTTCAGCAGGGCCTCCTGGCCTGATCTTAGAGTACGGGCAGGCTCATATGGAAGAAGACAGTCCTTTAGGTAACCAGGTCCTAAGCCATTTAGAGTTTTATATATAAGCATGAGCACTTTGAATTGGGCCCAGACAGCAAATGGCAGTCAGTGTAAATTTTTTAGAACTGGTATAATATGAGTCCACACGGCAAAACTACTCACTAGCCACACAGCCCAGTTCTGTACCAGTTGCAATTGCCAGACTGTCTTCAAAGGCAGCCCCATGTAAACTGCATTACAATAGTCCAATCTGATTGTTACCAGTGCATGTGTGACTGTTGCCAGCCTCTGCTTATCCAGGTAAGGACGAAGTTAATATATTATCCACAGCTGTAAGAAGGCACCCCTGGCCACTTTCCAACTTGTCTGGATTGAGTTTCTGTTTATTGACCCTCATCCAGTCCATTATTGAGTCCAAGCATGAGTTCAGAACAGAGACTACCACACGTGGATTGGTGGAGAATGAGAGGTAATGCTGAGTGTCATCAGCATATTGCTGACTCCTCAGCCCAAACCTCCTAACAACCTCTCCCTGTGGATTCATGTATATATTAAATAACATGGGGGACAGTATAGAGCCCTGGGGAACCCCATGACATAAATGCCATGAGCCAGAGCACCTCTCCCCCAGCACCACATTCTGGACCCGTTCAGCCAGGTAGGAGTGGAACCACCGTAAATTGGTGGCTCCAACTCCCATCCCAACCAATCTGTCAAGAAGGACACTGTGGTCAATGTTGTTGAAAGCCACTGAGAGGTCCAAGAAGATCAACAGGGACACACTCCCCATCTCTCTCTCTCTGGCAAAGATTATCATACAGGGTGACCAAGGCAGTCTCCATTCCAAAACCTGGCCTAAAACCCAATTGAAATGGATCTAGATAATCTGTTTCATCCAGGAGAGCCTGAAGCTGCTCGGCCTCCACACGCTGCAACACCTTGCCCAAATAAGGCAGGTTTGCCACTGGGTGGTAATTAACCACCAGCCCTGGGTCTAGGTTAGGTTTTTAGGAGTGGTCAGATCACTGCCTCCTTTAATGGGGCAGGGACCACTCCCTCTCTTAATGAGCAGTTGATGGCCTCCTGGATCCAGGTGCGCCCCCCCCCCCGGCAGATTCCTTTATTAACCATAATGTGCAAGGGTTGAGTTGTGTAGTGGTGACATAGACACATCAAAGCACCCAGTCCACATCATTGGGTTGCAACAACTGAAACTCATCCAATAAATTATGACATAAGCCCGGAGCACTGGACACAACTGTGGACTCAGTATCAGCAGTGGAGTTTAACTCCCTGTGAATCTGAGTGATTTTTGTGTGGCAAATTAAATTTTTACTAGGGAAATGTGATAAATTTGCTTGGTTTTCATTGCTTTGTCTTTTAGAAGAAATTGACCAAATTTGTACTTCTTAAATCCAAATAGAAGCCAAAATGGACCTTGCCACAGAAATCCATCAAGAGTAAGGATGGTCACCAAACAAAGAAGGAAATGCTGTTTTGTCATTTCATTAGCTAACAAAACAAAACAAAACAAAACAAAAAAAGGAAGCAGTGTTTTGTTAGTAATGAAACGAAATGGCATTTTTGATTAAAATTTGTTTTGCTGTAAAATGGCTTGTTCAATTCAAATTTGGTGCCTCTAGGACCCAGGGGATCCATTTTATAAAGTAATGAATCAGTTCATTAATGTTTCATTTTGTACATTTAAAAAAAATCATTTCTAACAAAACAAAATGTATCACGGGGGGGGGATGAAATGAAACAAAACGAAACTCAATTGTTCTGTTTCGTGCCGATCCCTAATCAAAATGCAAAAACTGCCATGCAGTCTACAAAAGTATATATGTCGAAATATGTATACAGACAAATGTGTAACTTTGAGAATGTAACTTTTTTAAAAAAAGCTGAACAGCTGATACAATTTCCTTCCCCCAAAAAGAAAGTCTGTGTGAAAAGAGACACATTTTGACTAGAAGGAAGGAAGGAAGGAAGGAAGGAAGGAAGGAAGGAAGGAAGGAAGGAAGGGTAATAGAATTGCAAATAAGGGCAGACTGGGTGTAGCATGGAGAATGTGAGAGCCTGAGATGAAAATTTATAGCATTGGTCATCACTAGTCATTTTTGTTTCAGTTTTTCTTTTTTGTAGCATAACATGTGACAAAAGAATATGTATCTTTCCCTTCAGTCATATATTATGCAAGAAGAAATGCCTTATTCATTATCCCATAAGAATAATGTGTGCGAGTTGTATCCCCTACTTCTCATTTGTTATATACTAAATGTGAAAAGAGAAAAGATTGTTAATAAAGGCAGCTTACTATATGAGGATGACTTTTTACACAAATCATGAAGTTTTTCTGGGACAGAATATGATCTGTGAGTGCACTGAGTCTAATTACTGAATAGTGTTCAGTACTAGCCTATAGTATTGTAATTTTAAGAGTTAGTTTTTGACAGGAGCAGAAAACAAACATTTTAAACACAGGAAAGCTACTCCAGTTATTGAACTCTGTACTGACAAACAAACGGGCATCATTAGAATTAGAAATATTTCTGCTCATCAGTCTGAGGTGAATACTGTCCATCATGGTAGTGATGTCTACTTACTACCATTTTTAAATGTGAAATCATATTCTGTTTTCATTATAAAACACAGGACAAAATTGGTTGTATTGGTACCACAGTTAATTTCCAGTGTTTCAGGTGTGATACTGCTTGGAATTGCTACAATTATTGCCAAAATAGTCCTTGTGACTTGGAAAATCAAAGGAGCCAGTCATAATAGAGAACAATGTGCTCCCAGTAGCTTGATTTCAACCCCTTTTTGTAATTCATGGTTACATACTGAAAAATAGATTTGTATATCAACATTCATTCACAGATTCTATGCAGGGATACCTTTGTTCCTCCTATATTATCTTTTTACTGAAATAAACATGACTGATTATCACTTGGATGGAATCCTCGGTTTAAGATTATCACTTGGATGGAAACCTCGGTTTAAGAGACACGCTGTGCACTCTGTGGAGAATGTTGTTTTGTTTTGTGAGTTTAGGCTTGAAATTATTTCATTGTGTTTTACCAACATATCATGAACCTTACTGCTTGCCTTTTCTACATTCATTCCTAAATAATATTGACAGGCATTGCATGAGTCATGTGGGAAAAAAATGTACAATGCATGCTATGAAACATCAACCCACATGCAATAAGCCAATAAAAGAAAATTATAGTTCTTATGTAGAACTCACTGAAACATGCAATTATCCAAGTAGGGTGTGTGTGTGTGTGGTGGTGGGGGTACAATAAATGAATGATAGGTATTCATGCCATCAGTTTCTTCATCAATCAACAGATAATTTGATATCAGTTCTTGGCAAACACAATCTATTCCCAAGTGATAACTTTCCTCTTCTAGGTACCATGTAAGAACTAGGTACTACAGGGGTCTGATAGTATATTTGGAATTGGGCATAGGAAGAATATTCACAAAAATCCTTGTACTGTCCTCACACTGCAACACAAATGAACAATGGTTTTAGCAATCTTGCAGAAGTCCCTGTTTTCCGCTGAGAGAAAGCTAAAGGAACTTATTACAGTTCAGTGTGCCAGCTATGCCCATTAGAGATGGGCATGGAACGAACATTTTTTTGTTTCCATTAGCGTTTGTCGTTTCCATTACGTAACGAAACGACAAACGAAAATTGTGATGAAAATGCAACGAAACGAACAGAACCACGAAAATTGTGGTCGTTACGTTTCGTTTCCGTTAATGGTGACGCACAATGAAATGAGCTGTTTTAAATGTTAAAAAACGCCCTGGACATGCGTAAAAAACACAGCAATAATTATTTATATTGTCTGATAATACCTACCGGGGGGGTTGGGGTTCTTAAAACGTTTGTTTTTGTCTTCTCTCATCGCGATGTATTTTTCTTTTCCCTTTAAAATGGATGTCACCACCAGCCACAAAATGGAGGCAAGCCATGTGATGGGATCGTGTTCAACCAATAGCATGCCCAGGTTGCAGACTGGGCGGGCAGGTCTGGCAGCCACAGAGGGCATAAAAAGGTCTGGCAGCCCCCGTCCTCCTTGCAGTCTCTGGTGGGAGTTAGGGTGGGATTGCTGTCTCTGCGACTCTAGCTTCAGTCCTGCAGCCTCCCTGTGTGCGTGCGTGCTGCGTACCTCTCGGTGAGTACCCTCCCCTGCCCTGCACTGCAGTCACTCTGCGGCTCCCTTGCACCCTGGGCAACGCCCGCCGCTGCCTTTGCAGCCTCCCTGCATACCTAGTCTATACTGTGTCTCTGCCAGCATCCATTTTTTTAGTGTTTTCCCTCTGGTCTGGGGTGTTGGAGGATGCCTGCGCACAGAAATGCTTTAAAAATCATGCAAAAGCGGGTAGAAACGGCAAACAAAAAAACGAAAAATGGTAACAAAATTTTTCCCAAAATTCACGACAAACAGAAATGAACCGAAACAGACCTCTCAACGACAAAACAAAAAACCGAAACACCATTTTTCTGTTTTGTGCCCATCTCTAATGCCCATTCATGAGATGTCCTATATGGCTAGAGTGACACATGACTTAATTACATCCTGTAGGATTTACTGTAATACACTGTACACAGTGCTGCCTTTGGGAAATGTTTGGAAACTTCAACAAGTCCAAAATGCTTCAGTCAAATTGTTAACAGGGGCTCATTATTGGGAACACAGAATGCCCCTGCATTTACAACAGTTCCACTGTCTGCTGGTCCATTTCCTGGTCCCAGTTCAAGGAGCTGTTTTTGACCTCTAAACTCCTAAATGACTTGAATCCAAACTATATGAAAATCTTCATCTCCCTGTACAAGCCTACCTCGGTTTAAATATCTTCATGGAATTATCAGTCATACCAATTTCACCATGTGTTTGATGAGATCAAGAGAAAGGCACTTTTCTGCTCCCATTTCAGTGGCATTTCATCCAATGTGAGACCAATCTGCCCCCCTCCTTCCACTGTCAGGCAAAGAACTTTTCTTTAGGCAGCCATTTTTTCAGTAACTGGCTGCTATGATTATTCCCCCCCCCCGCTCCCCCAGAATGGGGCTGTCATATGTTTTCTTTTTTAAAATGTTTTATTATGTTCTCTGGAGGAAGAGAGGAACATTCTTTGCTGAGAATACCTCTGAGGAACAATATCCAGAGAGATCTCAACTAATTCCATGGTTTAACTGATAATTTCATCCATGAAAGGCTTAAAAGTTCATTGACTAGTTGAAGTGGATTTCATTCCATGGGGGTTATGTCATAATAAAGAAATCCAGTTGCTGGCCAAACTACAGCAGACCCACAGAATCGATAAGGGTTTATTTAAGTGGTGATTTAACATTCAATACCAGTGTCAGCATCCGGATCAGCAGGCTGGAGCACTGAAAACTATTGGCTACAAAGTTGGCAGCTCAGCCATTCGAATTCCAGGTGCCACGCAGTGGAGCGAGCTCCTGCTGTTAACCCCAGCTCCTGCCAACCTAGCAGTTTTGAAACATGCAAATGCAAGTAGATAAATAGGTACCACCATAAAAAGTGTGAAGGTAAAAGAGTGTTTCCTTGCAGCCATACTGGCCACATGGCCACAGACTTGCACAACACTGGCTGTTTGGCTTGAATACGGAGGTGAGCACTGCCCCTAGAGTCAGTTACGTCTAGCACGCATGTGCAGGGGGAACCTTTACCTTTACCTTACAACTGTCAGCATATCTTCTATATTTGGGACTGCCAGTTAGTTCTTACTGTTTTGACCTTAAAAAGTCATGTGATGATCTCCACAGTGAAGTGGGAATTATTAACTGGTACTTACATCTCCAGTCACTACTGGGAAGGTTTGGTCTTCTTTATGTTTTGCATTACAGTTCTTCTCATAGTCTTTTGACTTGGCCATGGCAGATGGTGTGAGATGGGAGTTGTAGGGCAAAACATTGGGGAAACCAACATGTTCCCATCTATGCACTACATTGTCATTGATCGCTCAGAATGCCCTGCTCAGACCATAAAGAATTCTCAAATACTGAAGGCAGCATTATAATATTGGACTCACTGTTGTTATTTCCCTTTCCATCCGACAAGGAAAATACCATCAATCTGAGGATGAGAAGCATCCACTATCCACAAGGATTTCCAGGTGCAGGTTGACCATGGAAAACATTGTAGGAAGACAATGGAATTGAGATCCACGTGGCTGGAGATAGAATGCTCATCTCTAGACACAAATGTTCTCCAAGGTTTTAATGTCTAAATAGGCCAAAGTTATTGCTTTCTATTTGCACACGTGCTATACAGGCCACTGGAGGTCCCCCCCCCACCAGAAGTGATATATATGAGAAATGCAGGGGGAAAACAATGACTTTCTCATTTTATAAAGCTCTCACATGCTTGCCATGTTGCTTTCTCAGTCCTTAGTAATATCAAAACAGCTGGCAGATCCAGAGGAGCATCTTGCTCTTGACCCACACCTTTTGATCTAAATTCATACCAAGCCAAGGCGGTGTTTATTGTCCAATTCCTTCCTTGTGTATAGCCATAAACAGACTACTTTTTATGGTGGCCTAATATAAATCTAATTGTAATAACTGTCTCTATTTTGCTCTGGATAAATGAGCCGATCCTCCACAAGTATTGCAAATTTCTAAAACAGTACCCCATTAAGAAAAGCTCATCAGAAGATTGTGCTACCTCTGAACATGTGTGCAGGCACATGTGTGTTTGTGTTTAATGAACAGCATCTGCAAAATCCTGAAATCCTGAAATCATGAGTAGGTATCCAGGGAGTCAGTATTTTCTCTGGTGTTTCATCTTTTCGGTTTTCATGGGTGGTGGTGGTGGAGGAGGAGGCAGAGGAGGAGGAGGAGGAGGAGGAGAATACTGTGTATTAGCATTGTGCTGCTGGAAATGTCCCCTGTAACAATTTTGATTTTACTGAATTAATTTAATAGAAAAGAAATGTAGGAGGAATGAAAGCAAGTGAATGGCAGGAGTTCTGTCTTTCCCTGACCCATGAGGAGAGACTCAATTCCACGCCTTTCACTGTACAATCAATCTTATAGCAGATCTGGAAGTTGAGTCATGGCTACTGGACTTCTTTTTGAGAGATAGAAACGTTTCGCTGCTCATCCAAACAGCTTCCTCAGTCTTGATGAAGCTGTTTGGATGAGCAGCTAAATGTTTCTCTCTCTCAAAAAGAAGTCCAGTAGCCATGACTCAACCTCCAGATAAACTCACCTGGATGACTGAGAATCTTCACAGACATCTTATAGCAGAAGTCACTCACCACCCAGTGGATCCCAGCTACTCAGATTTCAATTACATCCTGAGGTGGGGGGGAGGGGAGCAAAATAAAGTAGGGCCTCATTATCCATGGGAACATAATCTACGGATTTTTTTAATCCGCAGTCCCAAAATATTAAAATATTTTTAAAAGCCATAAATATTTTTAATGATGTAGTTAACACAGCTGGCCACAGGGGGGATCCAGAGCACATGCTATGTTAGCTAGATAAATAGTTTTCCATGATGTCATAACCAGAACTGGCCATTATATGAAGCCAAAGGCCATGCCATGTGTGGTCTTTTTATTCAATATTGGAATATTCCCTATTCTGCATGATCCCCCATGCATACAGAGGTTTAGTAATTCTTTCTTAAGGATTTCTGTACATGGATAAATGTAGGAACTCTGGGAAGCAGCAATGAGAGGAGATGTGTAATGACAGAAGCAAAAGCAGTGAAAGCAAAGTGTAGAAAGAAGGACCCCTCCAAAATGTAACCTTTGAAAGTCCTGGAGAAGATGCTGAAGAAGATGTTGGAGCCATGGAGGAGTAGCCACAAGTGCTGAACCAAAAATTCAGGAAGCCATTTGTCATTGAGAGGTGATAACCAGAAATCCTGTTGCACATGTTACACCACATGGCATGGTTGGTGTCATTAGTCATGATCATGTTGCATCTGCCTTGGGGGAAATTAAATGCCCCCTATTCCCCTGCACCAGGTTCTGTGCATCCTTGGGCAGGTCCTTCATTCATGGGAAAGCCTTCACAGGCTGCAGGATAGAGCAGGGAATGACATAAAGCTGGAAAATGACCATTTCAAGTGGCAGTACAGGTATATAAGGAGACATGGGGCACAAATTGCTGGTTCAGTGGTTTGGTGCCCTCCCCCTCCAGCAGGCAGCCACAATGGTTTTTACCCATCTCTAATTTGTTGGAAAAGCTCAAAGCTGCACTCAACCATTGCAAGTGGTAAGCTCTATCCCTGAGAATTTTTGAGGATTTTTTTCCTTGTTCCTGTAGAAATTTGGTGAAATCACGTTCTCCCATTCTCTGTATAACTGTACTATGTCTCCACCATTACCCTTTCCCAAAAATCAACTGAAAGACAATGTTTTGAAGACAAATGGCATAAATATTACAGTAACTAAAAACTGTTGTAAAAGGTTATCATGTCTAATTTGGCTTTTAGTCAGAAAGGGCCCTAAATATGAACCACCATGTTAATTCTTCACCATTCCTCAAACTTCAAGGTATAATTCATGACATCTTATAGCAATGTTTGCTCCTTTTTTTTTGTCTCAGATATTATTGACAGATAGTATTCCAGTATAGCATGCGTAACGAGCAGACTCTCTCCTTATTTCTAAAGCCTTCTATATACAACTTTATACTGCTAGCATTTGGCCTGTTAAAACTTAATTTACAGTTTCTGCCCCAAGAGGATAAGAAGTTATGCCAATATGCACTACTGTGTGTCCCTCAGAAACAATTCTCTCCATAACTGAGATTTTTTTTGCCATGGCAAATTGGTTCTACGATAGAAAAAAATAAACACATTTGTTTTCATGAAATGCTGTAGGGAAAGTAAAGTCTCTCTCTCCCCCCCTTTTTCCCTATCAAAGAAATGTGACACAATAAAACTGGCATCTGTATTCAAAGTTGCTGTTTTTCTGTTTTGCCCAGAGAATCCAATGAAGATTTAAATTTTAAAGGCAATGATTACTTTTAAATAAACAGAATAAAATCTCCTGAAGAGCTGAACTATTTCAAATACCTAATATCAAAGGGGGGGAAAGGCTGAAAAACAAAGTTTGGAAGAGGTCAAATAGAGATTTTGATTTCCAAAGTGTAAAGTTTCAGAAAGATGAATGATATCCGAACGATGTTAGATGTTGCTGGAAAATTCATTGTAAGGGAATGAAACGAAGAAGAATTGCTCACATAGTTCTGCAAAGCCAACAATCTTTTGGGTCCTTTTCCAAGGAGAAAGGTGGGGTAAAAATACTCTAAAATAAAATAATAAAATAATATATATGCTTTAAGGAATCGAACGGACAGCTGCATATTGGGACATCATTTGATGGTCAGTATAGAAATTAAATAGCCCCAAGAGAGGCTCAGAGAACTGAAATGAAGGACCAGGCCTTCTTGGTGGTGGCCTCCATTTGTAGAATTGGATGCTCCTAGAGATTGGTCTGGCCCACTCACTAGGAGTTTTTAAGCGCCAATATAAAACATGCCTTTTCAATCAAACTTTCCCCAGTCTATGGCTTTTTGGTGCTCTGATCATCTGTACTTTTTCTGCACAGATTCTGATTTTGCCTCGATGCTAGCTATTAAGTTACAATATGATTTGTTACATGTTTATTGTCATTCTTAAATTTTTAAAGTGGTTTATTCATGATGGATATTATTTATTTGGTTTGTAAACCATCCACAGTAGCTGTTGGCTGAATGGGCAGTATAAAAGTTCATTCATTCATTCAGTCAATCAGTCAATCAATCAATGGAAGCAGGAGATGGAGAAGCTGCATTCTGTCTGACAAACAAAGCTCTCAAAGACATGGCATTGTGGAAATCTCTTTTTCATGAGGTCATCATAAGTTAGAAGTGACTGGACCATATATAGTAACAACTATATATTAGCAGAGGCCACACTATCATAGTAGGGTCTACCTGAGCTGACAACTACCTTCAGTCTAACTAGAAGCCACCATTTAAATTTCCCAATGTACCTTGCAGCTATGCATGTTTTGGGACATTGTGGAAGCAGCTTGGGTTGCATGCAAGTGGCATAAAATTAGTCAAATTCATATGCAACCAACATCAAAGCAAAGACAAAGCTGTGATCTGCTGCTGTGATCTTGTAACATTATTGCCACTGCATCAACCAAACGATAAGACAGGATTTTGGCCAATATGACCTTTAACTTTATTTTTCTATTGTTGCCTTGCACTTCCTTCATATCCCAAGTGTATTGTGGGGACTGTCCTATGAATGTACCAAATAATTTGAAAGGAAAAATTAAATTAGAAACTACTTTTAAAAAACTTCAGCACTATGACTGCACTGATAACAGTTTCACTCAAGATGATGATTCTTTGTTCAAAGTTCCTGCTACGTAGTGCCATGAATTATCAGGGGATTAGTTACTATAGTAGGAAATACTGATTTTAAAAAAAAAGTTGAGTTCAGATATTGTAGTGTAGCCAGGATCATTTCTTACTTGCTGCTTTGCTATTTGGAAGAGGTAATCCCCATATTCAGTTTGCATAAGGTATGAGAAAAGATCTTTTGACAACGTTCCTGTGTGTCTTTCTGAAGATTAGATTTTGCTGGCTGTCTTCCTTCCTGAATGACTGTGCTAAAATGTTATCTTATTTGTCATGAAATTTCCCATTGAAGCAGCAGGTGGTCTTGCAGGTAGCTCAGCTAATAAGTGAATTCAGTTTCTCAGCAGGCGATAGGCCTGGTTCATTATTTCAGTATGGATACCCAAAAGCTACCCAATCGTCCCCCTCTCCCCAATTCTCCTTATCTTTCAACAAGAAACTTGTCATCTATATTTCGGTTTTTAGACCGTAATACCCCTGCACCCTTCTTTCTGTCTCACTAGGTAAACTTCCCTGTTGTGTTTAATCCATCATCTCTGACATTTCAAAAATGAAAAGGGGTAAGGAACTTATTTATTTATTTATTTATTTATTTATTTATTTATTTATTTATTTATTTATTTATTTGATTTGTTTGTTTGTTTGTTTTTGTTTGTTTGTTTGTTTGTTTGTATAGCTTGTATGCCGCCCACTAGAGATGGGCCTGACCAGAAAAATTTTTTTCTTCAAGTTGTCGTTTTTCGGGACGGGTCCGTTTCAGCTTGTTTCTGTTTTTCACGAATTTTTTTTAAAAATTGTCGTTTCGTCATGTCGTTTGTCGTTTGTCATTACTGCCATGATTTCGCGCGATTTGACGTCCCAGCGAGTGGCGTCCCGCTGGCGCTAGGTGTTTTTGTGCCCTAGGTGGCGGGCGGGGTGGCGGGGTGGCATGGGCGGGCGGCGGCGGCGGCAGGGGAGGGGCAGACATGCGGGTGCACGGGCGGCGGACACGTGGGTGGCGGGGCGCGGGTCCCGCAATGACCCAGAGCAGGCGGAAAAACACTTTAAACTGACTTGCTGCACAAGACTGCATTGAATAAAGCAATTGCAATTTTTATTGCAAACAAAGTGGGCAGTGCACCCACAGCAGAGCTGCAGGCAGGGTATGAAAGGACCTTGGCTTGCTTGCCACCAAGCAAATGAAATTTTTAAAATAAATCCACACCTCCCCTCCCACTCAAACCTCCCCCCCCCCTTTGAAGCACTATCAGAAAAGAAATCCTAACAAACTGCAGGAGAATAAAAAAGAATAAACTGTGTTGCTATTCCCCACAGCAGACAGAGAATGAAAGGAATTATTATTATTTCCTAAAAATTCAATTGAATCAATTCACTCCCTGCCTGCCTAACTGAAATATAAAGGCTCCGCGAAATCGAAACTAGTCTAGCACAGCAGCCAGCTACACACATCCCTCTCCCACTCATATCCAAGCCCGGACTGCGACTCTTCTGGGAGTGCCTCGCCTTTTTATGCCCTCTTGCACATCCAGAAGTGTCAGTCAAAACCTGGCCATGTGATTGGTAGAATGGGTCCAAAAATTTGCATGGTTCCATCCCATGGCGAGCCCATCATTGCGCAGGTGTAAAAAAATAAAAATAAAAATAACATAAAATAAAATCAGTGCGACCTTTTACTGCTATAAAAAACCCACTGCTTGCTACTGTAAAAATTCAAGCATTTAAAATAGCTAATTTTCGCATGTTTCTGTGGTGCTTTGGTGGTTTTTTGGACCACGATTTCAGTTGTTCCAACTGGACGGACCCACCACCGAGAAAGCCCGCCCGTGAGTACTTCTGGAACAGGAATGTTTTTACCTGGCACCAGAATGTCATCAACGTTGGCGCCAGGCAGGTCTCACTTGGGAGGGCATTCCATAATCTGGGGGCAGCTGCCAAAAAGGCCCTGTTCCTACAAGCCATCCCTTTCACCTCCTTGAGGGATGGCTCTTTCAGGAGGGCCCCCGGCTAGATCTTAATTGTCGGGTACGTTCATACGGAAGGATGCATTCCTTCAGGTATTTAGGGTGTAACTTGGGTGTATTTGCAATGTTCAATTCTCACATCCACACAATCCTCCCTATATGTTGCTAGAAATGCTTCAGGAGCTTGACTTTTGCAAATAGTGATGGGAATTAATCTTCTCCATACCTTCAATATTAATTTCATAGAATCATAAACCCATTGAGTTGGAAGGGGCCTATAAGTCCAACAGGTCCAAGGCAGGAATTCAAATCAAATCACTTCTGACAGACTAATGCCTCCAGCATTGCAGTGCTCACCACCTCCTGAGGTAACTGGTTCCACTGTCAAAATCCTAACTTGCTCTACAAGTTAAGGTGTGTTTTTTTGTCAGGAAAATATAGGTAGAAGTATTTCTTGGTATAATTATTTCAGTATCATTTTAATATATACATTTAAAATTATATTATGCAAATCAGGAAATGAAATAAAGTGGACATGTGAACTCAGGTAAAATGGTCATGGACCAAAAATATAATCACTTAGCAGTATACTGGAGGTTTTATTTTGCATTTGTTAAGATAAATATTTAGTGATAGGAGGGGTAGCTGTTAAATTAAGATACCTTGGGAATGAAGTTTAAACCTCCGAAGCACAGAAAGCATGCCCCAGGTAAGTGTAATTTACATCAAAAATCTTCAGTGCTCTTTGTCGTGTCTACACATACACAAATACAGTACATGCACACAGCAAATACAAAAGGACTTGCTAATGGTTAAGACACATGTCAAAAATACATTTAATGATTCAAATGCTTAAATACAATGGCCATCACCCTAACTGGGGCTAGTTCACAGGAGTCATACACAATATATTCTTCTGAGCCCATATTAGACTTGTGCAAAAAACCATCCATGATAAGGTACAAAAGAATGTTGCAACATTTTGTTCACTTGCAACAATAAGACAAGCTTGGATTCTACAGGAATAAGATTTTTTAAAAAGCTATAATCTTTATTGGCTGGGATATTTAATTTTTGCAGGGGATCATATCATATATGTTATGGAACAGACACAATTAAAATATATTCATGACATGACAGGCATCTTATGAATAGAAAGAAAGGTAAAGCTTTTTTTCGATCAAAATTTACAATATTAAAAACAGGATCATGATCGTATTGTTACTTCCACTTAAATGCAGACCTAGTGAATCAACATCTCAATAGTATGTAAATACTTAAGTAAAGGCCTCTTGCAGTCACTATGCAACACTTTGATTGGATTGAAGCAAAGCACTCTGAGTCTGCCCTCCCAAGGGGCTTGAAGCTTTTTACTAGGTACAGTAAACAAGGCTGGGTCATAAATCATTGACTGTAGGGAAGAGAGAGAAAGGGTCTTTGGTCACATACACTCCCAGACCTGTGAGCACCCTCTCCCTGCCTAATCTCTGAGTGCCATAGCCTGTTTTCCCCTGCCGCTTTCCTCCTGAGTCATCTCTGCTGGGGGCTGGGCTTATTTATTTATTTATTTATTTATTTATTTATTTATTTCATTTTTATACTGCCCATCTTCCAAATGGAACTCGGGGCATTTTACAAGTTAAAAACATCAACATACAAAAAAGAGGGGGGAAAGCCCTAAGCAAAGTACATCAGGGGCGGGAGAAGGGGGAAAAAAGGGGCAGGATGAAATAAACTAAACTAAATTAAATTAAACTAAATTAAGGTCGCCATATGCCTCCCTAAAAAGCATTTTGAAGGTGGGCAGGGACTCTGCAAGGTGCAGCTCACTTGGTAGAGTGTTCCATAACGAGGGGCCCACAATGGAGAAGGTACAGCTGTGCGTAGCCGACCTCCATGCCTCCCTGGGGGTGGGCACCCTGAGTGAGTGCGCCTGTGACATTCGAGTGGGCCTGGCCTCTTTGCCTGCACTCAGGGTTATCTAGAGTTTGCGATGGCCCTGACTTCCGTGTTGGGTCCCCTGCTCCACTGCAGACTTGATCCTACATCCAGGGGCTAATGGCTTCCTGAGCGCCTGCCAGGTCCCTTGGGTTTCAAGGAACCTGAGCCTCAAAGGGGGCTTCCTACAAATGCCATTGAGTCAAAGGGTCTACTCTAGTTAGGGACCAGCGATAGGATGTTATTCATTAATTCAGTGATATTGATAGCTAGGAGATGAGGAGTCAATATGTTCTGACACAGCTGGGATTAAATTTATTGTTTGATGTAACAAATCATTAGAGTTTTTATGTAACAATACAGTTTATGGGGAATGGCAGGTATGGCCGTCATTGTTGTCCCCCAGTTGTATTTTCTATTACCAAATCCCCCAAAGTCCTTGGTTTACATTTTTAATTAATCTTTCCAAGCCTAGCATTTTTCATATGTGTTAAACTATAAATCCTACAACCTGATTGATAGCTGGAGATGAAGAAATGTGTCGTGTAATACATCTGGAAACAGATAGTTAAGGAAGGCTGTTTGGTTATGGTTTTTTTAACCTCTAATTAACACCTCTTTTTTACCATCTACCTCTTACAAGTCCTATGCTGTGTGGGTTGTTTGCCTGAGCCAAAAACAGTGAATAAAGAACAGTATGTTCATTCAAGTCAGGGGATACTGGTGACTGTAGTACCCAGAGTCTACAGCAATCTGTTGACAGAGAATTCTTGATCAGAAATATTTGCTGTGCATCTCAGCCTGCAGAGGCAATGAGGCTCAAGTTCTTTCCTTGTCATCATCAATTTCTGAAATCACTAGTGCTCAACCATTTGGCCTCCTGAGACCAGCCAGTGCAATAAACACCAAGGCAAAACTTTGCATTCATTATACCTCAAGAACAGTGAGACCTATTAACCAACACATCTGTGTGTCAAGTGTCATTGAGGGAAAGGGGTTGTTATAAAGTTAGTTGAAATCATAAATACCATTAATCAGCCAATTAACTAACCGAAGATCACTGGAGGAAGAAATAACTAATTAACATATAGCTATTAAATATCACTGTTTATTTCCAAGCTCCCTACGCACCTATTCTAAGAACATAAGAACACAGGAACAGCCTTGTGGAACAGGCCACAGCCCATCCAGTCCAGCATTCTGTCTCACACAGCGGCTCACCATTTGCTTCAGGGTATTCCCAAGCAGATGTCTTCACCTGCTTACGATTCCCTGAAAATGGCATTGAGAGATATCCTGCCTATCTCTCCAACCCAGAGGTTGTCCTTAGGCATCCATAATGATAACCATTGATAGCCTTGTTCTCCATAAACTTGTCCAGTCCTTTCTTAAATCTGTCAAGGCTGACAGCTGTCACTACTTCTTCTGGCAGGGAGTTCCATAGACCAGTGATCCTCTGGGTGAAAAAGTACTTTCTCTTATTTGTTTGAGATCTAGCACCCAAAAGTTTCATGGAGTGCCTCCTAGTTCTAGTGTTCTAAACATGTTTTTTGCCACCTCTTCAGCTCAGCTATAATCACTGCAGAAATGTCAGAACTTAGTTTAGTCCATTTTTGGAGAAGAAGCATTGCACAGATGTCTTCTTAAAGCCATTGCAAGAAGCTTCAGATTAACTGATTTAAAGAACATTTCTCCATGAATTTGACGGAAGAAAAGAGGTGGAATTCTTTTCAACATGACAGGAAATTAAATCAGCACAGATTTGTTACTTACCTAAAAGCAAGTTCTGCTTTTTGGGGGGTGAGCGGTTGTGTGGGTGTGTGTGAAATAAACCATTTTCATTCCTGCTAGACACTAGAAACTCTAAAGAAATTGACTGGGCAAAAGCCTGGATCAAGTTGTGTGATTTCAAATATCAAAGGAAGATGAACAATAAAACCATATTGGCTTAAATCCTGTTACTTCGGGTAGTAAGTTGCACTAAAGTAGGCTGATTGTATCTGAGGGCTTTGGGTGAGACACCTCCTTCATAAATTCCATGGGCCTACTTTAGTTGTAGTTTACCACACTAAAGTAAATCACAATTAGATTAGTCTCAATTGAATCAAGGGAAGATACAGAGAGGTACTTACCACAGTCCCACTGATTCAATGAGCTTACTAAGCAGTGACTTAGTAACATAAGCAACAGGATTTCAGCCATCATATCATATAGGCACCCTAGTAAAACTCATAAGATGACGCGTGTGAAATGGCAGATTATGCAACTAGTGGTAGTTCAACCCAGGTTCACATATCCCTTGAATGTCTCCTGTACAACGGAACGTATTGGAAGCCTAAGGAAGAGCACCTATTCTCCTACACCAGTGGTTCTCAACCTGTGGGTCCCCAGATGTTCCTGAACTGCAACTCTCAGTAATCCTGGCCAGCTCACCAGTGATGAAGACATCTGGGAGTTGCATTCTTGAAACATCTGGAGATCCACAGGTTGAAAACCACTGTCCTACACCATATGGATACTCCCTCCCTCCTCCAAACCACTGCCCCTCATCAAGGCCCTGGAATTCAGTTGCTTTCTTTCTGTCTTTTGTGGGGACACCCATGCCAATTCCTCAGCTCTTAGTCTCTTCTAAAAATTATAGGGGGAAAACCGATGCATCTTCATTTACATTATTGTGCTGGACATTCAATAGATGTCTTGGAATAGCATTTGTGAAATTAAGAGAGGGGAAAAATCTCTGCAGCTCTTTGTTTTTAAAATGGGAAAATAAGTAAAAATCCTTTATTGAAATTGACATAAAATAAACCCTGTTTGTATACGTGCAGTAGTTGAGCTGAACCATTGTAGCTCGTGGAGTCCACTTTCATTGTAGTTTCCTTCTTCAACAAAGCATGGCACAGTCATGATGGGGCATCGAGAATTTCCATCCACTGTGTATATACAGCTTGCATTAGTGCAAGCATCCAAGCCTTTGTTCCAGTGCATGGAGGACAGGCACTGTGATTTAAAGTCCACTCGGTTGCTATGCAGCTTTGTGCCAACTTTTTCTCCACTGCCCTTTCTCCTATATTAAATTGGCCAGCAGTTCCCGTTGCTAAGTAACACACCTAATTTTCCTGGTTACCATAGTGCCCCCTTCAGAGGAAGAGAGAGGAAGCAGAAACATATTCTCCTTTATACACTGGATGACTCCATAGAGACAAATGCATTTTATTACAGGATTGATTTGAAGTTTTTCCCCCACAATACTTTTATTGAGCAATAAGTGCACATTTGTTACTGGTTTACACAACACTCATACATCTTCCCTCTGAGATTGCACTGTTCCATTTTCCCTGATGACTTTTTCTACTTTCCTATATGTCATTTATGGTATGAAAATGGAGAAAAGAAACATAGTTGTCACAGTGTCTTGTTGGGCATGATTTTGTACCAATATCTCAAAATAATGTTCTGCAAGAAATGCAGAAGCTTTCCCCCCTCTTCTGGTCTCTCGTTTCTGTATTGTTTTCCCTTATATATAGACGCAGAAACTATTGATCTAAATGGCAAGGGTCATATCTTGAATAATTTGGGATCACAGTACCATTTCATGTGTGTGTGTTGATTTTGGGAGAGCTACTGTGTGGCATACTGTCAAGGAAGACCCATTTGTGTCCCATGATCATGAGAAAGGTGAAGATTTCACAGATTATGTGGGCTCAGGTGACTATGTGATGCAAGAGATGGCATACCCACATGCCATGGGACAAAGGCTTGGCCTCCCTTCTCAGTCTATCTATCTAATAATAGTTAAAATAAATATTATAATCTTGCCACAAGCAGACTGGGAGGGGCATTACCTTTTTAGTGGGCAAGGGTGAACTAAATCACAACTTTGGTCTCTAAAGATAATTGTCTGCAAGTTGAGTCGTGGCAACTGGATTCTTGAGAGACTGAAATGTTTCACTGCTCATCCAAACATCTTCATCAGTTGCCGTTGCAAGTTGCAAGTCCTCCATTTTATAGTTCACTTTGACCTCATGTCACTCTGATTTGAAATAGGCTCATAATAAGCACAATAGCCTGAATAGGCCTGTTAGGTGAACAATAGTCTGAATAGACTCATTAGATGGACAATGGTCCACCTTTACAACCTTCGCACACCCATAAAGTTTGAGTTGTTAGCCATGGCCTTGTTGATGGAGGTGTGAAGTATTCTTGATTTGTTTGGGGATTGTTGAAATGGGTGCTTGATAAGTAGCAGACAGAATGTGCCTGAGCCTCCCGCCTCGGCTGAGAGAGGGGTTTTTAATACTCACATGAATGGCTTCCCCGACCCCTCTCTAAAACCACCTATCCTCTTCGTCTAATATGTGTACATCTTTATTTTTGAATGAACGCCATTTGTCCTTCAAGTGGAGGTATACCACTGATTCTGGTCCTGAGCTGTTGCCCCTTCAGTGTTGGACCATCCTCCTGTTTAATGGCTGTTTAGTTTCATGGAAGCCATTGAAATCCACAAACATAAGCACAGTTTCAACAAAAAAGAAGAAAGTCTAAAAATCAACAAAGCCTGGCTTCCAGTACTAAAAACTACAGCCTGCAAAAGATCAAAGTTCAATTATTCCCACCTAGCCACAAGCACCAGTGATCAGTTCACACAACAGAACAGCTAATGACACCTATCAACTACAGAGAAGGATTTCTTCCATCCCCGATTGCAGTGAAACTTCTAAATCCCTCCATCACAATACAATGACTAAACCCCTATTCTCCTGCATAGGACAAGTTTCCTCTTTCCCACAACTTTAAAACCACACAGTCTCACTCACTCTATACCCCAGAGCACAGAGAGAACTCCTAGTTCCCTGAGCTCCTTGCCCTCTGAAGATGCCAGCCACAGAGTCTGGCAAAACATCAGGAAGAAAAACTTCAAGAACACAGCCAAACAGCCCGAAAAACTCACAACAGCAATCCATCAGTCTCTTGAGAGTCCTGGGAAATTCTTTGCTATCCCTGTCACACAGAGCAACATTGTAACTACTGGTCCTTGAGCGCAAGGGCAAGACAGGAAAATGTCCTCCATTACATGGCACTAGAAAAATCACATGAAATAAATGGAGTCTGCCATCAGTATTCAGAGATCTTCAGGTAAAAACTTTAATTGCCCTCAAGAAAATTTTCCAGCTGTCAATTTCAACCGTCCTTCCAGCTGTCATTGTTATTTGGAAATGCTATTGTCTTCACCAAGGTAGGTACTTATAAAAATCAGCATGCCCACCTGCTTACAGAACCTGGAGGAACACACATCCAGATGACAGCGCTTAAAACACAACCTTAGGCATACCTCCATATGGGGCCTTTTAAGTAAATGCTTTAAAATTTCCTCACACTGCTTTCCTCCTAACTGCCATGTGCCTGAGTCAATTTTTAATGCAGACCTGGTCAAGTTGAACATTTATTAGTTACAATGTATATGAAGTGATTAGTTTCTATTACTGTGGTACCTTGTATAAAGGAATTAATTCGTTCCAATTGAAATTATATTAAGCAAATTTTCCTTTATACAAATTCCCACAGGAATGCATTGAAAACAGAGTAATCCCATTTTTATGTTGTATGGATTCTCCCCATAGGCGATTATGTTAAGCAAATTTCCCCTATTTCCGGAATTTATTTATGTTGTACAGATTTTATGTTATACAAGCTGTTTGTTATACAAGGTTCCACTGTACTGTCATTGGTCTTATTTTTAAAAGTAATTCTTTGATATTCCATATCTCAAAAGTAACTGAAGTATTGAGTTTTGGTCACTTAAAAAGGAAAAATCTGAATGTCACATACTTTTGGTGTATAGTATAAAATACACTCTCTACCCCTCACATCCACCTGACTGTTGTGCAGCCTCACTAATTAAAGAGGTGCTCAAAACAGCACCGTGAAGCATACCATAAGCTGATAGTTCAACCTTATCTGATAAACATAGTCTGTTAATTTGTGAGGCAACAAGCCCATAGCTATAAAACTAACAACACCGACAACAACAACAGCAGCAGCAGCAGCAGCAACAACAACAACGTGCCCCAATGGGGTGATGTTATTTCTTGCAATACAAGAGCACTTGCAATGTTATGCTGCAAATGTAATATTGATCCCTTAGTTATTGAAACAGTACGTGATTACACGGGAATATTTATTCTTAAGTAGTTATTTCCAAGTGCTGGTTATAATTTGATTCTCTTTCTAAACTGGTTTAGCAAGACAATGTTGCTGTCTCTTTCATTTGTGCTTAGCCACTATCCCATGAACAAAATTGATTGCCCATTGTTAGTCCTTTTTGCATGCTTATGAACTTAAATCTTCTTTCTGCAAGCTTTCTTTTCCACAACAATGACCAGATTATAAATAATTAAATCTGACCCTAAACCATATTATATCTGCAGTGGCTCAAGTATTTCACAAGAGCTCTTAGGTTTGTCTCTTTGCATCCCTTAAAAATAGCTTTTTTTCCATATCTAAAGTCTTCTCAATCTGACATGCAGTCTTGATGTTTTTGGGACACCTGAGAGAGACCTAACTAACCACTTGCTCTCATCTTGAGAGCTGCTTTTCATGATCATCACATATTGCTGGCCACTTTTTCAGTGCTCGATTTAAGAGGACTCCATTCCCCTGTCACATTTCCTGCACATGTCCCTACAGATATCTGACATTTTCCCATCTACCAACAATGCAATGAATAAAACCTCATGTGCCCTTACATTTTTTGATCATTTCAACCTGACAAATCTCACATATTTCTATTTCACAATAACCTCTTCCTCTCTACTCAGGGTCCTTCCACCCCTAAAAAATAAACAAATCTATTTTTCTCCTTGTAGGTCTCTTAACTCCTGGCAACTTCAATAAAACAGGTCAAATATATGCCATGTTCCCACTGCTTTTCTACCAGTGCTGTTTATTCCATTTTTTAAACAGTTTTGTGTTCCTTGTCATTCACTTCAGGGAGCTTCCTCTTTGTCCACCCATAGACTTAGCGGGAAAACACCAATAAGGTCCTTTCAGTGTCATATGTATCTTTAGCAATAAAAGTCAGCAGATAAATGTCTTCAAGGAATAAGTGCAGTGATGACAGTCTGAAACATTTTATTTCTTGAGATGGAATAGAACATTTAACCCCTACCTACCTACATTATCCAAAGCCAGCCAAGTTATTTTGGAGCAAATGGAAGAAAAAACAGCAGGTATCTCTCTCTATATGTAGCAGGGATACATACAGTGAGGACAAGTTAACAAGCCATTTGCTGATTTCTGACATTCACAATATGGCATATGAAGGGTCCATCTCCAATCTGCCTCATGAAAGCTTTGGCCCTGATAATGTCAATAGATCATGCTACTTATTAAGAAATGAAGCAGGCCTTAACAAAAGGAGAATATTCCTAGCAGGCCATCTCTTTGATTCCAGCAATTTTCTTTCTGGTCAGATGATTATTTAAGAGTAAATTCTGGGTTCTTTAAAAAAGAAAAAAAAGAAATCTAGGGTTGCCCATCAATTAAAAATGTGTTTAACTGATCACAAGTCATGGCAAATAAAGTATACATGATTACTCTTTCCAAAGTACCTATTGCAGTTAGGCAACAAGAATAATTTAATTATTTTTCTTCATTTAATCTATTCTTCTTCTTAATTTAATTTAATCCTTGGGGTTCCTACATAAATTAAATAGGTCAAGTGCTGGCCCAGGGTTGCTTATGCCTTCTTTTCAGACTCTTTTTGTGGACCTTTTCTCTTCCCCTAGATCTCTCCTCTTCTGCTCAATTCAAAGAAAGGTCAATTGTTCCTCCTGGTGTGAAGATATGATGAAATGTGCACTCCCAGTGAACAGGTGAAATGAGAACACCCTCTAGTAGAACATATATTCCCTAAACTAGGGCCATCAAACTCTAGGCCCTCGTTCTCCTTCTACGAACTCAATCAACTGTACATTGTAATATTTCAGTGAAATTGGTGGAAGTTAATCAGCAAGAACAAAATGGAAGGAAACATGAGAAATCATGCAGATCTATAAAGACTCACCCACAGGTAAGATATACACAGTCAGGTGGATATGAGTACAGTAACCCCCCACCATTTTGTGGTTAATGTACTGCGGTCCTGCTATATCATGGGACCACAGTACATGCTGGGGCTCTAGCTGATTAGCGCTGGGGTGAGGGGAAAAAAACTTTCCCCATCCCAGCACCAATCAGTTGGAGTGCATGCCTTTTTAAATGCCACCGTTGCTTCCCCGGGCTGCTGGAAGACTTTTAAAAAAGCCTTCCAGCAGCCCGTGCAAGGGCCATCCACCCTGCTTACTGCAGATGCCATTCATCCCCCAGCCAGTGCCAAGCAGCTGATTGGTGCTGGCTGGGGGAGGAATGCCGGTGGATCAGATCATCCACTGCCCTTGCATGGGCTGCTGGAAGGCTTTTTAAAAAGTCCGCATATCACAGATTTTCAGTCATTGTGGGTCTGGTGGGTCCCTAACCCCCGCAATAGGCGGGGGGTTACTGTACAGTGGACCCTTGTATAACAAGTGGTTTGTTTAACAGAAAATCTGCTTAAAGGAAAAAATTTCTTGAGATAGGGGGAAATAATGTAACCAAATCACCTATGGGGTGAATCCATACAACAGAAAAATGGTTGTGATTAGGAATTAATCCGTTTTCAATGCTTTCCTATGGGAAATTTATACAAAGGAAAATTTGCTTAAGAGAATTTCATTTGGAATGAATTAATTCCTTTATACAAGGTACCACTGTACTTCACTTGCCCTTTGGGCACACTTAAGGCATATACTCCACTGGAAAAACACAATGACTCCAAAGTCAAAAGTCACATTTTGTTATTGCGATGACTTGGGTATGCTCCAGAGCATCATTGACATTTTGTGCTCGATGATTAACTTTGCTCTTTACCAATCGTTTGCCACCGCTGATTAGTTGAAGCTATTTAAATTTATATTGTCCTTTATTTTTGAATGGCCAAACTACCTTGTTTTAGAACAAATTATTTCAATATGCTTGTGATATGCAGCTAAAAAGATCTGGGGACTATGTTGGGTAGCACAAAGCCTGAGAAAGGGGGATTCTCCCCCCCACCCCACCCAAGATGAAGGAACTTCTCACTTGGTCCACAAGCTACAAGGGCTACCACTTGTATTTTATATCTTGTTCTATGAACACAACAGCTTTCATAAGTAAAATAAGAGGAGCATTTTTCTCCTCCCCCTCCCCATTGCAGTCCCAGTAAATTTTGCTTTTGTGGGGGATCAGGATACCCCCAGAAGCAAGAATGTGGGGGCATGAGGAACTGCAAGGGGATGGGAGGAAGGGAACAGTAAGCCATGCAGGATTTCAGCTTGTTTATGCAAGTTACTAGTTATGGGATGTGACAGAGAATCTCATGATTTAGGACCCATGAACACACAATATCTTTTCGCTGTGGCAGTTTGTTGGCCTTCAGCGTAGACTATGCCATCTTGAATCATGCAAGGAGTCATATCAGTACAAGCTTTATACAGCTATGACATAGTAACTGCACATTCAGTATGCAGCCATATATATGGATCAGGAAATGGTGTTGTCAGCTTTTTGGTGGCAGGAAGGAATTTAAAGAGGGACCAGTAACAGAGAGAAATAAAGAAGTCAGCTTTTGTCTTTTGAAAGATAAAAACGTAACAAATTGTAAATAGTAATGAACTCAGAAAGGATGAACGTCTATTAAATGTAGCCCCTAGGACAAATAAACTGCAACCCAATCATGCGGTACTACAGGGGAGAGGATGTGTACAATACAATTGGCTTGTTTTATGATATAAGCAATCCTTTTCTGTGGGAATAGGTAAGCATATCTGATCTATAGGTAAGTGAGGTGGGATTCTTATGCAGAGCTATGTTCTGCACAAGATGATGCATCAGTGCAGGTAACTGTCTGTCACTACAGTTTGTCTGAACTCTACGGATGTGTAGAATACACTTGTTCCTCTGTTAATGTGTGATACAGGCAAGACATGACTCAGTTACTCTCTACTGTATAATCTACTCTGAGAAGGAGAAATGAATTCCCCTCCAGCTCCCCATTAACACCCCCCAACTTTGCTTCTACACAGTGTGTGCTGTTACCGGACTATAACCAAACCTCCTTCATGATATTTGAGGTTGTTATTAAAATTGTAAATAGGAACTCTTTCCTCTGAAGTATATACAGTATTTGTTTCCAAATCTGGCAAACAGTGAGTGCTCTTTTCCTACTGCAGTTTAAATACTGCCACAACTAAGGGATAACTTTGAAGTACTGTTTTTAAAAGAGTAAGAACTCAGCCTCACTCAGGCTTTGTTACTCAGGTAACACTAAGTTAAACTATATGCCCCAAAGCTCATGGGCTGTGTGCATGAATATGATATTGTGAGGGGGTCTCCTTGGATGCTCCTGGTTGATTGTCTGTCCTCATCCTACAGTCCAGGGGAACCTCAAGGAATGTGTAGTTCTCAGACACCTTCCAGTTGGGCCAGAGCTGTCACAGCTAGAGGAAAGCAAGCAGATGCAGGGCAGTTTAAGAGGGATAAAAAGATCAGAGCTGAAAGATTCCTTAAAAAACAGAAGATGAGGAGATGTGGGGAAAGGATCCCAGATCAGGTTCAAGTTTCTGATACTTAAGCCCTCCCTGGTTTGGGCCTACATTACTTGTCAGAATGTCATCTGCCAGACCCAAAGATTATCTCAGGTGAGGCTCCTCTGGGTTGCCGCCTGAAGAGAGGCTGACAAATCTTCTTCCAAGTGGTAGGGCCCTCTTCACAGTGGCTCCTACTCTGTGGTATCAACTTCTGGTGGAGTTTTGCCTAGCCCCCTCCCTGCTGACATTTAGGAGGCAATAATTTGTGTCATGAAGGCCTACATATTGTCTCTGGATCATCTCTTTTCCTCCCAATCATTTGCTCAATCTGGCTTGCAGTGGACTACATTTAGGCATCTGGAAGACTTACATATGTTAAATGCAACTTGATTAAGCTCTCGCTTAATGGCCAGAATTCGAAGACAGAGATGGTAATTTATCCATGGCCTCCAGACGTTTGCCTTCACTGTACTTTGGAAGAGCCGTAGACATACTGCCTGACTCCACAGGTAAGCAAAGAATATCCGAATCAATAGTTCAGTGTGCCAGGGCACATTGCTTCTATTCTTTATAAGCCAGTACAAGTATCTTTAGATCAATTCATCCTTTGACAAGAAGTCAATGCTTATGGTTTAGTACCCATTTGGTCTTTATAAAGGTTATGTTTACAGGCTACTATGCTAGTAAAAGCCTGTAGAAATGGAAGTTTATGTACCAAAGCAAATATCACAGGAAAATAGATGTTATAAGTGTTTGTAATTTATGGCCTGTTGCTGTAACAGAAGAACAGAGCGCCAGGATTGACACAACAGTTGTTTCAGTTCTTGGATTCCATTCAGTGGTGAACCAGATCCCTCCACCAAATAATGTTATCTAGGAATCCTATGTTGTTCTGTTCCTTAAGTAAAACTGGAAGCAGGCAACTGGATACATTTTTCCTACATACATAATGAATTGTCATATTGCCTATGCCCATACCACCCTGAACATGCCTGATCTTGTCTGATCTTGGATGCTGAGCAGGGTTGGGCCTAGTTAGTACATGGATGGGAAATGGCACGTTCAAATTATATAACACATGTATTAGTTTCTCAATTTGTCCCCTGCCCTACCCTCATTGAGTTGAGGAGGTCTTGGACAACATTTGAATCTCTGATGTCCAATCAGCATCCATTATTTTGCAATAAACCTCTAGTTCTGAACTCTCTATCTACATCCAAAGTGACTTGCTGCTTGCTGTGTTTGTCATTGGCAATGTGATGCCCTGCACTATTGTCACTCTCAGGAGATACAGTAATCCCCCACTTATTGTGGGGGTTAGGGACCCTACCCGACCCGCAATAATGGAAAATCCGCGATATGCGGATGCTGGGTCGCGTCACGACTGAGGGGCCTATCTGGGGCCTCCTACACTTAACTGAGGCCTGGCACTGCCCTGAATGGGCCTTCGATGGGCTTCCCGGGCCTATTGAAGTCCCCAGAAGTGGTTTGGGTCATCCAGAAGTCACTTCTGTTTTTCTGGAAGTGACTTCCGGTTCACTGGAAATCACATCTGGGGCCTCTAACAAGCCCAGGAAGCCAGTCAGAGGCCTGTTTGGGGCAGTACTAGGCCTGGGGTAAGTGCAAGAGGCCTCAAGCAGGCCCAGCAGCTTGCCCCAGGGGGCCTTGCATTTCATATACTAGGGTCCCGCAATATAACGGGACCGCAGTATATGAACCATGAAATGGAGGGGGACAACTGTACCTGATAGATTTACCTGAGGCCTGAGATCCTGAATACCTGCTTGATGCGGTTGTGCTTCCCCCCACTGTAGTGTGAGACACAGGAAGAATGAGAATATACATTTGCTGAGGAGGTACAGTAGAAAGCACTATTGAAACTGAAATGCAGGCACAGAGAGGATGAGCAGGGAATTATTTGTTTAAGATGCTTCTTAACAACAGCAATAGCAAGGATTCTTAGTAAGTAAAATCATTTTCTACAAGGGGAAGGATTCTAACACAACCTGCTCGTTGTTTTGCTGGGAGGTTTGGCTGAGGGGAGAAGGTCGTGGTGAGCAGAGATAGTTTTTTCAAAGGGAACCATGTATAGTACAGTACGTGCAGCAACTTACATTGCATGTCCAGCACAGAATAAAGAGTTGAGTCACAGGGTTAAATAGGTCTACAGCTTTATTTGAATATTTAGACTTTAACTTCCCTTTAACAAGGGGGAGGGGGGGCTACCATATTGTGAGATCAAATTTTGAGTCTTTGTTCATTTGAACTCTGAACAATTCTGCAAATTGGCACCAAAATGTGTTGTGCACTGTACCACACATCTTTCTTCAGTAATCCACTATAAGAATACCCCAAAGCCACAGCTGACCCAAGCCTCCTAACCCTAGATTCTCTGGTGCCTGGGATATCCCATGAAATTCCATACCTCCCATTCCAGGCCATTTGGCTGATCAGTTTTGGGATGAGGTATGAATTACATCATCCCTGGTTATTCTCCAGGAACTCACTTCTCTCTGAAAGCCTCACACCACCTGCCACAGCACAGGGCTACTTGTATGCCCCCTGCCCACCAACCAAGACAGAAATGTTGGCCTTAAGTCCCCCTTTTAAATCCTGTAAAAGATTTCCAGTTTCATAGATAAGTTCACCCCATCCAGCTGAAACAAGCCTGGACAATCCACCTGCATTTCAGGATATCTTGCTTCAGACCCCAGGCCAGCTACGTATATACTTTGTGATTAACTTCTCTTCTGGATCACCTGATGCATCTGGGGTCACACATGGCCCTCCAAGTTAACCTGGGCACTATATTGGACCATACAATCTGCACCTGTGTGAACTTGACCTTTATGGTCTGCAAATCCTTCATCAGTATAATAAAGAGCCTGGTTGTCCAGTGTTGTTTCCACCCAGGTGGTTCAACAATATGTTTGGGGGAACATCTGGAGTACCCTAAGATGCCAGCTTATAGAGCCTATCCCAGAGCATACTTTGTTCCCCTCCGATGCAGCATAACAGTGCCATCAAACACCAAATATCAGTGTCCAAAACCAGAGTACTCTAAGGTGCCAGCTCAAACTCCTCCTAGAGCATACCTCTCCAATGGCAAATTTCCAACCCCCTATACCAGTGATGGCAAACCTTTTTGAGACTGAGTGCCCAAACTGCAATTCAAAACCCACCGGTGTTTTCCCCGCAAAGTGTCATTGCAGCAATTTAACCTGAACACAGGTGGATGTGAAGGGGCGATGTCGGGTGCCCACAGAAAGAACTCTGAGTGCCACCTTTGGTACCCATGCCATAGGTTAGCCAACTCTGCCCTATACCAACAACCTTCCACCACACAAAGTGATTGTCCAAAGCCAGTATCTTGTATGTGGGAAAATAAATCTTCAGTTTCCTCACCCCTAACAGCCAAGTACTACCACAAGGCCTTAAGAGGGCATAACTCAACTATTGAGTACCTTGTAGCAAAATAACCTGGCTCTTCCCCTCCTGATCAGATTTTTTACTTTCTCAGGTGAATAGTGTCTTGATCTTCAAAGATCACCACATCATTCAGCTGAAGTACCAACTGAAATCCATCCTTATTTGATGCCCTGACAAGTTAACTCACCCAGAAGGCCCCAGAAAGTGTTAAAAGTGTTCCCACCCAAACAACTTAACCTCACATGAATATTTGCAATGCTCTCCCATCCCTTAATGCATAAGCATATGTAGAGAAATTGGATTCCTCTTATCTGGCTGACACTATCTTTACTTAGACCACCCTTCTAACATTTTCAGAATCTGAAAATCTATAGTTAACCTCAGATATTCTTGCACCTTAGCATACAATGCAAGCATCATCATTTTACCTTGAATGAAGTGTGTTGCCAATCCCCTGTCATAGAAATAAACAACAACTCTTTGGAGATATTCTATTGGGAAGGTCCAGGATCAACTACATTTTCTACCATGCAAAAGAAAAAAAAATTAGAGATGGGCACGACTCAAAAAAAAAATGGTGTTTCGTTTGTCATTCGGTCGTTTAGGGGTCCGTTTTGGTTCGTTTTCGTTTTTGTGACTTTTTTTGAAAAAAAATGTTGTTTTCATTTCGTTAGGTAACAAAATAAAAAAACAAAAAAGAAAACGAAAAATTGCTGTTTCATTAGCATTCTTTTTAGTTCAATGCATCTGCTGCAACGAAAATGAAAAACACATCAAATTTGGTCATTTCGTTTTCGTTTTCATTTTCGTTTTGTTCTAAAAAATTGTTTCATTTTTGTTGCGTAACGAAATGAAAAAATGAAAATGAAAATGAAAAATCGCTCGTTTTGTGCCCATCTCTAAAAGAAATCATCACAGGCAGCCTTAAAGCTCCTGTGGGTGCTAGGGGCAATGCTAGATTCATCACCCTATTGGTTTCTATTATCTGAGGCTTCATACCTCCTCCAGCTGAAATTGCGCACCTGGCACCAATGCCCTGAACCAGTTGATCTGTTGACAGAAGATGGTGTAAGCAAGAAGGTTATCGACACCTAGTACATGGCACATTTGAAAAGCTATGTTGAGCTGCAGACAATGGAATGTAAAAGCCATAACTAGATTAATCACCCTGGCAGATTTAAAAGAAAGGGCATTAACCACATGAACTATGGCTAGATTCTGACACCAAAAGATAACTGCAGAGTTGGCCCAATGCTCTGCACCAATCCATAGAGCCCTAACTATTAGAAATAATTCCAAAAACAAGAGAGAGATAAGCAGCCTGGTGCTATAGGCCTCCATGCTGAATCCCCACCTGAATCCTCACCCCCTAAATTAGGTTCACAACCACGAGGGGTCCCATGGTTGCTTGGTCAGTCTAAATCTCTGTCTCTCTGGTTGTTGTTTTTCCAAAGCAAAAATAGCCTGGCCTTCTGGCTGGGATACATGGACATTATATGTTTTGAAATAACACACATTATCTGCTTTCCAGTTATTGGTCATCCTTATTGTCATCAAAACATTCAAATCCACAACTTCTGGTATAAGACAGAAGTGAATTCACTTCTTCAATGGAGAAAGATGAGCATTTCTTATTCCTTGCCAACTTAGAAAGATATTGAGAACCAACCCAGATGCCTCTTTTCACAGGTTTAAAATTAGAGCTATAGCAATAGAGAAATTGCAGTAGGAATATGCCATGTTCATTTCCGTTCTTATTACTGAAAGATTTAACTTGGTTACTGTCTTAATTGGACTCATATCAGAACCTTTAGATATTAATCATTTCTTTTGAGAGCAGTTAGTCATTAAGGCACTGCTACATTTTGTCATTTTGCTTTGTTTCTTGTAACACTTTAACTGTTTCCTGGTAGAATCAAGAGTGTGTTGATAAGCAACATCTAACTGATAAGGATTTTGTGAAATCTACCAAACCTGAATTGTTTATAAAATAAATTTGAGATTGTGCTTGTCACTTTTGATCTCCAATGCCAAACAAGAAGTAATGTATTTATTGTCAAAACCGTAAATCAAAATTGAAATCCACAGAAGACTATGTTTTTCTGGAGTTTGGTATCATAAATTCTCATTGTTCTTGTCCTTACAAATGACAGCCAGAAAACTATTCTCCCTGTTGATGGGAAGGCCTAATGCCTCAATCTTGAACCCTTTAGGAGAAAAATGGTATATAAATATTTTAAATTAATAAAAATAATCAAACAAGAACAGGATTTATTTTTGCACAAATTGAACAAAATTGAACAAACAATACAATTGCAACTACGCAGTGTTGTGCAAAACCATGACACCCTTTGTTCTATTATGTGGATGTTTAATGATTAGAAACACTAGAAAGGTTTTTAATTCATCTTTTTCAATGCCTGGTTGGTCGTTCCATGCTTACTCTAGGTATGGGTATGGATACTTTTCTTCTCAAGGGCAAAGGGAATTGATTTTGCATATACTGCTGGCTTTGACAAGGGGAAAACACTCCTTGTTTTGCCTGGATTCAGGAATCATGTTGGACTTGATCATTCTCTGTTATGCTGTCTCTTTGATTCAAGTCACCCTCAACAAATGAGAATTTAGTTAGTATTTTTCAAAAGTATGATTGATGAAGAATCGTCCTTTGGTAGAGTTATACTCAAGTATAAGAGTAATGAAGGCTGCAGTCCTACAGAAGTCAAAGGAACTTACTTTGGAATAGACATTGTACACTGTTTTGTATATACTGCATGCTAATATTTGTCACACAACTCTCACCACCAATAAGGAATTTAATGGAATTTGAAATGTCCTGGTCTTAATCTAGCAAAGGACATTTGGACATGGAACCATTTTCCCCGCATGAAGCTTATTGGCTGCATCCACAAGCATAGTCATGGTTCTTTGGGATGCACTGAATGGGATGCCAAGTTTGTTGTTACTTAGCACACGAGCCTTGATGGCCTTTGCACTTCTTCATATATATTTTGCATTTATTTTATTTTATTTTTTTGCCCCGAGCATCGTCTCTAGTTGTTGTTTGACTGTGGGAAAGGATATGAAGCCAGAAAGCTCAGGGGCACCTAGGAGGCAGTGGATCCTGGAATTGGCATGCTGCACAAGCCGCCTCTGTTGTAATTGAACTTCATTGACCTGTGCATCCTTTTTTTGTAACTTAGAGAAAGAATGTGAAGTTTGGGAATGCCAGATAAATGCTAATGCCTTGCTGATTACCAGGCCATCGCTAGTCAAGTAATCCACAGGGATAACTTTATACATGATGATTGGTTCTTTTTTCTTCTCCCCCCCCCTTCTTTTTTTTTTACTTCTTGAAGAATAAGGCTCAGGTCCTTATAAGTCTCAAAATAGATCATTAGGTTAAAGCACCATGTTGGCATAACTAGCAGCAGGCTTTTGTTCTAAATATCTCTCACTCTCTTTCAGAAGCATGGCTCTTGTAATGCATAGTCAATTTGCTTTCATTAAACCTAGTAAGTAGGAAAAGTCATGGGAAAGAAACTGTCCTTAACTGGAGCATTTTATGAATTTGCCTAATTTGCAGTCTTCAAGACTATCCACCAAACACAGTGCATATAATTTGGCTCTCTCAATTTGGGAATAAACCTCAAGCAGATTTGTTTTGCTTCACTTTTGTTTCTAACTATAAGCACCTAAATGTGCAGAACTCGTTGAGGAAAATCCTGTTGGTGAAGTTACACATCAATAAACTAGACCTGGGGTCGAAAAAATAATAAATTTAATTTAATATAAAGCTTCCTATTAGAGATGTGCTCTTCATGTTTTGTACAAAGCATGAAGCACCACTGTCCAGCTATTTTTATCCCCCTCCCCACTCCATTAACTGCCCTGACCACTTACCAGGCTCCACACACTGTTGGGAACCTTCTTTGTTGGTGGTGCACCAATTAGCACTGGAGCCTGGCCATCCCTCCCCAGCCTCCCCAGGCAGCCAACCACTCACTGGCTGCATGGGGAGACTCTCCCTCCTGCCTCTTCACTAGAGTGATCAGTTTCCTGAGAAAGCAGGGATGGGCTCCAGCTTTGTTTGGTTTGCCACCAGCATAGATGGATTATGGCAGCATGCAAAGCCTAGGCAAATGGTGAGAGGGGTGAAGGGGTTTAGGAACAATTGGCCACTGGTGCTTCATGCTTTGTCTGAAGCCCGAAGCACCCATCACTGCTTCCTATCCCTCTGCTACAGCTTCTGAGAGTGGTCTATGCTGGTGGCAATCCAGCATTTCCCCCCAAAAAATAAATTTATTTATTTATTTATTTATTTATTTATTTATTTATTTATTTATTTAGCTGCCAAAACCTCACCTCCTCCCCATCCCAAGGCTCCAAAAGGCTTCCCTATGGCAAGCATGAGTTCTAGGGAGCCTTAGGAGCTGAAACCAAGGAAGATTTCAAGGAAGATTTCAGTTAATTTCAGTTATTGTTTTCCTGCCGCACAGATATGGTTTATGCTTGTATCGCTGCACCAGTAAATTCATGTTTGAAAAATACTGAGAGTGGTGCTGAAGCTGCTGAAGAAATGCATCACAAAGGAGGAAATAAAGAGAATGTATCAATATTTATTTATTTATTTATTTATTTATTTATTTATTTATATACTGCCCATCTACCTGAAGGCTACTCTGAGCAGTTTACAATATAATAAAATAGAAATAATAAACAACAAATAACACATACATTCCAAATTGATCAACTTTAAATTTAACAGGAACCCCCCCCCCAAAAAAAAATTAAAATATTTCTAGTCAAGTTCAGTCTTAACATAGAAAGATTATACTGTGAAAATAAATTAAAATCAAATTATACATAGCAAAAGGCGGAAAAATATTTTTGAGTGTTAGGATAAAGATTAAGATTCCAGGAAAACTATCTTTAAAAGACAAGTGTTTTTGAAGATTTTAAGGGTGGGGGCCAAGCATATATGTGGGGCACTTCATTCCATAGGTGAGGGGCAACTACTGCTTTCTGGACCTCTCTTGGCATCTTGCTGATTCAACTCTGAAATTCCAAGATTATAGCTATAGCTTCATCCTTCCTATGCCTATGGATCTATTTTGACTACCTCATTTCTTCAATCCTTGACTATATTTTGCTCTTTGATATGTTTCATCCTCTACAAGCATAGTATCTACCACTTATAGGCACAACGTTGTAGCAAATGGTTGCGAATCCCTATAAAACGATATGTGTAACTGAAGACCTGTTTGTTCATTTCACCATAACAAAGCTACTGTCAACATTTAAGGAGGCAGTATTTCCCCGCTGGCTTTAGTTTTTTGCACAAATTATTATGCCTCATTTTCATTACACGTTCTTAATTTAATTTTTATGAGGCAAAATATACTCATGTGCTAGCTCTCAAGAGCATAATATTAACAAGAATTCATTTTGATAATTATAAAATGATTGAAGGTGCTGTATTTAAGTCTCTATTAATTTGGTATTAAAAATTAACTTGCTTTTTGTTTAATTTGAAATGCAGAGTAAATAAACAGATCATTTTGGTACATAACAGTTTTCATATTTTTATAGGGAGCCATATTGTGGCACCATAGAATGTGCTCCTTGAATTTACTGCAGTTAGAATTACGAGCTCAGGTCTCCCTAGAGAAACTCCAATCTGAATAAGGCTCATGAGATACCTGCATTTGGGTGGGATCTTCTTCTTGGAGTTACCTTTGGTGAGAGAGAAGGCAGTTTCTTGCCTGTTTAAAAAGTAAAGAGGCATTTTGCCTCATACAGTGATACCTTGTTTAAGAGTAACTTGATTTAAGAGCATTTTGCAAGACAAGTTAAACTTTAAGATTTAAGAGCATTTTGCAAGACAAGTTAAACTTTTGCAAGACAAGTTAAAATTTTGCCTTTATCAACAAGCAGTGTCTTGATATACAAGCACTGGAGCAGGTCATATGATCACAAGTGAGCCAATGGTGGCTCTCTCTTCCTCACTTCCCTTGCTAGATTGTGGGTGACTGTTTGGAACATTCCATCTCAGGCAGCCTCCAAGGCAGAGGGAGGAGAGAGGCATAGAAGTCTCTTTTCAGCCAGTAAAGTGAAGGTTAGGGTTTTATTTATATTTATATTTATATTTATATTTATATTTGTTTTCAACATTCTTTCTTATTTTTTCCAAATCATTTCTAATCATGGGGCAGCTTTTTTAAATTGTCACATTAAAAATACAGAGTAAAATCCATTTGTTAGCCCCAAGCAGAGCAGATTCCACAGCCAGGTATGTAAATCATGGTGTGGACGTGGACTTCTAGCCAACCTCTTTTGTGAGTTTTGGCATTTTGTGTGTACAGTATGCAGTCTATGAGACCCCAGAAAGAATCATCTGAGTTTCCATTATTTCTTATGTGGAAATTTGCTTTGATATAAGAGTATTTTGGTTTACAAGCATGTTTCTGGAAAGGATTGTGCTTGTAAACCAAGGTATTACTGTAGTGACGTGGGGAACATATTTTTTGATAGGAGAAGAAAGATTGACACTCCATTCTCCATGTGATTCCTCACTCCAAAAGCTGCTTATTCCATGGTGCAAAAAGCACAAGCAAAGTGTTCCACTTATATACCACCTCATAGCACTTAAAGCACTGTCTCGTTGGTTTACAATTTATTTATGCAAACAATACATCACAGAGAAGAGCTTAAGGAACCTCCCTGACCATTTTTTTGTTCCTCTATGATGAATCACTTTGTTCCTAGAGGGAAAAATGGTATTTTGTTTCACTTCGTACAAAATGCATTTTACCATTTTGTTATGTAACAAAATGACAAAACATCATTTTGTTTTTGATTTTGTGCACATCTGTAGTTTTAATCACTGCACCATGAGGCTCTTCAGTGGTGCAATTAAGAATGTCATCCTCTCCACCACATATAGTAATTACATCTTTTGAATGCTTGCATTGGTTGCCGAGGAGTTAAGTGTAGTGTACTGAATCTTAAGCCCAAATCTCTGAAACAGAAATCTGGTGAATTTTAGCACCTATTACTATTTTAATGGTTGCTGGTCACTTCTTGCTATATTTATAGCCCTTTGGTTCAAGGCAGATGCATACTATTTCAGCCTGAGATTTGAAATGCTTCAAATGATGAATGTGCCATTGGGTTTTCTGGCTAAATAAGGCCGCTACTGCAACTGCTTTTTGTTTTGAATCGCCTTTTGCCCTCCCCTGGTCACGTGGTCACTGCAGCAATTCAGCATTCCACACTTGGTCATTTTCTCAAGAACCGGTTTCCCGTCTGCACTTTGCTAAACCGCTTTTTATTCTGATTTAGTCCAACATTTTCCCATTATCTTGTTCATTTTTGGAAATTATTTTCTTAGGATAACATCATGCCGTTGTTCTTCCATTCATAGTAATGTATCTAATTTTCTGGTTCTCCCTTTAGATTACTTACAATGTGGCACATTGATTTTGATAGCCTACTTCCGTGACCAGAAAAAGCAAAATTGTACCCAAAAGAGGAAGTAGAAGGACCGGAGAAGTCGGCAGAAATGATTGCACTTCAGGAGGTTTTTTTTTTTTTTTTGGCATTTCCGATGGCAGGATAAGGCATACAGAGGGGGAAACCCGGGGAAAATGGTGCATGGTGTCCGCAGTTTGAGCCATATCGCTTCAAAAAGCAGTCTAGAAATTGGTTTAAAAAAACACCACCCCTGGTGGCCATCACAAGAAAAACTGACACAGCGGCCAAAAAGGGGCATGGCCAAGGGGGCTCCATGGAAAAAGTGATTGGAAATGTGGTAAGTGATTTTTAAGGCGATTTGACTTTAAGCAAAAGGCGATTCAAAACCTAAGTTTTGAATCCTTAGAAGGCAAAAAAGGCTGCATTTACCATGTCACACAAACTGCTGATGCTGAAAATATTTTCTATAGCATGACAACTTTGTACATTTCTATGCAGGGCAATTTCAAGCAAACTGTTCTGTTTATGGAAAATAAAGACAATAACATCACTGTGGTCAAGTCCATGTCCTAATCCTCTCAAAAGGTCAGTTGGCTGTGAGTGCTTATAGGTTTATACAATGTTTACAGCATGTGACCACTATATGTATCAATAAATACACAATATTTTCTTCCCATTTTGAAACATCCCAGGATATTTCAGTATGGTTGAAGCACCCCATTTCTGGCTCTTTTAGAAACCTTCTTTTATCAATAGATTCAAAGGAGGATATGTTCCCCAGATTGGACTTACTTGCAATCACAGATGAGCACACAAAAAATACCCGACATTCGATATATCTCTACATTATAAGTGTAAACAGAATATAGAGTGATGCATTGAGGAACATTTTTACACAGTAAATCAGTAAAATAAGTGAAAAGCCTGAAGCTCTTGTGTACATTGGCATTGTTAATGTCTGAGGACAAAATAAATACCCAGTCAATCATGACCTGAATTTGGAGAGCACAGAATAACTTTTAAAAGGTAATGTTTAACTCTTATTTATTTATTTTATTTATTTACAAGATTTTTTTAGCCGTCCCACTACCAAGAGGTCTCTTAATGTTCAGAATGTTTCAGTAGACATTCCACGGTGGACATTAGGTGCCCAACAACAATTAGTATTTGTGATACTTCATAGTGCAATTATTCTCAGGAAACGGACATTACAAAGTCCCCTTCTGGAAGTACCACGGTCTCAAAAGCACCACTCAAGGTGTTCCAACTGCTACCCTTATATACCTGTGTAATCATCCATAAAACCCGATCATTTTACCTTTTCCAGATGCTACACAACCTTATATTGGCATGATTCCCTTTCTCAAAAAGAAAACTATTCTGATTTTTTTCCTACTGCCAAAATGACACCACTTTTGTTTATTTTATAATGTCTGACATTTTTGGGAATTAGAGACTAGGCAATGAATGTTTATTCTGCCTAATCTCTCTCTCTCTCTCTCTCTCTCTCTCTCTCTCTCTCTCTCTCACACACACACACACACACACACACACACACACACACAAAAGCAAGCAAGCAAGCAAACAGCCTCCTGGTATTAACTTCATTTCACTTTGCTTCTTTTATGTGAGAAAATCCTTGATGTAAGAAAGCTGCCAAAATGCAAATAACATATTAGTGATTCATGTTTCCCTAACACTGAAGGTAAATCAATGCGATGATTCTCAGGACTTAATAGCCTCATGGAGTTTTAGAGACTAAAGGTCCTAGGTTCTTAATAGTTCCATAGAGCCGAAAGATCTTAATAGTTCCATAGAGTCCTAGGGTGTGATGGACATCAAGTCATGAGTAATCTGTTCACCATTACCAAGTTATGTCCAGAGAAAGAACAGAAAGGAGAACAATAAAACTACACAAAAGCCTCTTGACTGCACTAGTTTCAGTTTCCCAATATTATTAAGCTTAGCCACTGAATTATATTGCAAAATTTAAAATGTTCTATGCTCTTCCATGCAAGGATAGAAGAAGCAAAGTGTGTGACCTTTTTTGCCTGTTATGGCAGCAACAATATGCTGTATATTTTAGCAGGGGTGGGTGGGGAATTAAGGACATGCACACTGTTTTGGACCCCTAATGGTTAAATGGTGCTGTCTTCATACACTTCACTGCTGTTGTCAGTACATTCATTTTAACTTTGAGAAATAAATGCCATGAATCAAAAAGTGAGTTACACTTACTGAGCTAAAGAAAATTTGTTTCAATATTGGAAATAAATAGTTTCTTGTCTACAAGGGATCTAGCATTCTTACTGATATTGTTACTGCTGTTTCTCTTTTGAATGATATTGTAACCTGTAATTTGAAATACTTTATCAGAGTTAAGGATTTCCCACCTAAGTAAGTTTTAGGGGTTAGTCCCACTGAAAGTGTGAATGGAGACTAGGTCACAACCAGTTTAAGACAAGCAAATGTCAAAGAGGTAGTGTGAACTTATTTGATGACAGACAGTTTTCAAAAATATAAATAAATAAAATTTTCAGGTGCTGGATTTTATTGTAGTCCAGCAACATGGGTAGGAGAAAACTTTATTTAAATCTTTGAATATAAAAGCACCAGTGGGCAAAATCCACAGAGCTGTTACAATCTATAATCCAATTCTTCAAGACTTTTGCATTATGAAAGAGGGATACTGTGCTTCCATATCCACAATGCAAAATGCCACAACATTGCCTGATATAGCTCCACAATAATGTGCCCATGATGCTAGCAAGGGGGAAAAAAGATGGAACATTTTACACAGGAAGGGACAGCCTGAATGTTGATGTCACCTGTTTCAGCAATCAAGATGGTCTACAGCAGTGTTGGCGAACCTATGGCACAGGTGCCAAAGGTGGCACTCGGAGCCCTTTCTGTGGGCACCCGACATCGCCCCTTCATAGCCACCTGTATTCAGCTTAAGTTGCTGTATTGACACTTTGCGGAAAATTGAACTACTCTTGAATTGGTATCTTCATTTTTTATTTTTTATTTTTGCTGATGATAACTATAAATTCATTTTAAGCATTCAACACCAAATACCTTATATACTCAAGTATAAGCTGAGTTTTTCAGCCCTTGTTTTTGGCTGGAAAAAAACCACCACCCTTGGCTTATACTTGAGTCAATAAGTTTCCCAGGATTTTTTTGGTAAAATTAGGTGCTTGGAGGGCTTGGGGGTGGTGGCGGAGGGCAAGTCCTAACCAGGTGAGCGATAGCTGTGCCTCTGCTTCCCATAGAATTCCAATGAGAAGTTTTAGGGGGACCCCTTTTGGAGCTTCATAATAGCCCCATTAACCCCAAATGTTTCAAAATTTCAGGGGGTTCCCTAAAATCACTTTCTTAAAGTACATCTGCTACTTTGGTGCCCCCCAAATAATTAATTTTTGAGTGCATGTTTTTTAAAAATATACACTCAAAATTATTCTAAAAATATGCAATCAAAGTTTACTTACCTTGGGACTCCAAAGTACCAGGGGTTCCTTCCCAAAGCGATTTTAGGGAACCCCCTGAAATCTGGAAAGATTTAGGGGTAAGTTGACTTAGTTATGAAGCTCTAAATGGGTGGGGAGTAGTACTGGCAGCTGTGCAGGGACTATGGAGTCAATCAGGGAGTTTACTCTATGGTATTAACTCCCTAATTGCCTCCACACTCCCAGCAAACAATTACTACCCCAAGCCCCTTTAGAGCTCAGCCAGTATACCATATATACTCGAGTAGAATGGAAAAACACCCTTGGTTTATACTTGAGTCAATAAGTTTTCCCAGTTTGTGGGGGGAGTAAAATTAGGCCCTCGGCTTATACTCAGGTTGGCTTATACTCAAGGATATACAGTATGTTTGGGTTTCACATACTAAGAAAAAAAATCCAGCTTCATCAGTGGAAATAAAACAGCTATATAGCTATAGTTCTAGTAGACATTGTTGTGGCTGGATGTAGACTCCACATTAGGAAGGGTGAGATTAGCTCACATTAATCCGAATACATGTTTGACAATGGATGTGAAGTGACTGTTTAACAGTGACTCCAGAAATGTGTATTCATGGAACCAGGTGGGTCCATGATTAAAAGTAGAAATGGAGGGCATTAGTAGATGAATGCCTGTACGGACTGTGTCAAATTGGTGCTCTTTGGATGTTTACCATGTCTTGACCTATTGGAAGATGAGAGGTCATTTCTTGTATGTATGACACTAGGGACCCACATGCTTAGTCTCATCCATGGAGACTTGGAATTTTGCCTACAAAGGCTCTCTCTCAAACCTCATTCCCTTCAGGATACATGTAGGGGTGGGGACAGGAATCACTGCTGTTATCTCTATAATAAGAAATGAACAAAAGGTTATAAATGAGAGAGAAAGCCTCAGAGATACTGATTAAACAATTTTCTCTTTGTTTTTCCACAATGGCTTTTGGATAGGAAGGACAAGGTAGGCTCCTGGTATCCTACTGTGTGATGGATATGCTGAGATGAATCAAGAGAACTTTACACAGCTCCCTTTCACAATCGGTCCATAGGCATTAGTCATTGGAACTGGAGTTGTCAATCATTCCCCAGGCACGATGGACCAATGTCCTAAAAATGAACGGCTGGCATGTTCAGTAAAATAAATGAATAAATAAACAAACAGCTACTCTGTGACCAAAGAGTCCATCCAAAAGATTCCCCTATGAATTATTGGCTGATCCAGCTTCATCACTATCTAGTTACCCTCTGTTGGGGATGGATAATTCTGCCAAATCTCCTCATGCTAAGACTCAGAAGAATTAACAACTCTCCACGAAGAGACATCTCAAGCCTACTTTACCCATGAACAAAGGGGCTGGGCTCCTTTGTGAATAGGCAATTCTTGCGATAAAATAATTTGAATGTAATAATTGAGGTACACTTCTAGACTGAATGTGCGCTCAGTGCCATCTGCTCTGAACTCAGCCTTTGGATTAGCTCACCAAAGTGTGAATGCAACATATTTGCAAATACATGTACCATAAAGAGGTACTCATTAGGGAGCTCTTTAAAGCTGTAGCCTACTGCTTGAAAGTACACATCAGGGGAACATACACAATGTGCAAAATGTGTGGAAGAGCTTTTCTATTGTGCAGAGTTTCAGTCAAGAAAGCTATTTCAGAATTCTGTCAAAGAATGTTTATGGAAAGGGAAAATGTTCTGACCATTCATCCCTAAAAATTGTAGGACAGTGTGTCTTGAGCACGGTTCTGAGCTCCTGCTCCCTTCTCTCCCACATTTCATCATCAGAATGTAATGTAATTGAAAAATCAGATATTGAGAAATGTACATCTCCTCCTCCTCCTCCTCCTCCTCCTCCTCCTCCTCCTCCTCCTCCTCATTCTTAAAACAAAACAAAAAACAAAAGCACCTGAGCAAATTTATCATGGTCTTCCAGAAGATCAAAACATTTTGCTACTCATCCAAGTAGCTTTTCAGTCTGAGGAAGTTTGGTAAGAGACCTTCAACTTATCATCCACATTACTTGGTCTGGTCTAAATAGACTTGTTAGATGAACAATGGCCATAATATGTGTGAAAGTCATACCCCTGCCTCCCTTCCCAACACCCATTATGCATGGGTCATAAAGCAGTGGCTTCCCGGAGACATCAGAAGAACCTGATCATTCCTTACATATTTGGTGTGTCTGAGAACCTCAAAAGGATTTCTTTCATTCAAACCCAGAAAACACACTAATACAGAGACTCATCCACCCAAATATCCAGACACCAAAACACAAGAGGAGAAATATAGTATATGTGGTCCAGTGCAGTGAAGAGTGTCCAGAGCAATATATTGGATAAACTCAACAGCCACTAAACGGGAGGGTGGCCCAGCGCAGGAGGGGTAATGGCTCAGGACCAGAATTGGCAGTGTACTTCATCCAAAGAACAAAGGAAGTCATTCAATGATGGAGATGTACACATCTTCGACAGAGAAGACAAGTGCTTTGAGAGAGGGATCAGGGAGGCCATTCATATGTATAAACAATCCCTCTCTCACCAGGAGTGGAGGACTTAGGCACAGTCTGTCTTCTGTTTATCATGCTGCCCTTTCATCTGTCCCCAGAAAAATCAGGACCATTTCACACATCCACCAGGGAAGTCACTGCTAACAACCCATGCCTAATGTGTGTTGGGAGGGGCTTCAGAGGAATGAATTTCAAACACACATGAGCATTGTCCATCTGACAAGCCTATTTAGACCAGGATGAAGTGAAACCAATGTGGAGGATAAATTGGAGGTCTCCTACCAACCTTCCTCAGACTGAAGAAGCTACTTAGATGAGTACCAAAATGTTTCAACCTACCTCCCCCCCCAAAAAAAAAGAAAAGAAAAGAAAAAGAAAAAGAAAGAAAGAAAGAAATCCAGTTGCTATAACTCAACTTTATTTTGGTGACAATAATGGTGAGAAGTAGGTGCAGATTTAAAAAAACAAAGTTAACAAGCATGAGCCAGAACTCAATAATTTTTTTTCTCCAAGTTCTGAAGGAAGGCAGACTACAGTTATTTCAGATTGTCCATTCTACAATCAGATATAATATCAAATCTTCAAAAAAAACCTCTGTATTATGAATGTGGGTTGTTGTGTTCCTGATCTCAGTGTTTTTTTCCTAAATAATTGAATTTCCTGTTTTTTTTCAAAATGGGAAGTACAAATATACATATACCAGATACAAATCCAAACAGAAACTTCCCTAATGTAGAATTATACAGTGCTAGAGGATTCCAGAAAATGAGCATATGATCTGTACTATGGTTGCTGGGAGAGGACAGAAGCTATAACAGCTGGGATGTTGCTGTAGTCCCTCTGTGCCAAAATATTTGGACAAGCAGTTTTGGACTTGATGAAATGGAGAAGCAAAGCTGTGAGTAGATATAACCCATGCAGCAGAGAAACATGCCCAGTCTTTAACCTCTTGGAAAAACAAGTGCTTCCATGTCTGTGAAGATTCTCAGTCATCCAGGTTCGTTTAACTGGGAGTTGAGTCATGGCTACTGGACTTCTTTTTTGAGAGATAGAAACGTTTCACTGTTCATCCAAACAGCTTCATCGGTCAGACCGATGAAGCTGTTTGGATGAACAGCGAAACGTTTCTATCTCTCAAAAAAGAAGTCCAGTAGCCATGACTCAACTCCCAGTTAAGTGCTTCCATGGCTGCTCCACAGGATGCAGACTAAAAAAGAGATGGGCATGAACTGAAAAAATGGTGATTCGTTTTGGTTCGGTCCGTTTAAGGGTTTGGTTCATTTCATTTCATTTTTAACAATTTCCCCCCAAATATTCATTTTATTGGTTCGTTTAGTTTGTTATTTATTTTCCCGCTTTGCATGATTTAATCCATTTGACAGCAAGTGGGCGGGGAATTTTTTAAAAAAAACAATAAAAACATTGACAACAACTGCACAAAACGGGACTGGCAGCATCCTCACCCTCATCCACTTCTTCTTCTTCTTCTTCTTCTTCTTCTTCTTCTTCTTCTTCTTCTTCTTCTTCTTTCTTCTTCTCTTCTTCTTCTTCTTCTTCTTCTTCTTCAATTATCAACACATCATCCTTACTGGGAAGTGGTGGCCGCGGCAGCAGCAGCGGGGCGATCCTGGCCCCTATGACATGAGTTTTTTGAGGCGCTGGCTTGGGGCCAGCACCTCTTTTTTCTTTTCCCAAGCGCTGACAGCCAGTTGGCTTTTTTCCTTTTCCTGCCGTGGCTGGTTCTGCGGCCCACGTGCTGGGTCCGGTGCTTGCAGGCCGATACCAGACCCACATGCCAGATCAGTTTTTTTCCCAGGCACCGACTGCATGGCCCCTGGGGCTGAGTCGGTGCTGGTTTTATTTTTATATATTTTTTCTTTATTTTAGGGCACCAACGCGGCCACACCTGGGGCAGGGTCAGCACTCCTTTATTATTATTATTATTATTATTATTATTATTATTATTATTATTATTATTATTATTATTATTATTATTATTATTATTATTATTATTATTGTTGTTGTTGTTGTTGTTGTTGTTGTTGTTGTTGTTGTTGTTGTTGTTGTTGTTGTTGTTTTTACTGCTGACCATGTGGCCTGCGCTACAGCTGTAGCTTGGGCAGGTTGGCTTTTTTTTCCTGGTCGCCCCTCCCTGTAGCCGGGAAGACCAGACCTCCAGGAAGGACCAGCACCAGGTAGGAACATCTCATTAATGAACCGAACCAAACCAAACCAATTTTTTTGGTTCATTTCATTTCATTCTAAATCCACTCTGAGGTTCATTATTCATTTTGTTATGTAATGAAACAAATAACAAATAACAAAACAAACAAAGTTCATTTTGTGCCCATCTCTACTATGTTTCAATTTGCACTCCATTGCAGCAATAATGAAATATTTCCTTTAATATTTTCCAAGGAGAATAATTCTGGAATATTGGCAGAGATCTGTTTGTATTTGGTATAGCATAAATTTAGGCTTATGGAAGCTCATGGGGAGTTATGTCCGGTAGTTGTTGTGTCTGACTGGATTGCACAACTGATTGTTCAACTGGTTGCACAAGTGTGTCAATGGAATAGCTTCCTGGATACAACTTGCATGTTTGTACAAATTTTGCAATGGCTTGTGCATTTTCAAATTACGCAGTCATAGCTACACAACAGGATGTTGGCCAATATTTTGGGCTAGGTATTTCACAGGCAAGCACACAGACTGCAGGGAGCAGGAAAAGGGTAATATCAAAAAAGGGAAGCAATATTTGTGGGCTAGAATAACAACAGGTTTCTGCTGGGAAATGACCTCTAAGAAATCAGCCTCTACTTTTACGGCTGTGGATGCCAAAGCTTCAGGGTTTGAGATTCCCTGTACTTGCAACACCGCAGGGGTGTTTTCAGAAGACTGAGACCAGATGAGAAAAGACAATGTCCAAGTCCTCTGTGGGCCAGCATCAGTCTCCCAGCTAGTGCTGTATGAAGGGAAAGGAAGATCTGTCTCCTGAGCCCAGAATCAGGGCTTATCAAGTTATCTAATTGGGTGCAGGGGAAAAGGAGCTTCTGTGACATGGCTTCACTTGATGAATACAAATATGAATAAGAGTCCTGAGAAGTGAACAACATAACATAGTTAAGTACATGTACATGACTCACCAAGGCTTTTGCTTTCAGGGAAACTTTCACAGAGCTGGTGTGGATTTTGTGTGGATGTGCGCAGACTTTCCCTGCTGTGGTTGTACGTGAGTTTCTATTTCTGCAGCATATTTGTTCTCATCATGGCTGCCATTGTTTTATTGGATGGCTATATATTTGCAGCTGGTTTTATTATGATTTTATTGTTGCTTTGTTCAAAAAGCAGGACACCCACACAACTCACACTGGTGGATAATAAGAAACTTCAACTCTCACAGATGCTTTAAAACATGTTAGTGGTATGAGATGGGACCATCATGAAAAGGTTTGCTGGTCAAATTGACTGTGTGCAGGGTGAGTGTGTTCCACAATCTTCCTAGGCTTGTTCTCACACTTGTGCATAATGGCAGACTGGATTTTTTTCTTAAAATCCTCTAACAATGCAGTGGAAAAAGCTCAGAGATTCACTTCATGTCTCTGTACTGTAGACCATCCCTTATTGCTAGGTTCTCCTCAACAAGCACTTACTATTTTAATAATTCACTCAGAGACACTGGCATGAGGGGGTAGTGGGATGAAAAGTTCTGTTTTACTCACAGTTCTAAATAGTCCAAAAACAATCAGCATTCTGTAGGAAAATGTTAACTGGTAACTAGAGATGGGAACAAAATAGAAAAATAACATTTTATTTCATTTTGTTTCATGCCCACCCCCATTTCATTTCTTATGAATTTGTTTTTAAAAAATCACACCAAATGAAATGAAACAAAACAAAATGGATCCCTTGGGTCCTAGAAGCACCAGATTTGGTGCCTAGGAGCCGTATTTAAAGGGATCCAGCTCAGCTGTTATTGAATGGACCCCTTTAAAAATGGCCCCATGCACCACCAAGGGATCCCCCCAGTGGCGACTGCACCATTTTTAAGGGGTCCAGCCAATGACAGCTCTGCTGGACCACTATGAAAATGGCTCCCCAGCACCAAATCTGGTGCCTCTAGGACCCACGCGAGTCCCACCCACCCACCTCCCAGCTGAGAGGAGGCCAAAAGCTGGGGCTGAGAGGAGGAGCCAGGAGTGCCAGAGTGGCTGTGGGGACCCAGCTCCTTCTCTTCCCTCTCCTGGGCTCCAGCGGCAGCAGTGGTGGCAGCTCATTGCAAGCCCAGCAGGTAAGGGACCGCTTTTACAGATGGAACAAAATCATTCATTTCAACGAAAAAAATGACTGTTTCATTTTATCTGTAATGAAATGCTGCTTCTTTTCTTTTCTTTTCTTTTGTTTCATTACCTAATGAAACAGTTTTTTTCCCCCGTTTCACGCCCATCTCTACTGGTAACATGGCCAGAGCTTAACTACATTCACGACTAACTACATTGCTAAATACATTATTCTGTCATCAGGCTGTCTGACTAGGGGGAAAACAGGAAATTAATCTTGGGCAGAAAGGTGTCATTCTCAAAATCTGAGGCAGAGAGGGGACAATTGGTTGCTATTAAATTGATTGACAATCACCCTGATCCAGAAAGGAGTCTTCCGGGCAAAAACCCTTACAGGCATCGTATGTAGGTTGCAATATTCCAATGGGACATACCTAAAGTAGTTCTTCCAGTCTGAACCCGGATGCTTTTAATGACAGGAAAACTGAGTGAGTTACTTTTTGCACAAATGTTTAGACTTTTGAAGCAGAGACTAGGAAGGTGCACAATCCACTGCAACTTAGAAAAAAAACTTTCATTTCTCAATATAGAAGAATTAGGTAGAATAAGACTGAGGTTGTTAAGGAATCATTTTAAATGTGTTCCCTAAACAAAAGGGAATTTGAAAGATGTGAAGGAATTCACTGCTTCTAAGATCCCTCCCCCCAAATCTGTCTAGCTCCGATTGATGAGACTGGACAGCAAGTGTTAGTTAGCCTTTTCAAGAGACCCTATTGCTGGCATAAGACTGAGAGGCTTTTTTCCTTGTTGTGTTTGGCATAATATACACATTATATAAATGAGAAATTACTGTATAGAGTAATGTGATGTCACTTAAATATAGTTGGTGTCTTTGTACAGAAATGTAGCATATTAAGTACCATCAGTGGCACAGGAGGAGTGATAGAAGGGTGTAGAATATTTGGAGGGAAAAATATTTGCCCATTAATGGGACTAGTCAGAGGAATGAGAAGAGGAAGATGCTGTTGGAGTGGTATGATGTGAAGAGCTGGATGGTATCTAATACTACTTTTGTTTTGAAGAAGACTGAAGCCTTCTTTGGATGTTCTTCTGGGCTCGGGCCCAAATGATTGATGATGAGGATGGAGGCGCAGACGTGAGCCAATCCCAAGCACTCAGAAACCACTTCAACCTTCATGGGCTAGTCAGGAAGGTCCACAGAGGAGTCTGCAAGACCATAGGGCTAGGTTTCTTTAGGGTGGTCCTATCAGTGAGAACATTTATAAGGCAGCGCTGCCAATCATTTTGTAAGCAGCAGCGCCTTCACAGTCTCCTCCACAGACCTTTGTGCTCCAGTCTCAGCGACTTCCAAGAGGAATAGTTTTGGGAGATAATTAAAAGACTGGGTATCTCTAAGTGAATAGTACACTGCTGTGTTTAATACCTGGGTCTGTAGTTTCATACAGTTTCTATAACTGTAATGATGGTGTTAATGTGCTAAAGGATGATAAGAAGTTACATGTAAACACTTGCAGCTCCCCAGTACTTTAATTAATGAAATATTTTTATTGTTTATTCCCATGCCTGATGCTTGATGCTACCAGCAGAGAGAGATATGAATAGATTCAGAAAGCCTACAAGTCAAAACCTTATTCACTATAATAAATGTTGTCTATCCTGGTGGCAGTAATATAAAGTAATATGTGGAGGTGTTTGTGCTTGTCATTGTGTTGGCCACTTAGGCAAGGCAATGTTTAAGGTGGTGATTTAGGATGTAACAAATGGATCAAAGCCACAGAGTATGCAAGCTATATTCAATGCCTTGAATTCATGTAGTCAACAAGGCATCCATTATTGTGTTTTTCAATACCGCACTTTCCCTAGTGTTTTGGCATAACAAAAATATCAGGACATGTTCAAATGTTCTCCAAGAACTTAGGGATGGGAAACATGTCTATCTAGAATTGGCAGGTAGATTTTTTTGCAATGTGCCCAGATTGCTGACTGGGGCGGGGTACAGAGATCACATTACACCCCAATTAAAGCTGCTCCACTCGCTGTCAATCAGCTATCGGACACAATTCAAGATGCTGACCTTGACCTACAAAGCACTGTGTGGCCTGGGTCCTAGCTACCTTAAAGATCAAATCTCACAGTATGAACTGACTTGGGTGTTTAAGGTCATCAGGAGAGGCCCTTTCTTCATCCCACCACCCTCATAGGTATGTCTCGTGGGAACCCATGAAAGGGCCTTCTTGGCTGTGGGGCCCAGACTCTGGAACTCCCTCCCACTAGAGGCCAGGACTGATCCATCTCTGAAGTCTTTCTGGAAACAGGCAAAGACTTTTCTCTTCAGGCAATTAATATATATCCCTGTAAGTATTTGACCTCTTGTCAGTAAAGTCCAAATAATCAGTGCATATGTTTGAACTGTGTCTGGGTCCCCAAAGTCCTAACAGATGAGGGAGAATCCAACTTAATGCTGAGCCAGAGCTTGGAAAAAAAATTTTGTGGAGCACATACTTTCTAGGAGGAATCTGCGATTTACAAACTCCAAACTAATTTTCACATCAACTAAGATCAGTTTACAGTTTGACTTCTCCCCTAAACTCCTTCTGATTGAACAACCAGCATTTCCATCCTAAGCCCCCAATTTACACTAAGCTTCTACTGCTCTCAAAGGCTTGTTTCCTGGAATATTATTCTCTTGTTCCAAAGCCCTTCTTCAAATTAGCCTTAAGCAAGTTCAACTTCCTGGGTTTGTTGTTGGTCTCCAGACTTCATGTTTCTTTCTTTGTTAACTCTCTCGTTCATTGGCTAGTATCAAGTTCAGCCTTTTATTTTCTGACAGAACTTCTCACTGGAGGAACAACCAATCAGATGCAAAAAGCCCCAACATTCCCATCACTTAGCTGGACATTCCACACCAATCACCTTTCATAGAATATTATGAAACCTGAAAATAATACACCATTTGGATTCCCTCTTCAGTTTACCTACAGCTGCTTTCATAAACCATTATCGCTAGTGGTTAAACAATGGCACAGGCTAGTTTCCCAAGATAAACAAAGTCTGTTTCTCTGAACCAAATCTCTAATCAGAGGCACATTTATTTATTTTTCTTTAGCTTATCAACCTCTTCCATTATTCAATGGAAAAAATCCATGATCTTTGTAATGTTCACAATTGTTCACAAAAGTTTTCCAATCATACAAGGAACTTACATACTGTAGATGCAAATACTTCTTGTTGCAGAAAGCTGCCCTTAACAGGTGGAGGGCAATAAGGACAATAAGAAAGAAGGAAAAAAGCTAGTGTGATAATCTTCATTTCTCTAGATGTTCCCCATTGGATGTTTCTTTAATGCTGAAGGACTGCCCTGAGAAGACTTAGTCTTTTGTGGGAAAGGTTGAAAGCACTAATTAGCATTTTTTCAGATACTCGAAAGGGTGTCTTACAGAGAAGATTGGCTCAAATTATAGAAAGCTAGATTTTAGTGAGCAATTAAAGGTAGTCATACATAGCAGGGGAATAGAGTGCAGAAACGTGTACTAATGGGCTCAAATTACAGGAAGCTTGCTTGATTTAAGATGAATATCAGGAAATTTTTTCTTAATTGTAAGAGCAGTATGATGATGGAACCATTACCTCAGGAGATAGGGAACACTCAATGCTAGAGGCATTCAAACAGAACATTGGATGACCATGTGTCAGATCTGCTTTGGTTTGGATTCCTTCTTTGAGCAGGGGTTTGGATCCGATGACCTTATATGCCCCTTCCAACTCAATGATTCTGTGATTCTATGATTCTATGAAACATTTCTACCATACCAAAGTATTAGCTTCATGAAACTGATAAGGCTATACCAAGAAATCCAACAGAAACATCTGAACACACAGATATTCTGTGTCAGCATTGTCTCTTTTGGCTGGCAGTGTTGTGTGTGTTGTATCATTACAGTTGAGACCGATCCTTCATGGCCCCATGTCCATGGAGTTTTCTTGGCAGGAATACTGGAGTGGCTTGCCAGTTCCTACTCCAGGCGCCTAGCACTCCACAATCGTATGGATATGCTTTTCCCATCTTTGCCCCTAGAGGGCGTTAAGGATAGAATTTATGATTCTCTCTACAGAATGTATGTGTTCTACCATTAAGCTAGAATGTAACAACACAGTGTAACAAATGATGGCTTACGGGTGGAAATCCCTCCTGTTCCTTCTTTGAGTACTATGCTTACTCCAATTAGAAATATGGTAGTTTGCCTTTCCCGACTTAGTTTTCACATATTGATTTTGTTACTGGTAGACAGAGATATTAATATTAGATAATCTGGGGATTCAACTTACGCTGAAGCTGGTTCTTTAATAAAGTGGTAAATATGAACTAAAATAAGATGAAGTACTCACTAGATACACAATATAATTGTTAAACATTTTATTATTTACAGAGAATTATAATGAAAATTCTTCACTGTTATTTTTATAGAGTTTTTTTATGCATTAATATTGACTTTAGAGTCACATACATTTAGATTCAAAGCAAGCATCTGGGTTCCTCCATACAAGACATGCCTAAGGTATTTGAAATAAAGCCACAGGGGTTTTTATAATGATGTTTCTCAGAGTGTTTCACACAATCCTAAGGAACTGCTGGGTTCATTTGTTTGATATTTTCCTCATCCAAAATATTTGAGGAATACGATGGGGAAAAAGCATGAACTCTTGACAGAAACACTCCATCTCTACCTTGGCTTGATTGCAGGTGGCTTGCTCGCCACACTGCTTAGCATCTGTCTTGATCCTTGAAATTGTCTTGAGAGATGTCTAATGTGAATTCCGACGGACATCACCAGTAGGACAACCCCTTTGAACAACCAAGTACCATGGTTGTCTAGGCCTGAAAATGACTCTGCAATGTATACAGAGCACCATGGGGATGGCTGTGTTTGATAGGCCTGTTTTGGGATGTTTCTCATAGAATAATCCTAGATAGCTATGTGTAGCATTCACTTCTGATTCATCTGATGAACAACTCCTAGGAAATTAGATTGCCCTATGAATATAAAATGTCTCTAAATGGTTCCTCGTAAAGGAAAGCCAAAGGGAACAAAATGGCTGTGCCTCATTTGGATCAGGTATAATGAATGGTGGTGAGGAGAGGAATGCCTTATTTCCCCACCTGTTTCTATAACACAAAAACCAATGTCAATAAAGAATTCTCTAAGGCTAGAAAGATAAAGCTATGGTTGCTGCATTGCCATCATTGCCATGGCAAGCAGCAACTTTGTCTTAAACCCAATAAACTTTAAAAGGTAACTCATGTGGCTTGGTGGCATTAGCACCATTTATTTAACTCATCACATTCCTCCACCACCACCCCATTCTTATGTCCTATCATGGACTGCTGTTCATGTTCTTGAACAGAGTGCCAGACTTCTGCAACATGGAGATTCATCTGTTCAAGAAAGCTTCCTGAGTGCTTTAGCATCTTGGCAAAACACATGGCTGAATGCTTCCCCCACCCCCAACCATGACTAAATTAAGCTTAGGACTCATACGTGTCGCAAACCTGGGCCAACTCTCCCACTCCTTCAGGCAAACATGTCATTTCCCCTGCATGTTGGAGGCACACACAACCTTCTTTGCTACTAGAGGAAATGGTGGTGGGTGTGCCTGTCTAGCCTCTTTGGAAGAGAGAGAAGAGGAGCCAGTGGCAGCAGGTGTGCAGCAGTAGATGAACAGACACCCAGGGTTCACCATTCTCTGTCTCATATTTATCTTTCTTGGTCGGGGCAAGAGCATTCACAAATGAGCAGAATTTCTTCCTCTGGAGAGTCCCACAGGGTGATTGTATCTCTTCAGAGTGATTTGGCTGCTTTTTACACAACCCCTAAAATCTGCTGGCAACTTAAATGCAGATCCCCCCTCATGTGGTTTTTGTTCTGCTTCCTGTGTTCCCACCTCCCACACTCTGATTCTATTGCTTCTGTCTGTGGTGAGGGAAGAGAGAAAAAAAAATGCAGGCTCACCTCCACCTGCCGTCGGCAGCAGCTAATTATTCCAGCCCATTAGGATTCCTGTCTGTGTTAAAAAGGGGGGGAGAGAACCCAACAAAAAAACAAAACAAAAAGCGGAGGAGGACCAGGCATGCAATGCTTTTAAAACAGCAACAAGGATTTTACCTCCTCCAGACCAGGTACTTGTAAAATTCACTGGGGGCGCGCTTAAAGTGGGCATGGTTTTTTGTACTTTTTTTTAAAAAGTCCGTTGCTGGTGGGGGGAATAAACAATTTTATGCTCCGCATAATGCGACGCATTTTTTGCAGCGGATTTTTAGGGGTCATCTAAAAGCAGCCAAAGACCTTACATACATAGGATAGCAGAGGCAGCAGCACATCCATCGTGCTTTACCATGAGATCACCATCTTAACTCAGCTATATAGTGATAAAGCATGCTCTTCACAGAATGATCTTCCTCTCTCTCCTCCCACCACCTGTAACCCCAGGAGCCCTAAGGTGTTCCAGGAAAACCAAATCAGCTATAGGCCTTTTAACTCTATTGGCACTTTTTTAAATTTTTGTAGTAATTAAAATGCCAAATGGGGTACCTGCTATGAAAAATGGGGGATTCATCCCCACCAGTCGTGTTCAGTGCTGCACAAACAAAGGTTTAGTGTCAAGTGCAACTCATGCAAAAAATTCCCCTTTACAAAGAGAACAGTCTTCTCCCCCCCCCCCCCCCCGATGAATGGTGGAACCCTGGCCCTCTACAACATGGTCCTGCCTTAAGCATAAAAATGCCTCCAAAGTTCCCATTATTATGCAAGGCAGAGAATCACAAGAGATTTTATATTTAATGTTAGTGAAAAACCCGTAATTGGTACCTTTTGTCGTTAGCTGGCAATCAGTCCAGTACGAGGAATGCAAAAAGGATTTTAAAACTATAACAAAGTGTTTTAGATTAATTTTTGTCCCTCTTACAGATCAGTAACTAGAATATCATATAGCCTATTTCTTCCACTGTTTACCTATTTTTTTCTTCACATGAGACCTTTTGAGAAAGGGTTTGTGGAAAAAAATGGGGCACTGGTTTATTGTTTTAGCATATATTTAAATAGCACCGATTTTGAACAGAATTGGATCTCAGCTTCTGAGGAAGCCTTTTGTGAAAGCCATGCAGTATCCATTCTCCTGAGGTAATAAAAGAAATTATGAGTCTAATGATGCATGGGGTCCATCTTGATCGAGCACATCTTTCATTTCCGGCTATAAAAAAACTGTGCTCCATTCAAGCTACTTTGATATTTGCTAAACAGCGAGAGAGAGGTTTGCCTTCCTATGGGCCATACCAAATAATTATAGGAGTACCTCATATATCTGGTTTT